>JAIEZT010001328.1:21467375-21584271 GCA_019594935.1 Periophthalmus modestus | reverse complement strand
TATACTGCTGCCCATAAATATACAAAAGCATGACATAAAATGATTATACAACTTCACAAACCTGATTCGAAGTGCATAATAAGTTCATTAGTTGGACATGTACAACTAAACTTCACGCTGAAAATTTGAACTTCACAAGAAATCTTGAGACCAGTTTGAGTTTTTAAGACAAAAAATGGTTTCACCGAAGGACCAAAACCCCGAAGCCATAAACAAAAGTAAATGGTGAGTCTACTCCAATCATGTAGTTGAAGAGTGCAGTGAGAGTTACACTGGAGAAACTAAACAGGACCACTTGATAAGGAGAATGTACCAACACCATAGAGAGAGCTCGCTCTGCCGACCCCAGTCATGCTGTACATCTCATCTCAAAACGACACTCACTTTGAAGATAGTGAGGTACAGATCTTAGCCAGAGAAAAGAAATTTTTGTAAGGAAAGACAATCCCGCCCTTGAACATTATCTCTTGACTACAGACAGTGTTCCCTGAGTCCAAATTACTGAGGCTCCAGTGTTTCTGATATCAAGCTTTGTTGTGTTCCAGGAGTTGGTATGGTCCACCAATGGAGAGGAGTGGAAGGAGATACGCCGCTTTTCTCGACAAACCTCAGGGACTTTGGGAATGGGCAAGAGGGGTATGTGAGGACAAGATCGTAGAGGAAGCCCAGTGTCTCTGCCAGGTCTTCAGCAAATTCAGAGGTAAGACTAAACCAGGACTAGTCCAGAATTTAGCACTGAAGGACTGAAAAAAGTGTGTAAAGACAGGGTATTATGCAAAATCGACTTTTGAGCTGTCTACCATGTTATACTATTGTTCCCTCATCAAAAAACATGCCTTTAGAGGTGTTAGATTGTCATCCATGCATGTTTGAGCAATCTGTCGATCTTTCCTGGGTTGGCTGTAAGATTCTGTACAAAGCTCCACCCACAAGCCATACGTCAACCCATGCTCCACTCCCACACGACAATTCTCTCATATAAATATACAAAAAACACGATACAAAAACATTATACAACTTCACAAACCTGATTCGAAGTGCAAATCTAGTTTCATAAGCTGGATGCACGCTGATTGTGCTGTGATAGCTCTCAGAAGGGAGAGTCAAAAGCAGAAGTGAAACTCTTAAGACATGTTCTTATGTTGTTTTGGGTGTGAATATAGCATTTTCAAAACAATAAAAGGAAAACATGGCGATCTAAATATGTGATGTGTTAGAGAATACCCCACAGAAGTGTAATGCCCCCTCTTTAAATCTTCTCTCCAGGAAAAGCATTTGACCCCACAGAACCGTGACCTCTGCTGTGTCAAATATCATCTCTTCTTGGTCTACGGCAGTCGCTTTGAGTATAACGACCCAGAATTCATCACTTTAGTCAAGTACACCACCACCAACATACAACTCCTGGGCTCTCCATCAGTGAGGTAAGATTTAAAGTACATTTTCTAACTATAACTTGGTTTGGTTTTTGGAGGGATAGTACCTGTGCTAAATAATAAAGTGGCAGTATGTGAAGGAAAGCAGAAAACAAAATGTTGGGAAAATACAGGAAGTAGTGCTGAGTTCTTAAATCAAATCTCTCTGTGTCATCAGCTGTCAACTCCATCCAAAATGCAGCAATAATTTAACCACAGGGAAGGCATTTGAAGACAGTTTGGACAATGATTTAATAAAACAAATGTGTTATTGTGCTAAGTGTGTCATTTAGACAAGTTGACCCCTTGTTAATTATGGTTGCTAGGTAACAGTTATGGAAATACCCCAACGTATGTCATATCCGCTGTCCGTGTCCAACTAAGAAGTAAAACGATAAACTTCACCAAAATTATAAAACCAGGCTAGGCAAAGATTTTTTAATGAAATCTTAAATATGATTATGTGCACTATGTTTTAGTAAACTGAGTACTCTAACCTGCCACATGCACCAGAACAGGACTTGTGTATGCTGTGTTTATGTGAATTATGTTAAAATGTGTAGACTTGTTGTAATTACTGAGCCTGTCCACATGAAACAAAAAATGTTCTAATGTTGACTTGGTTTGGTGGGATAAGACCTGTGGCAAATACTATCATAGATTTACATCAGTCATAAAGTGGAAGTTTGTAAAATAAAAGATGAAAAAATAGTTGTTGAAAATGAAGAGACTTAGCATTTAGTTCTATTAAGAAATACCTCCATCTATGTCATAAACACACTGAGTTTTATAAGGAAATACCTCTATCTATGTCATAGTTACACAAAACCACTCATCCAAAATGCAGTGACAATTTACTGGATTCAGTTGCACAGACTTTTCATTTATGCATATTGCCATTTCTATACTTTACACTACATGTGCTAAATGTGTGTTTTCTGCAGATCTATAACTGTTCCCGTGGCTTGGGCGTCTGGTGCCGAACAGGAATAAAATTTTAAAACAAAGGGAGAAACGTGACAAACAAAATCATCAAAAGTTTTTTAAGAAACTGAGAGAAACTCTGAACCCAGAGGCGTGCCGAGGCTTTGTGGATGCATTTATGGTGCGACAGAAAAAGGTGAGCGATTTAAAGCTGATGTCCTTGTGTTACAGCAGCAGAGTGCTTATGGTGTCTCCTCCTCTCAGTAAGGAGGCTGTGGGTTAGACTCTTGATGTCAGAGTGGAGTGTGCATGTTCTTATTGAGAAGAGGAGACAGGATAACCACTCTGCCACAATAACACAGGGAGTGGGTCCTGATCTTTGCTTTGAGTAGTTTTGACAAAATGTATTTTGCCAGGCCACCTATATATATATATATATATATATATATATATATATATATATATATATATATATATATATATATATATATATATATATATATATAAAAATCTCCTCCTCACCCTCCGCGGGTGGTCTTTATCTCCTCTTTTTCCACGCTCGGGACCTCTACCAGAGGCCTGGGAGCTTGAGGGTTCTGCGCAGTATCTTTGCTGTTCCTAGTACTGCGCTTTTCTGGACTGAGATGTCTGATGTTGTTCCTGGGATCTGCTGTAGCCACTCCTCCAGTTTGGGGGTCACTGCCCCTAGTGCTCCGATGACCACGGGCACCACTGAGGCCTTCACCTTCCAGCTTTCTCCAGCTCTTCTTTGAGCCCCTGGTATTTCTCTAGTTTCTCATGCTCCTTTTTCCTGATGTTCCCATCGCTTGGTACTGCAATGTCCACCACAACGGCTTTGCTCTGTTGTTTATATCCACCACCACTATGTCTGGGTTAGTTCGCCATCACCATTCTGTCAGTCTGTATCTGGAAGTCCCACAGGATCTTGGCTCGATCATTCTCCACTACCTTTGGAGGTATTTCCCACCTTGACCTTGGGGTTTCCAGTCCGTACTCTGCACAGATGTTTCTGTACACTATGCCCGCCACTTGGTTATGCCGCTCCATGTATGCTTTCCCTGCCAGCATCTTACACCCTGCAGTTATGTGCTGGATTGTCTCAGGGGCCTCTTTGCACAGCCTACACCGTGGGTCTTGTCTGGTGTGGTATATATATATATATATATATATATATATATATATATATATATATATATAATATATATATAATAAAAAAAAAATCTCCTCCTCACCCTCCGCGGGTGGTCTTTATCCCCTCTTTTTCCACGCTCGGGACCTCTACCAGAGGCCTGGGAGCTTGAGGGTTCTGCGCTGTATATCTTTGCTGTTCCTAGTACTGCACTTTTCTGGACTGAGATGTCTGATGTTTTTCCTGGGATCTGCTGTAGCCACTCCTCCAGTTTGGGGGGGTCACTGCCCCTAGTGCTCCGATGACCACGGGCACCACTGAGGCCTTCACCTTCCAGGCTTTCTCCAGCTCTTCTTTGAGCCCCTGGTATTTCTCTAGTTTCTCATGCTCCTTTTTCCTGATGTTCCCATCGCTTGGTACTGCAATGTCCACCACAACGGCTTGCTCTGTTGTTTATCCACCACCACTATGTCCGGTTGGTTCGCCATCACCATTCTGTCAGTCTGTATCTGGAAGTCCCACAGGATCTTGGCTCGATCATTCTCCACTACCTTTGGAGGTATTTCCCACCTTGACCTGGGGTTTCCAGTCCGTACTCTGCACAGATGTTTCTGTACACTATGACCGCCACTTGGTTATGCCGCTCCATGTATGCTTTCCCTGCCAGCATCTTACACCCTGCAGTTATGTGCTGGGCCTCTTTTCAGCCTACATCGTGGGTCTTGTCTGGTGTGGTAGATCTGGGCCTCTATTGCTCTTGTGCTCAAGGCCTGCTCCTGTGCAGCCAGGATGAGTGCCTCTGTGCTGTCCTTCAGTCCAGCTTTCTCAAGCCATTGATAGGATTTCTTGATATCAGCCACTTCAGTTATGTTCCGGTGGTACATCCCATGCAGGGGCTTGTCCTTCCATGATGGTTCCTCCAGCTCCTCTTCCTCTGCACTCCACTGTCTGAGACATTCGCTGAGCACGTTATCTGTTGGGGCCTTGTCCTGGATGTACTTGTGGATCTTGGATGTTCATCCTGGACTGTGGCTCTCACACTCACTAGTCCTCGGCCTCCTTACGGCTCGCGTACAATCTCAGGGTGCTGGATTTGGGGTGCATGCATGGTCATGGTACAAGTACCAAGGTACTTGTAACTGTCCTCAATGTCTGCGATTGTCCCTTCTGGGAGTGAGACCCCTTCTGTGTGGACTACCTTCCCTCTCTTTGTCACCATCCGGCTACACTTCTCTAGCCCGAATGACATTCCAATGTCTGTGCTGTAGATCCTAGTGGTGTGGATCAGTGAGTCGATGACATGACATGAGCTTCCATGTTGTGGAGAGAGACAGGTTATTGGGCGATAGTTGGATGGGACTGTACCCTTTGAGGGATCCTTCTGTATCAGGATCGTACGCCCTTCAGTTAGCCATTCAGGGTGAGTCCCATCCATTAGCAGCTGGTTCATTTGTGCTGCCAGGCGCTCATGGAGATTTAGTCCTGCTTTTTCCTGTTTGTAGTTCTGTTTGTAGTTCAGGTTTAGTCCTGGTTTAATCCTGGTTTAGTCCTGGTTTAGTCCTGCTTTTTCCTGTTTGTAGTGCTGTTTGTAGTTCAGGTTAAGTCCTAGTTTAGTCCTGGTTTAGTCCTGGTTTAGTCCTGGTTTAGTCCTGTTTAGTCCTTCTCTCCCTCTCTCAGACCAGGTCCGTGAGGAGATCTTCAGGGTGATTGGAGCTCGTCAGGTCCAGACTGAGGACAGAAAAGACCTGCCGTTCACAGACGCAGTGATCCACGAGACTCAGAGAATCGCCAGCATCATCCCACTGTCCCTCCCCCATCAAACCAGCCAAGACTTCACCTTCCAAAACTACTTCATCAAGAAGGTGAGGTGCACAATATTTGTGTTATATTTGACTAAAATGGATGACAGTACTGGTGTAACCCTAAAATCTGCTTATTTGACAAAATACAATTGAGACTAAGCCATGTCAAAGCATCATGGCTCCAGACTAGTGTAGCCCCCACAAGACTCAGACACTAAAGTCAGTCAGGTCGCCCTGTTACATAGGCCGGGCGTGGTGGCTAATGTGGTGCCGGGTGAACTGAGTGTGAATGTCAATCCGCCAAAAAAAAACCTTCAACACAGTCTGATGCTAAACGGTGTCATGTGGTTATTTGATGTGTTTATCACATGAACGCCATAGACTGTATGAAGACGTGGGCTAAGAAAATGAAACGTCATCTATAGTGGCTCCAGCCAAATGAACCTCATTGAAGCTAGCAGCATCCTAGTGGTAAGAAGGCGCCTGTTTGTCTGTTTTAATGTTCATATCTTGAGTTAGAGACAGTTTATGGTCAGAGCACATGAATCTGTGAGTACTTTTTTGGAGCTTTCTACCATGTTATAACAGTGTTCCCTCATCAGAAACATGCCTGAAGCTGTTTTAGATGTCGTCCATTCATAGTAAGCACATAGAGCAAAGGGAGAGAGGTCTTTAGATCATACCTCTATTTCGACACATTTCACTTATTGATTTCTTAGCTCAAAATCTATTCAGCTAATGTGCGTGATTCAGTCTCTTCACTACTTGTGTACTGTGACCTTTGACCCTGTTGTGGTGTCTTCAGGGTACTGTAGTGTGGCCGTTCCTCACCTCAGTTCTCTTTGATGAGAGTGAATGGGAAAAGCCTCACAGTTTCTATCCAGCTCACTTTCTGCACAAAGACGGAAAGTTCAGGAAGAGAGACGCCTTCATGCCCTTCTCTGCAGGTACACACTCACAGGCTGGAGATATTGAATATATTTATTATTGAATTGATAGTATTGATGCTACATTCGTGAACAGGTCGACTCTTTTGAACAGTTCCTTACAGCGAACGGTTGTGAACTGAATCTTTTTCTTTCGAGTGTTAATGCATTTTTATGCTGCTCACCGCTGAACCAACACAAAAATGAAAACAGAAGCAGTGGAGGCCTCGAGTGAGAGCCGTTTGTGTAAAGAAACATGTGGCATCATAATAACCTTTTATTTACTCACTGAATGTAATGTAAACACCTCTCTGTCTGGACCATTTTAAAGAAATCTGAGCCTTGGTTATTTCGCAGTGATTAGTTTGTTGTTAAAATGAGTTCTCACATTGGCTTCTGTCATAAAACATAAAAAGAGCTAGTCTTTTGAACGGCTCTTTGAAAGGAACAGACCCAAAGATTCGGATCCCATAAAGCAGTCAAAACAAATTTATAACATTCCCAGTAACAACATCTCTTTTCTGTCCCTCTCTCCCTCCACCCAACACTCTTCCCCCTCCTCCCCAACCGCCAACTCCCCCCCTCTCGTTCTCTCTCTCTCTTTCACCCCTTTCACATTCTCATTCCTCTCCTCCCAATTTCTTTTCTATCCCTCTCTTCCTCCCCCTACACTTACTCCTTCTATTTCTTTTTTCCTCACTGCTGCTCTCTTCTCTTCTGTGCCTCTCTGTCTTTTCACCCTCTCCCATCTATGTCTTCACCCCCTCTCCCTCCTTCTTCTGTCTCTCTCCCTTCTGCTTCTCCTCTCCCGCCCTCTTCCTTCTCTTCTCTCTCTCTTTCCCTCACTCCTGTTGTTGCCTCTCCCTCTCACATCCTTTTCTTCCCCTCCCTTTCTCTCTTTTTCAGGTCATAGGATTTGTCTGGGAGAAGGTTTGGCTCGGATGGAGTTGTTCATCTTTTTTGTGACCCTGATGCAGCGTTTCCAGTTCACTGCGCCCCCTGGTGTTAACAAGGAGGAACTGGATCTGACACCGGGTGTCGGCTTCTCTCTGAGCCCTGTGCCCCACAAACTCTGTGCCATCCCCTGTGCTTAGAGATCACACACACAGAGCCATTTATAAAGATGTTTATACAGCTTTAAAGAGGGGCCATTACACTTCTATGGGCTATTAAAGAGGGAGTATTACACTTCAATAGGGCACACGTCACATATTTAGATCATCATGGTACCTTTTATTGTTTTGAAAAAGTTATAATCGCAGACAACAATGTATTCACATGTTTAATAAGGTTTGTTTGAGTCCCCCTTCCCTTTGGTCTCTATTTTAAGTTGCCCCTCCCCACCCCACCCTTCAATGATGTCACAGTCAGTCCTGCTAAAGAAACTACTGCATGTAACATCACTGTAAACCCGAGTAGGGTCATCACTGTAAAACCGAGTAGATTCAGTTAACTCAAAAATGTTGTCATACCCGATTACCCAATAGAATGATTCTTTTATCATTTTACATTCAATTGAGTGAAAAAGCTGTACGTTCAATAAACTCACCAGATTTTGATTTCATAATTTTGTTTTTACTTTTAAATAAAATAACATTTATATTTACATAAAGTCATATTTTTAAGCTTGTGCAACCTAGAAGCAATAGTTTCATTAGACTTAAAAATGTATTACTTTTATAATTGGGGCCCGAGCTTGAATGTGCGAGGATGGCGAGTCAACGACTCTATTGTATTTCTACAGTTTTGAGGAAAAGGGCAAAAATCAGGCAGTAAACAATAATGTGCAGACAAAGTGGTATCAAAAAATAAAGTTCAGTGAGCTCTAATTTTGAGTGAAGTAAAAACGTCATCGTAAACAAATGAAGCTTAGCCTCAAAAATAGGTCACATCAGGACATGTTAAAGATTATATTATGGCCCCGCCCTAAACTCTACAGGAAGTCGGCCATATTGGATCAAACCCGGGAACAACGAAATCACTCATCATAATTTTTTTTTTACATTTTCAACAGTTTTCATTAAAAACACTTCAAATTTGGTCAAAATACCAAACAAAACATGTGCAGTAAAACATTATCAGTTACATATTAAATAAAATGTTGCCCGTGGTGATTTTTCAGTGTAACAGAATGAAAAACATTGTCAGATTTGAATGGACCCAATGAAGTGTGCGTGCACGTTTCTGAGCTGGACACAATGACATGCAAATTAGGGCACTATCTTTTAAGATGGCTCTATACAAATTTACAGTTTGTCATAATCCAATCTGTTAGTGTTTAAATGTCAAAGTTTAACCTTACAACGCAAATAAAGATAAGGGTACAGTAAATCCACTGTAAAGATTTAACTGAGAGATGTCATAACAAACTCTGACTATAATTATGAACGATGCAGCGTAAGATCAGGATGGACTGCAGATAAAGTGACTTTGGTGTTTTACACAGGAGATGACTGACACTATGTTAAACATAATTACTGCAGGTAGATGACACATGTACAGGGTTACTGTTGTTCATTGTACAGTCTGACAGCAGCAGAAGCACAAACAGAAGCTCTCCTTCACACAGTGAGAGTGGATCAATCTGTCACTGAAGCTGCTCCAAAGCAGACAGGGCGTCCTATGTGAGCTTAGCCAGGACCCTCTTGTCCCCCACCTCCTGTCCGATGACCCAAAAAAGTCTTCGGACACTTGCAGTTTACTCTTTGAAAATTAATGTTTACAAAAGCCAAATTTATTTTGCTACAATCAAAATACAATTCCATCCCTCCATAAAAGATCCATGAGACCTTATTTCATGAATACTATCTGTAGACGACAACGACAACAACATTTTTCTAAAGAAAGATATCTATTATTGCTACTGCATCTTCATGTTCAGACGTGGGTAGTATTCGAAATGAAATTTTGGATTTCATTAAAGTCTTGCTGCAGTTTTAAAAACCGGGAGCACTTCCATACAAAACAGCATCATGTGCAGATAAATGTATGTGGCTTTAAATTGCAACCAATCTAATTAATAAATATTGTAAAAAGTAGTTGATTTAAATGAAAAAAAAAAAAAAAGTTCGAGGAGGTTCAGGGGAGGCCATGTAGGCGGACTGTCGATTGGCCTCAAAGAAATTCACACCATCCGACGCCTCAGGAGGGAGAAGCAGTGCTTCACCAACACTGTTTACAGTGCGGATGGAGAGCTGCTGACCTTGACTGGGGACGTTGGACGGTGGAAAGCACAATTTGAAGATCTCCTCAATTCCACTGTCAAGTCTTCTGAGGAGGAAGCAGAGACTGAGGACTCTAAGGCAGACTCATCCATCTCCCCCAAATGAAGTCACTGAGGTGGTTGGCAAGATCTTTGGTGCAAAGGGTTCAGGGGTGGATGAGATCCGTCCCGGGTACCTTAAATCTCTGGGTCTTGTAGGGCTGTCTTTGCTGATATGTCTCTGCAACACTGCGTGGCGATTGGGGATAATGCCTGTGGAATGGGATGGTGGTCCCTCTGTTTAAAAAGAGGAACCGGAGCTGTCCTGTGGGAGGTACGCTCTGGGAGTACAGGGTAAGGGTTGACCGGTCCCTGCGTGAATCGGAGCGGGAGCTGTGTTTGCAGTAAGTCAGACCTGTACCCAGTGCATTTTGGACTGCAGGCCTGCCCTTTGTCACCGGTTCTGTTAATTGTCTTTATGGACCGAATTTTTAGGTGCAGCCAGGGGCCATCGTGGAAATAAGACTCCTTTTGCAGGCTCTGATGAATGTTGAAACAAAGAGTTTATTTCTTGCAAGAAATGAAAGGTTTTCTAACACTGTCTTTGACGACCAAACCAAATGAGTTTTAGTTACGAGACCATGTGATTTCTAAAAGGTAAAATAATGACACAATATTATAATTTCCATTACAGGCCGAAGGGGGTCCGGTTTGGGAACCATGGGATCTCATCTGTGCTGTTTACAGGTTGTCCTGATGGCTTCATTGAACATGGACCTGCAACATGCACTGGGGCGGGTTGCAGCCAAGTGTGAAGCTGCTCCAATCCAAGGCCATGGTTTCTGACTGGACCTGCCTTTTTTTATTTATTTTTTTTTGTTCTTCATTTTTTACCACGATCATTTATATAGCTAACAGACACAGACAGATATTCAAAAACATTTAGACTTTGAGCATTGAGAATAAAAAGTCCAGAGACAGGTGACTCAGGTCTGCAGATCATTTACTGAAGAAATTTCGAGGGGACCGTGCCTTCTCTGTGGCTGGTCCCAAACTGTGGAACGCGTTGCCCTTGCACCTTAGACAGGCTGAGTCACTCTCTACTTTTAAATCTGCTCTTAAAACGCACTTTTTCTCATTAGCTTTTTACTGATATGTTGTTTTAAAGTGTACATTATGTAGTTATTTATTAGTATTTATCTGTTTTATATCTGTGTTTTTAAAATGTCTGTTGTGTACTGCACTCTGGTCAACATTGTTGTTTTTAAAGTGCAATAGAAATAAAGTTGGATTGGATTGGATTGGATCTTTGACGTAAATGGCATCACCACCTTCCCAACCCCCCCCCAGATGTGATACTATGAGCATTCATATGTATAATTCTCAATCTATTCCTTGTCTTGTAGTTTGACTAGCTCCTTAGGGATAATAGCGTTATTATAGTGTGACCAGGACTGATTTGACGCCTGGGGATTAGGTTTGTTAGTAATATTGATGTCAACCAAGTTACACAAACTCCAATAATTTCTTTCGTGTCTACGAGATATTCTACATGAAATCTGCACAGTCCTTTAGTTTAATATTGTCACTCAACAGTTTTTTCCCCAGTCCTATTTTAATGAATGCCTTCGTGGGTAAATATAATAAAATTTACTCCTACTTGAGTAGTATTTTTATTGAAGTAATAAGACTCTTACTTGAGTACAAAGTTTTGCTGACTCTTCCCACTGAGAGTAAGTCAGGACATCAAACTTTAGTTTCAAAATTTAGTCAAACATCTACTACAAACACTTGATGAATTTTAACTGTTGCAGTAAAAGCTTATAGATACTAGCTACAGTTTAACACCAGACATTCTTCCCACGGTTACAGTTCCACATCCCGCTGTAAATGGACTAAATGTTGTTGAAAATATACTGTCAATATTTCACCCACACTGTCTTACCCCAACGAAACCCCTTTCCACTCTTCCTCTGCCCCCCGTCCCCACCCCCTCTCTCCCCCTCTCTTCTATGCCTGGCCAGTTCATCTTATTTTATTATTGTGACGGATTTTCTAACAGTGCAGCGCTACATCAAACTGATAACATGATTTACTAATGTGAAGGTAAATGACACGTGCAACCAAACGCACACGCACCCCCTCTTCCACACACACACACACACACACACACACACACACACACACACACACACACACACACACACACGCACGCACGCACGCACGCACGCACGCACGCACACACACACACACACACACACACACACACACACACACACACACACACACACACACACTCTCTCTCTCTCTCTCTCTCTCTCTCTCTCTCTGGGGGACCTTGTAAAATCTGTCACATGCACATCTCAGACTCTTCTATCCTTTTCCTGCGAATCCGTTGTTTCATTGTTCACTTTACCTGTGGATCTCATTAAATCTGTGTTTCAGACTCTTGTTGCTCTGACTCTTACACCAGAAACAAACTTTATTACATTATTCTTATTATTGCAATATTTTTAATGACAATAATTCATTATTATTATTATCATTATTGTCTAGGAATAACTGCACATTCATTTATTCAGTGTAACTTCTTTTTTTTCCTCAAACCAGCCCAGAAGAAAGTTCTGTAAATAAACCTGAGTCTGTCAGAGCCGCACATGTTTAATCCTCAAACTCACTGTACAGATCTTTATTCAGATTAAACAGTTTCATGTGGCTCGGTTGTAGGTGACATAAACCAGTACGAACATTTGACCGTGTGTTGCGTGGCGGACGAACATTTTCTTCTATTTTTTTTTGCGTAGGCGCGGTGCATCATGGGATATATAATGCGTGAAGTCTGCTTGGACGGACGCTTTGGTTACGTATGATCTCCACGGAAACGCTGGAAACGTAGGGCACATTTTGCTGTGCGCACTCGTCACACGGGCGTAAGGGTGCGTTGAAATGGGACACCCCTTGTCGTGCCGGAAATGACGTAAAGCACTTAGACCCACACTGCAAGGGTGATTTTAAGGGCGTAGTGGCGAATTGGGACACGGCCTACGATTAAGGCTGATCTCCATGGAAACGCTGGAAACGCAAGGCAAATTTTGTCCTGCACACTCGTCACGCGGCCGTCGGGTGCGTTGAAATGGGACAGCCCTTGTCGCGCCGGAAATGACGTAAAGCCCTTCGACGCACACTCGAAGGGTGATTTTAAGGGCATTTTGGCGAATTGGGACACGGCCTTTCTCTCTTCCTCTCCTCCTCTGCCCGCCCTCCCCTCCCCCTGCCTCTCTCCCTGCCTCTCTCCCCTATATCTCTGTCTCTGTTTCTTTGTCAGTACAGTTTTTTCTCACAAACAATCATGGGGTCTTTCACTGAGCTTTTCCTTCAGCTTTTTAATTCTGTCTCAATCTTGGATTTGTCTTATTTCTGCTCATTGTTTATTTCATTTCCTCAAACTCCACCGAGAAAGAGCCTCCTGGACCGAGGCCACTCCCTGTGTTGGGAAACCTGCTGCAGCTTAACCTGAAAAACCTGCATAATTCTCTATGTGAGGTATGTTTCTCTGAATGTGTGGCATTTTTACACTTAAGTGAGGCCAGGTGAATAGGAGAAAAAACTTCAATATATGACAATTTGAAACTTATTTACAAAAATGTATTAGGGCTGGGCACGTTTACGTTTTTTATTGTGCTAACTCAAAAAGTAATTAATCGCGATTAATGATTTTGTCGTGTGTTGATGCAGGTCACCTGGATCAACGCAGTAATCAAAACCCTCTGCGGTCTATGACCAACTGCACTGCACAGATAAACAGCCGCTAAAGTCTGTGCACCGAGTGACGCTAATACACGAGTTTACCGCTCCTGTCAATTAGGTTTACTTTGGAAAAGTGGGGAGATATTAGTCCCACATGTTTAGAAACCACTGACCTGGACTGAACCTGGACTGAACCTGGACTGAACCTGGAGGACGAAAAAGGAGGACTGACCTTTTCCAGACGTGAATAAGGACTAAAGCAAGACTAAATCAGGACTCTAGCAGCCCTCTGTTAGGCCCATAGTGAACACAATGAAGCAGCAGACCACACAGGACAACCACAGACTGCACAGACCACAGAGGACGACCACAGAGCACAGAGGACGACCACAGAGCACACAGGACGACCACAGAGCACACAGGACGACCACAGACCACACAGGGACAACCACAGAGCACACAGGACGACCACAGAGACGACACCACAGACCGACAGAGGACGACGAGCACACAGAGGACGACACCAGAGCACAGAGGACGACTACAGACCACAGGAGGGGACGACTACAGACCACAGAGGACGACAACCACAACCACAGAGGACGACGACCACAGACCACAGAGGACGACGACCACAGACCACAGAGGACGACGACCACAGACCACAGAGGACGACGACCACAGACCACAGAGGACGACGACCACAGACCACAGAGGACGACGACCACAGACCACAGAGGACGACGACCACAGACCACAGAGGACGACGACCACAGACCACAGAGGACGACGACCACAGACCACAGAGACGACGACCACAGAGGACGACGACCACAGACCACACAGGACGACCGCAATGCACCGCAATGCACACAGGACGACCGCAATGCACACAGGACGACCGCAATGCACACAGGACGACCGCAATGCACACAGGACGACCGCAATGCACACAGGACGACCGATGCACACGCGACCGCAATGCACACAGGACGACAATGCAGGACGACCCACACAGGACGACTACAGACCACACAGGACAGCTACAGACACACAGGACAACTACAGACCACACAGGACAGCTACAGACCACACATGACAACTACAGACCACACAGAGGACAACCACAGACCACCACCATTGTTTTAAATAGTATTAACTAGTTTAATTGTTCATTATTATTAATCATCTGCCTTCTGCATTTCTGTTCAGAGTTGCATCTAATTTCTAAGAGTTTTATGACTACCTAAACTTTTTTTTTTGCAAACTTTAGTTTGTTAAGCTAGTTTTTAACTGTAGCCCAGTGGCTCTCTTCACACCAAGGACCACGAAAGAAAAGATTTGTCTTTCAGAGTACCGCCAGATCTAAACTAGGGTTAAAATCAGGGCTGGCCCAGCCTATAAGCAGACTAAGCAGCTGCTTAGGGCCCCGAGGCCATCAGAGGGCCCCTAAGAGCCCATACATCTACTGTATATTGAAAATAATATAATATATGAAGTTTTACTGGACACAGAGCTTCTGTGTTTACAGCAGCCTAAATATCCACACACATTAAAATCTACCAGAAACTAAGAAAAAATGTCTAGAATTTAAAAAATCTTGACCACCCTTATGTTTACTGTTATTGTGACTGTGGTAGTTGGGACATTCTGGATGTTTTCAGTCTGATGTTGGTCATATAAATACAAATACAACTGGTCAAGGTGATGAGAGCAGAGTCATAATGTTGTCAGATGTGAATCACCAATAGCTGAGCCAGAAGACATCCATTGTCGGAGGCCCAAGAGACAAATTCAGCGTAGGGCCCCCTGAAAGTCATGGCCGGTCCTGTTTAAAATAGAACTATTCCAGGTGTAAACTATGGCTAAAACAGGTCTAAAAGTTGACTACATAATTTCCAGAGCAGTTCTAAACAAGAAATGATCCAAAGGAAGACAAAAAGTGGATAAAATGAACTGTAAATGAGGCAAACACGCAAACGGAAGAGCTGTCCAAGTGCCACCTGAAGGAGCCTGCGTACCGCTGCTTGAGAAACACAGCTGTAGTCCATGAAGTGCATGTCCACATTACTGTTACATCATAGCGTCTTTGCTCCATAAACTGGAAGCTTCAAATTATCTGTATTGTTCAGTGTAATATTTTGTCTTCTTTAGCTTTCAAAGCAGTATGGCTCAGTGTTCACAGTCTGGATGGGTCCAAAGAAGTGGGTGGTTCTTGCCGGGTACAAGACAGTGAAAGAGGCTTTGGTGAACAATGCAGAGGTGTTTGGAGAAAGAGCGCTGCCTGTGATCATAGAGGAATCTAACAAAGGACATGGTAAAATATCTCTCTAATTAATTAATCTGTCTCCAAAGTGTGATTTTGTTCTATTATATCTTGATTTACAGACAGAACAGCAAACTAAAAACATGAGGATCATGTAGAGCAAGTCAATATGAACATTTTAAGACCGAAATGACAAATCTGACAGCATTTACAGAGAGAGGGATGTCAATAGAAAGTGAATTGGAGTCGGAGTCAATGGAACTAGAAGTGCGCCCATGCTCACTGCTTGTTTGGAATGCAGCAGCTAGAAGTTATCTATGTCTATTTATATATAAAGGAAAAATCTATGGTACAGATGCAAAGAAACATCTTAACATCATCTAACAGCAGGCATGTTGACTCTGACAGGTCTGGTGTGGTCCAATGGAGAGACATGGAAGGAGATGCGGCGCTTTGCTGTGAGTAAATTAAGAGACTTTGGGATGGGGAAGAGGGCCTGTGAGGACAAGATCGTAGAGGAGTGTGGACACCTAGTGGACGTTCTGCAGAACTTCAAAGGTAAAAGTCACTTACACCTATTACTATTATTACTAATATTATTACTAATGAAATGTATGTAAACATCTGACCTTGAAAAAAGTAATGAAAAATTGTCAAAAAAATCCTTTCATTATTCTGGCATTTAGCAAATAGAAATAATTTTGTTAATCCTAATTGAGCTAAAACAGGAAAATTTTAGTCTCATTTCTTCATCAGACAGTCAGAAAAAAAATGTTTATGTGTCGTTTTATGTAGTGTGTGTAAACTTCTGGTTTCAACTGTATATTCCCACAGCCATGTTTTCCACATTTTTGAAAGTGAGTTCGTAAGCTCTACCCTCACTCTGGTCCTACCTTTAACCAGAAACTCAAAACCAGGCCCTAAACTTAACCAAAACCCTACAACCCAACATATGTGGGAACATAGATCTGATGTGCAACTTTTAAAATATTTTTACCGTAAAGCTAGCAACAATTAGCATACTAACAGTGGCTTTCCTAGTTTTCAGACAATAAAATGCTAAAACCATGCTATTACAATAACAAAATGTATTGGTAAAACGGATATCCATTAATGACAAACGGTGTATTTGAGGAAACAGTTGTTTTAACTCGTTTTCACACTGCCACTTGTTAGGTTGACGTAAAAGAGCATTGGCTGCTCGTGCTCGGGCTGGTCTGAACTCAACAGTAGCATTCTGGACCACAGTAAATGCCTAGTCCTAGAACACTTCAAACAGGTGGTCCACCTGCACTCTGGAGCAGGCAGGAGCACCCCGTACAGTTTGACATATCTGTCTGACGAGGCAATATGACTCAACTTAATATCAGCCACAGTCTCCTCCTGAGTCTGGGTCTGTCTGCACAGGGGAGCCTGGGACTGTCTGTGTGCCCTCAAAAAGCTTATTTTCCCTTGGCACCTGCGTGTACAGTCAGTTTATTTAGCTACAGGTGAAAGTGCACGTGTGTGTATTTACTGTGCGTTGTCATTGAAATAAGTTTGGCGATTAGGTGTGTGTTTGGGATCTATGATGCGCGGTGTATGAGAAGAAGGCCAACCCAAAAGTAAAAGTAAACAGAACTAAATCACTAACATGTGTGAACACAGCCTTACACAAAAGGACAAATGTGTTGTGTTTGATTTTCAGGAGAAGCATTTGACTCAATGCAGCCTCTGAACTACGCGGTGTCAAACATCATCTGCTCTCTGGTCTATGGCTCCCGCTTCCAGTACCATGACGAACAGTTTACCGTCATGGTAAACCAAATCAACAAGCGCATTCAGCTGGGGGCCACTCCTTCTATATTGGTGAGCTGTAAGAGATCAATCAGAGCAAGGGTGAGCTGAAGTCAGTTCTTTCCTGTCAGATTGTGTTAAAACAAAGCTCACACTTAAGTCCAACTAGAGTAACAAAACATCACACAGACCCAGAGAATGTTGATGACATCAGCTGCAAAGTATTAATAGTCAAATGTAAATACTAACTTGTAATTCCAGCTTTACGGCATGTTTCCTTGGCTGAGACGTTGGATCAAAAACAGGGAAAAGATCAGGAAGATTATGGACTTCATGAGAGACCAAAACCTCTCCTTATTTAAACGTTTGAGAGCCACGTTAAACCCACAGACGTGCAGAGGCTTCGTTGATGCGTTCATGGTCAAACAAATGACTCTGCAGGTGAGATTCCCACAAGACGATGCTTACAATGCATATGACATGTGTTCATGTTTTTTAATTATTACATGGTTTGGTGTAATAGTGCCTGTGGTGAACATTTATCATAATTTTACATTTTTACATTTAAGTGGCAGCTTGTTTGAAAAAAAAAGTACAAAAATACAGAAAGTAGTGGCGAGTTCGAAAATGGAAATCTGTATTAATCAACACTGAAAAGTCTATCCAAATATAGCTCCTTTTGCCACTGATGCAGTCAGCTGCTGTCAGATTAAAGGATAAGACTCAGTGTAATATATTTGTTATTTCTGTGACAGGGATGTGTGCTGCTGATGGTGAATCTGGAGAATATGTATTATAACCTGTATTTAACAGCAGTCCACCATATTTATGTAGGCTTCCACTGGTTAGGAGGATTCGGATCCACCAAAAGCAGCGATGGCACCTTCTCCTCACTGTTCCTTACTCCTTCTTGGTCCTTATTGTTGACGTAGCTCTCAAAGGTCAAGGCAAAGGAGAAAGGAGAAGGAAGAAGGAAGGATTTCGGATTGGGTCACTGGGACTTATGTCAATTCTTTTAACAACTTTTGATCCCATGTTCTGATGATGCTGCCTCAGTTTGGAGTCAGTCAGAAAAAAGCCTTAGGAGTTTGTTAAGTACGAGTGCTAGATTTTGGACAGCTGTATAATTAAATTCAAAATGGCTGCCATCAGTGTTAGGGTGTGGTCCTGTTGTGGAAGTTCTAATAGTAAACACCTTAAAAAATATGAAATCAATAGAGAAGTCATCTTTAATCAAAAAGTTAGATTTATTGAATCAATTGTGCACAATTGTCAAAGAGCTGTTGCCCTCAGCCCCGAAATGAACATGCACACAGTGTATTTATACCATCAAGTGACTCCAGGCTGCTTGACACATCGTCTTGTACGCTAACAAACAAGAGATATGCCCATGCATAACAACAGATAGTATCACGAAAATTTAGGACAAAGAATGCCATAACAGTCCCCCTGTTTTTCTCAGGGTCGCATAAAGGGTGTACGTGTCAGATGTCATTAGTCTACGACAAACTGAAATTTTCTGTCTCATTACAACTGTGCAGGGGGTGCTGGAGAGCTATTTTTAAAGAGAGAATTAGCATATCATTATGTCCAGGCCACTGAAATACACAAACATCACTTTGGGTAGTTTGAATCCGAAAATGTTTGCAAAGTTTTAAGGAATTTTTTTACTTTCAAAATGCCCACTCCCAGGGACTTAAGTAAATTGTTTTGAACAACCCACTGGTGCACTGTAAATCAATTTTTGACATGGTGCTACATGAGCCGCCTTTCAATATTTTTTTCTTGTGGTGTCACTCAAAATTAGAGCACATTGAACTCTAAAAATGCACAAACTGCAATACATATAATAATATTAGTTTATATCTATAATGAGTCATAGAAGCTTCTACACCTAAAACCGAAAACATCCCCAAACTAACCTTATCAAACAAATGGCAAAAACAGGACAGTCACACCAGGTCAGATACAAAAAGCTAACTGCAGCTAACAGGTATGGTACTGCCTGCACCGAGCAGCCGTCAGAGCCATGGATAGGTGGTCTATTTATACTGCGACCAGCCACGCCCCAAAACAAGCATAAATATACAATACACATCAGATAATGTGGCAAAGGGGCACCAGCACATAACAATGAGGACTGACCCAGTTTAGATTGGAAAGGAACTAACCAGTCAGAGAAAGGCATGATCCCTCCTCCATATCAGACAAGCTTAGAACAGCTTAAAAAAAAAAAAAAAAAAAAGTTCTTCTGTAGAAAATACACAGAGAGAACCAGTCTGGCTACCAGAAAATATTCACAAAAGTTTAGTGTCATTGATACTCATAAAAATACAACAGGGAATGTTACAGGTCAGATCACAGTAAGAATTCAATAATTTGATTGTCTTTCTCAGTAATAAAGACACCTGCAACTGAATAAAAGAAAGAAAGGTACGTTTAATTCCATAATGTGGAACATTTCAGGCTCAATGATTCTTTGTTTTAACTAGATAGACCTTTGCCAGACTGACCTTTTACATCACTGACCTGAACAAAACAAGTTAATGAGAGAAATAAAACCATAAAACCACATTCCAATCCTCAAACATCATAAAAGTCATGTTATTGGGTCAGGTCAGTATGTCGATATCTGGGATTGAGGCCAGAATAACCTCTGGATCTCTACTCTTTGTTTCTTTGCTATTAAAATATAATTGGGTAGAGCAGCCAATAGATGAATAAAAAAATATATATATATTATAACAAGTCACTTTAAAATTCTGTGCATTATTCATTCACTGCACATTCTACCAATCTGTGCCATCGGCCCCTCTGTCCACCATCAACACTCCCAGACACACCACATTCATACTAGGCAAGGTGTGTGAAGTGGCTTGCCTAAGGACACAACAACAGTTTTTGCTGCTGGGGCCCCACTGTGGCAGCTAGTATTCCCAGCGGTCTCAAGTACTGGCCAGGCCAAGTCCTGTGTAGCTTCTGAGATCTGACGAGATCAGGCTTTGACATGGAAATTTCCTCAAACACTGTAAAATAATATTACTTAATTAGAAAAAAGAGGTCTGAGAAATGATTCAAGTAAAAGTAAAAAAAAATATTAGGGGAAACTGCAACGCAAGTAAGAGTAACTGTAAGGATGGACATAACATCTGATTTATAATTGGAGGTTTACATCTGGTATTTTCATAGAATAGACCACAAAAATTATACTCAGGTAAGAGTTCTGTTACACATATGACTCAAGTATTTTTACTGTATGTCCACCTGCCCAAGGACTGCCAGGCTTTGCAAATTGATTATTATTCATCAAGAGAGTTATTATTTTTCCACAACAGTTACTCTATCTATTATCTGACTTTTACCATTGTGTTTGTCCTACAGGAGTCTGGGGTGATGGACAGCATGTACAGTGAAGACAACTTGGTGGCCTCTGTCATGTCTCTGTTTGCTGCAGGCACAGAGACTACCTCTACCACACTCAGATGGGGGCTGCTCCTTATGGCCAAATACCCACACATCCAGGGTAGGACCACATTGGCATAATATACCCATGGAAAAAAATATACTCAAAGTCAGGAAAATGGGGTCTGGGGTATATTAGATAGACAAATCCAAATTTTCTGTAATTTAGCCACATATTATGATTGTAGGCTTCTCCTCGTCAAAATTTAAGTGGGGCAACTATTAAAGTAAACTAAACAGTTTTAAGTAAACTAAACAGCAATCAATCAATCAAAACAATTTAGCTATTTAACTGTGTATATGGTGTTTTGATAACATTGTCTACTGTTTGTACAAACCACATTGCATATTTGGGGGTTAACTTTTCACTGTCAGAGTTAATCAACCTCAACTTCACTCACATTACTTAAAACACTAACTGCCAACCTTGTTCGCTGGATCCATTTACCTGTCACACTCCGTGGCAGAATAAACAGATTCAAAATGATGAAAACAAATGTTTTCTTCAGGATGATTCTGGTCCACCCACCTACATCCTGGTTCACCTCACGACTTGATAGTTAGGAATTTCTACTGGAAGAACAAAACATCATGCATCAAACTCTGTACTTTACAAAGCCTCAGAGCCCAAGGAGGGCTCACAACGCCAAACTTTAGCCAAACAACATTTGGCTGGACATAAAGCAGTTTTTATGTAACAACACCTCAATTTCAGACCTACATTTTATCAAAAATGTTTAAAAATGTCTTCTCTGACATGCTGGTGGGAATATTACAAAATTGGTCATTTTAACCTTCACCTGACTAAGGAATAACCAGGACTTTGCCAGGAATAAAAAGACATTTTCTATAACAAACTCATCGTTTTGTGTAAGCTCTGCACACCTGACTGGGCGACAGGTGCGTAGGAGATAGAGCACTTTGTCTGAAGAATAAAGGAAACTCCCGCACACTGTCTCACTCTTAATGCAATTTATTCCACACACAACGTTTCGGTCGCTCTGACCTTCCTCAGGGGAAGGGACCTGAGGAAGGTCAGAGTGATCGAGGGGAAGGGACCTGAGGAAGGTCAGAGTGACCGAAACGTTGTGTGTGGAATAAATTGCATTAAGAGTGAGACAGTGTGCGGGAGTTTCCTTTATTCTGTAACAAACTCATGTCATTTCCAACTCTAGTCCAGGAGTATGACATTGGGAGCAAACAGTTTCTAGTATACCTCCAGGTTAAATCAGCATCATTTCGGCCCATAAGAGTACTCCTGTCAAACTGCAACTTCCTTCAGTGGTATTAGAATTATTATGATTAACAAAAAGACTCCACTCAAAATATTACAAGTTAAATTTACTGTCAGACAAATCACTTTCAATCCCATCAAACAAATGGGGACAAGATCTATCAGTTGCTGCCAATGCCAACTTCTTGGACTGTTATCCAGAACATCTCTTCCATGACTAACAACACAAACCTTCAGGTAATGGTCACAGACTGTTTCAAAAACGGATTCTCATCAGACACATGTATTCACTGCAGTCAGATCACATCCGACACTTACATCATGCACTCTGGCACTGCACCCACCCAACTGTTTTGGAAAAATGTCTCTGCTTGCTTGGTGATCTTTCACGACTACACATACCCAGTCCCAACAATAGAATACTTCTTGTGGCTCTGATCATCACCAAAAAGACTATCTTCATGAATTGGAAAACCAGGAAGCACATAAAAATAGCACATTGGAAAAATCATCTCATGGATCATATCTCAACAGAATCTCTCAGGAACTAATCAAACAGTGAACAACTCTCTGTCTGGACTCCACTCATGTCATTCTTACTGAAACATAACCTCTCCTTCCAACTCACATCTTCCTCTTTTTTCCCTACCCTCATCTCTCTGCACCTCTCAAAGTTTGGCATATGTACACAACTGCACATTGAAAAAGAGAGGTAGGAAGAAAAAACTAAACAAAAACACACTTTATATTGTTATTTAAGGTCAGATATTTTGGGTGCATGAATAAATGGGAGGCTTTAAACACCAATTTGAACAACTCGTTAAGAAAGATCATCCATCACCATCTCTTCCTCTAGCCATTTGTAACTGTGTATATGAGTATAGTTGACACCAGAGGTTTACCAACACTGTATAAAAAGGCATATACACTTTTTTAAAAACTAAAATAAAAACTAAAACTAAAATAATTCTATTTGATAAATTGTCATTACTTTCTTCAAAGTCAGAAGTTAACATACATTTGATTAGTACATTGCCTTTAAACTGTACGACTTGGTCAAATGTTTTGGATATACTTTCACAAGCTTCTCACAATAGTTGGCAGGAATTCTGTCCCATTCCTCCTGACAGAACTGGTGTAACTGAGCCAAGTTTGTGGCCGTCTTGCTCGCACAGGCCTTTTCAGGTCTGCTCATACATTTTTAATAGAATTGAGGTCAGAGCTTTGTGTTGGACACTCCAGTGACCAAAGTTAGAAAATCAGCAATGAAACAGAAACAGACAAGCAAATTAATCAACGGAAAACAAACAAATAGATAACTGTCCCAGAGCATCTCTTGTCCTTAGATCCTCCTTTTCAGCAAGGAAAAACTCAACAAAACAAAAAAACAGTGGGAAAAAGAGAAACCTCAAGGACAACCACGGTGAAGGAGAGATACACTCTCATAACTCTCACATGTGTCCAGGACTAATGTGCATCCATGTAAAGACAGAGTTCAAGTCTGAACTCAGGGTGGCTGGGCGCTCCCTTAGGGATAGGGTGAGGAGCTCAATCACCAGGGAGGAGCTCGGAGTAGAGCCGCTGCTCCTACACGTTGAGAGGAGCCAGCTGAGGTGGCTCGGACATCTGCTCAGGTTGCCTCCTGGATGCCTCCCTAGGGAGGTGTTTCGGGAATGTCCCACCGGGACGAGGCCCCAGATAAGCGGAAGAAAATAGATGAACATCTGTATTAAATATTATTGGTTTATAAAATGTTATGCAAACACACCCCGTCCGGTCCCTAGATCGCCCTCAACCTTCCCAGTGACTATGGTTTTGGGGGAGGTGGCCTACAGCTGTAGATCCCCCTGCCCACTCACCCAATCACTATCCAGGCATTTCAGCCCAACACAACACTCTCCCAATAAAAGGCTCCATCTGTTGGCTCTGACCTCACATGTAGACACGTCTAGGCTATTAGTGCACACACCACTTTACCTAAAAAACTGTACTGACCTATGAATTATGAATTTAATAAACTGTAATGATTGTGCAAGTAGCTACGACATATTACTTTCTATTTTTTATTCTGTTATTTGTACTGTATCTGTCTATTTGATGTCCATGCTCCTTATCTGAAACCCAGCGATACATGCTCTTGGATATGGTCTTAGATATGGTTTCTCTGTACTGTTTCAGACCAGGTCCGTGAGGAGATCTTCAGAGTGATCGGTAGTTGCCAGGTCCAGTCTGAGGATAGAAAAGACATGCCTTTTACAGATGCAGTGATCCATGAGACTCAGAGATTTGGGAACATTGCTCCAATGGCCTTAAGTCACCAAACCACACAAGACATCACCTTCCAAGGACACTTCATCAAAAAGGTGAGACCACAAAGAAGGACCATAAGGCATTAGTTTGTTTTGTTTTTTTGGAATCAAATCTGTATTCAGGCATCAGTAGTTTCAAATGATACTTTGTTGTGAGATCATGCTGGGGGTATTCTACCAGTAAGACTATGGCAAATTATTCAGCAGTTACCATGGTAACCCAATGTACACATTAGCAAGAACTACCAAAAACGTTTTAAGAAAACGGAAGAAAAAATACAAAATGAATTAAAACAGCATATTTTTAGGAGCCTGTGATCAATACATCAATACAATACACTGTTTAGGTGTTTCCAACAAAAAGGTGTAAGTAAAAATTGTTGGCTAACTTGTGACTGTAATTTAAATTATAATAATAATGCCTTACACTTGTAATGCGCTTTACATTGTCAAAGCCTCTCAAAGCTACACTATTGTCATTATTTATTCACTCCACACTTGGTGATGGTAAGCTACTATTGTAGTCACAGCTGCCCAGGGGCAGACTGACGGAAGCGAGGCTGCCAGTTTGCGCCATCGAACTCTCCGACCACCAATCATTCACACACACTACTTTCATACTAGGCAATGCGGGTGAAGTGTCTTGCCCTAACGACAGAACTGGTCCGAGCGGGACTCGATCCTCCGACCTTCGGTTTGGGGGACCAATGCTCTAACCACTGAGCCACTGTCGCTTTTTTGGCAATGGAACCTACCTGGACGACTGAGGGAGCACACAGACAAGCTAGGAACCGGTTAGGTAGATTTAAATACCTACTTCCTCTTTTCAAAGTTTGAAAATTAGATAAACTAACAACAAGCACTTTTATTAGTACTAACAACATTGTTGCACCATTATCATATATTACACTAAAGTCTGTCCTTTCACACTCTATTTCAAAGGCTTTTACTGATTTATACGAGCAATCCAATGTAGTAAACTGAGTATGAGACTGATATTTGACCCGGTGTCAACGATCATCTAGTGGTTCAAACAGAAATAATCCTGTGACACTGTTGTTTTTAACAGGGTACTGTAGTGTGGCCGCTCCTCACCTCAGTGCTCTATGATGAGAGTGAATGGGAAAAGCCTCACAGTTTCTATCCGGCTCACTTTCTGCACACAGACGGAAAGTTCAGGAAGAGAGACGCCTTCATGCCCTTCTCTGCAGGTACACACTCACAGCTACAAACTTTTACTCAGGGGTGGAAAGGGTACTGCACATTTGTACTCAAGGAAAAGTACAGTTACATGGCTAAAATGTACTCAGATATAAGTACTACTTCCAAAATTGTACTTACGTAAAAGTAAAAAGTACATGTAAAATACTACTCAGAGCACTAGTTACTAGTTACTTTTTAACAGATTTTAGTGGCCTTTTAGAAGACAGTATTCCACAGTACAGTACTATCCACATAGCTGTGCCCAACCAGAGCAGTTGTTATGTGTGTTTGTGGGTTTAAAAAGGAGTAGAGACAGAGGTGAAACAGCCGTGGATCGTGACCATTTGGGAATTGTCCTGTACTGATATTAAATGTAACTAATTATCTTCCTAGAATTACACTTAATTACAAATGCCAGTTTAAAAATCTACTCTAACAAACACCATTATCCTAAAAAATATACTCAGTTACAATAGCGTGAGTATTTGTAATTAGTTACTTTCCACCCCTGCTTTTACTCTACATCTTTCAAGAGGTCATGGTGCAATATGTGAGAAAATCTAAATCATGGGTCACTTGAGGGTCGCAGCTACAGTCTAAGTGACTTTTTAAAGCAGACCTATAGTGCAAAATCCACTTTTTAGAGCTCTTTACCTTGTTTGTTGTTTCCCTTTTCATTTCCCTCTGGAAGTTGTATTTATCTTTATTCATGCATTTTTGAGTAATCTTTATTGTCCTGTATTCAAAACGCAATGGCGGATCTTGTTGACTATGATAAATACCTGACTGCTTAAACGCATAAACACATTAGAAGGATAGAACATTTCCCCATCACAACACATCAGCTGATTGATCTGACACACGATAAGTTGAGGTCCTCTCATCAGGCTATAATTCAAGTTACTGCACATAGATGATAACGTCTGATAACACACTCCAGCACTGACTGCTGCTGTCTCGACCAGAGGAGTACTTTCACAGTAGGTCGCCATCCAATGTGTAATCCAGTATTCTGTGCTCCGTGTGGTCCATGTGGCAGTAAATCTTTGACCAGTATCCTGGTTGTCTGTGGAATCCCTTACTATGGTCCAGGCCTGATCCATAGTAAAAGCCAAAGTTAAATCTGTCAACTGAACAGAAAGTTGTAGGAGTGAAGACGTTTCACTGCTCATCAAAGCTGCTCAGTTCTGGTCAGATTGCTGCTGGACACTGCCTTATATCTATCTTAGGGTGGAGCTAACTACACTGAAACTGGAAACTTAGTTCAGAGTTCTACAATCTACAATTTCTACACACTCACTTTTTTCTCTCCTTCTTCTACCTTCTCTTCCTTTCGCCATCTTTGTCTATCCCCCTCTCTTTTTCAGGTCGTAGGATTTGTCTGGGAGAAGGTTTGGCTCGGATGGAGTTGTTTATTTTCTTTGTGACTCTGATGCAGCGTTTCCGGTTCACTGCGCCCCCTGGTGTTACCGAGGAGGAACTGGACCTGACTCCAATAATTGGGTTCACTCTGAGCCCTTGTCCACATCACCTCTGTGCTGTGTCTCTGACCTAAACTTCTTTTAATTGCAACTTTTGGGAAATTTTTTTTATATATTATTCTTCAACGCAGAACTTTTAGCATTTAAAGAAAAATGTAGAATGAATATCTATCTGTGTGTGTATGTGTGTGTGTATGTATATGTATATTTATTTATATATATTCTCTTTTCTCTTGCTTCCAAGACATATTTGTATATTTTTATAGCAATAGTAATTTTTATTATTAAATGCAAATAATAAATTTCTTCTCTCTCCACCTCAAGCAGTAGAGTCAATGGATTTTATAATTGTTCAGATGGGATCTTTTATTGGTTGGATCAGAAAGAGGAGGTTCTGTCTGGAGAAAAGGGCTTGTGCATGTCCAAAGTGACAGTGGAGCTCCAGAGTCTTCACCTGTCTGTCACGAGTAGGGCAGACAGGTGAATGATGATCATCAAATCTCATCTTATTTACACAATATTATAGTGGTATTATGGTTGGTAAATACATCCATCAGCAATCTAAGCAGAGATTCTCAGACCCCCCCCCATCCCAGACACTTCACCCAGCTCCTCTGGGAGGATCCTGAGAGGTTCCCAGGCCACAGAGACAGTCCTTCCAGTGTGTCCTGGGTGTTCCTGAGGGCCTCCTCCTAGTGGGACATGCCTGGTACACCCCCCCAGGGAAGCACCCTGAAGGCAGAACTAAACTAGCTCCAAATCAGGACTAAACCAGAGACCATAGGTGAGAACATATATCACCGGTAAATTGAGACCTTTGCCTTTCGACACAAGCCTTTCACCACAACAGACAAATGCAGCGAGCCCAAAACAGCAGTGGACAGTGACAGGTCTTTAACCACTGGTTTACGCCTTCGTTGATCTGTGATTATGAATGAAATGGTTGCTGTGTGGCCTGCACTAGCTGCTTACCTTTAGCTTGAGCTGTTAAAATAAAAATAAAAAAGATAAATAATCAAAACCTTTTACATGAGCATCAAAACACAATCATTATTTATGCAGAGAACTCCCCTCTCAAACCATTTCTTTTCTCTGGCTAAGATCTGAACCTCACCATCTTCAAAGGAGTGGTTAGTGTCTTTGAGATGGAGATGTACAGCAGACTGTGGTCCAGAGGAGCTCTCTTGATGGCGTTGGTACATTCTCTTATGGAGTAGCTGTTAAGTTTCTCCAGTGTAATGCTCACTGCACTCTTAATTACACTGAATGGAGTAGACTACATTACTGTTTGTGGCTCGGGTTTTTGTCCTTTGGGTGAACCAGTTTCTGTCTTAAAGTGTTGTAGTGTAGCTTTGAAATAGACCGAAACTGTCTGAAAATTCTCTCAAGTTTTTCAGACACACCAGCTGTGTAAGGAATAGTGTTGCCTTTCCTTCTAGGTTCAGATTCCCTGTTGTTCTGTTTTTTTTTTTTTTTTTTTTTAGCTCTTAGCTCTATTGAAAGCCCATTTTGGATATCCACAAGCAGAGAGGGCCTTCTCCATGTGTTGTTCCTCCATAATTTTTCCCTCTGTTTGTGGGCACCACTTGAGCTCTGTGTTGTAGATCAGTGGTCCCCAACCTTTTTATCACTGCGGACCGGTCAACGCCCGCAGCTTTCTGCAAACTCTGAACTCCGCATTGGCATACTGAGGACCATCATCTGATATTAGCACATCAGGCCTGGCAAACATTGATTTAATAGCCAGTATAACACTGTGGCTAGTAGTGTCCTCCAGAAACTTCAAAAAGTAGTCCACACAAAAAAGAAACTCTGATCCATTGTAATGAAAGAGATCAGTGCCGACTTTTGCCCATGGCCTGTTGAGTAGTGGATGTGAAAGTAGCGGCTCTCTTGGATTACTGTTTCTGTGTTGGTTGCACACTGCACACTGTAATACTGTTTGCTCAATGTGCGCTGACATGTTTGGCCAATACAAAATGTTTCTGGCTCTCTCCTTACACTTAACCACTCCTAAGTGTGACTCGTGAATTTTCTCACACCATGCGCCACATGCAAGCGCATGTCACCTCTCACTCACACTCACACACCACCCTGAACTAAAGCACACAGGAGCTAGACACTACCCCCACTCTGGATGGCAATGAACATTTAAACTCCAGCAAAAGAACACAAACTGGTACACAATCCCTTTATCAGCAGGCTCGAGAATTGTAAAGAGGTAGTAGTGTCCATTATGAAAATACATTCAGCTCTGGTGGGTTACAATGTAAAATATGCTGTCTACTCAGTGACTGAAATTAGCAAATTTTAAAAAGGTGCACACAAGTAAAAAATAAAATACAAAATTGCATTCAAAATGCATGTTATGTGTAAAAGCATTGTCTCTTGAGCTTTCTTTTTTTTTTAAACAATCAACAATGAAAAAGTGCTTTTTAACAGATGCATAGAACATGTAAACAAAATTAGAGATCCCAAAATACTAAGTTGCGCATTGCACTTTTTCAGCAATGCTGTGCAGAAAAGTTTGAAGTGCTGAATCCAGGTTCTCCAATTTTCTGCTAGGTTGCCATGCAAACTTAGGTTCTGTGGTGGCTGAAATTGTGCCATGTTCCTTTTCCGTGTTGTCTTCTGACACCATGTTATGTTCAGGACTCAGGAGGCTTGACGACTGATCGTTTTAAGAACAGCTTTTCATTCTGGTCCACTTACATGTTACCCACGGTACCACAACTCCTGCTCACCTCACGTACATGCGTAACCCATCTATGGATGCCTGTGTACACCATCTTAAATAAATTATGGTTCAAGAGAATTGCCTGTCAGAAGTGTGACATTGTCTGTGGAGAGCAAAGGGAGGGGGTACTCAGAGAATCAAAAACTAAAGTAAAGCTTTTCAATAAATATAGCATTTTCAAAACAATAAAAAGTAACATGGTGATCCAAATATGCATTAGCAGTTAAAACCCCATAGAACTAAAATACCATCTTTAACATTATGATTGCTTCTACGTAGTTACGAAATTATGCACCATATCGGCTGCCCATGTCCTCCCAGGCTGTGAAATTAAAAGAAAACTAGGCTAGATTGTTAGTAAAATCCAAACTATAATCATTTGTTTTAATGAAGTTAGTAGTCTACTGTCATATGCACTTTAACTAAGGCTATGAAGGTTAGCCGTACCTGCTTGAACTTTGCCTGTGCTTTGTTCTTGGAGGCCAATCAACTCCAGAGCCATGCGTTCACTGTCCAGGAGGTTCTGCACGGCTCTCAGCTCCTCCTAAAACAGATATGCTCAGTCAGACTTCCATGTTAACATAAAACACTGCATTAAGACATTCACCGGAGTTTCTTCAGCTCCTTCTCCATCAGCCTCTGCATAAACTCCAGGTTGTGAGCCAGTAGTCCTTCATCCCCTTTAACATGGTCTCCGGATCATTGGAGTAGGCTACAACATCAAGATTAAAAAAGGTGCATTATGTCACGGTTGTTTGCGGTCTGCCACCTGCTTGTCTCCATGCATGTTATCGTCTTGCCTGGAATCTCACACAATGCAATTATTATTAAATCACAGTTGTTTATAGAGCTCAAAGATATCAAAATTATGTGTTCTTACTGGGAGCTGAGGCCCCTTTTCAGAGATCTGACCTGTAACTTGGTCTCACCAGACTTGTATCCATAGAGATTGTAGATGATTAATGCCATACCGGGCAGCATTTAAGGAAAACCAATAATATCTTCATGGAAACAACGAGCTGGCTGCCTCTTCACCCGAAATGTGAAGGTATTTTACTTCTATGGGGCATTAACTGCTAAAACATAACATATTTAGACTTTTGTTTTTGATGATCTGAGTTTGCCCTTCCTTTGCTCTCCGTGCTAAATCATTCCCCCTTCAGACCAAAATCAGTGTGCAAATGAAACTACTGCACATCACATCAGCTTTGTCAAGTTGTTAAGTATCATGGTTTTGTACATTTATGGACAATGGTCACGTGCTACCATGGGTGACATAGGCTTGTGGGCGGAGCCTTGCACAGAATCTTACAGCTAACCATAAGGAGGGTTCAAATAGGGCCCAGGAAAGATTGCTAAAGTACTCAAACATGCATGGATGACATCTGAAACCTCTTCGGCATGTTTTTGATGAGGGAACACAACATGGTAGAAAAAAAAAAAAAAAAAAAAAAAAAAAACCCAACAACTTTGATTTCTCTTACAGCTCAGTTCAAAATATAATTTACACTGTTGTGATGTCACTTCTTGTTTGATAGAAGTCTTGAAGTCAAAAGTGTTGTTTGGATGTTGGTTTTCTTCATCTTGACTCTGGAAAAAAAAAAGAAAAAGTTAAATCAAAATCTAAAATTTAACTGTAGAAATGGTGTTCAGTCTCTGTACCTCTGGAGACAGGTGGGGACGTTCACCCTGAAAATCCAACTGCCCGACACATAGTGCTGGGTCATTTGAAGCCGAGGCCGAGGCACCGAGGCTTGTACCGAGTAAAAGGGGGCGTGTCGAGTGAAGCCGCGATTCGAGGCTTGCGTCAGATTGCCAAAAAAAACAAACAAACCTGTGACCTGTGAATGTGAGGCCTTGCTTTGGTGAACATGATGTCATTGGTTCATTTACTGTGTTACGTGCTCAGGCACACTTCATGGGCTACTGCTTTTTTAAAATTCACTTTCACTTTAGTCTAACTTTCACATGCTAAAAGAAGCTTTTTTATTTATAGAGTATTTTGGTTTTACTACCAGAATATGGTTACCTACTTATATTCTTGTATTTGTTTTTTACACTGAATATGATGTACAGTCAGTTCAACATTCTTTCATCTCAAAAAATATAATTGTGTTATTTAAGCAAATTTCATGGATCATGCCACTGCTGAAGTGGTTCAGAGAGTGGATCAGAAGAAGCAAGATAGGCACTAGGACAGTTTATAGTCGTGTCTGTCTGTCTGTGTCACTCTCTGAGGTGTTTGTGTGTTTGATGTGGATAGTACTTAAAATACATAATTGATGCAGAAGAAGATTAGAGAATTGAGGATCTTTTTTACTTGATAAATGCAACCACTGAGTGTGATGTTTTAAATTAAACACGATTCCATTTGGTTTCTCTTTTTACATGTGTTACATTTTTTGTCCACAAGATGGTGTAGTTGAACATATTGAATCACTTGGCAAGGCATTGACTCCTGTACCGGTACAAGTGCCTGAAAGCCTCAGATGGTTCATGGGGCTTCATTTGACCATCACTACCGACACAGTCCTTAGATAGAGGAGTTCTGGGTAACTGTCGACCCAGAGGTATAAAGTTGTTCTTGTGGTCACAGAAGATCCAAAAGTCTGCTGGTGGACATACTGAGATGGAGGAACCCAGGAGGAAAGTAGAAGAATCCAGATGAGCAGTGCCTTCTCCTCTCACGTCTCCTGCCTTTAAGCAGGTGCTCACGATCACAGCATGATTACTGCCACCTGGAGATCAACACTTCACCCATTTAACCACAAGAGGGCGGCAGAATACACTTAATAATTCTAGTCCTGGTTTGGGCGTAGTTTACATACTATCTTTAAAGTGCCTCTGACAGATTAGAGCACACATTTGACTAAAACACAGTTAGGCTCTTTATATTCACATATTGCTACAAATTACAGTCTCAAATTACAGAGTTTTTTTTCCACTTTGGCAAACTTTAACTTCAAATTTTACTTCCTGGTTTGAAATCATGACATCACACTAGTGAATTCCACAACTGTCACCTAGCAACTGTCTGGCACTTTTTTTTTTTTTCTCCATTATTTTTATAGACTTTTTTTTTATATAAAATTTAAATAACACTAGTACAGCGCGGCATATTACATCAGTAAATGAGGAGCATAATAAATCTATTAGATGAATCATATTTAATGCAGCTGTTCCGACAAGATGGAAACAACAATCAACACTTACTGGCAATCTTACACCACTACCCTTTTTATGTTCAGACCAAAGCCATTTAAAAAAAATCCTATCCCATTTTAAAAGAGATTTGGAGGCAATATCTTAACCGTTCTAAAGTCACCATCTCAGATATTAGATTCTTCCACATTTGGACAGAGGCGGCATCATTACCAACCCAGACCGACTGTATACTCTTATACTCCCATAAACAATGAAATCTGGTCCCTGGGACTAATTTACATTTGGGACAATTTGGAGAAATTCCTGGAGTGTACTTGATATACATGCAGGGAGAGATGTAGACATTGTGTAAGATATTGTTTTGCATTTCTTGATGTCGATTACATGTAGATATTTTAGATGGCAATATCAGAATTTCCTCCCATTATCAATTGTTATTTCAAGCACCGCATTTCATGATAATCGTAAACATTTAAGTCTGTCCTTCTTCAGTCTTTGAAGCTCATAGTGAAATCTTGAGATAAAATGCCAATATTTTTTACAATCCAGAATAGTTTGTTCAAGAAGATTAGTGTCCTGTATGAACTTCAGAGATTTCCATTTTGATTTTATGAAATGTCTAGACTGAAGATATTTATAAAAAATCTCTGAAATGATTCTTGCATGTATAGAAAGCACATAGTTTTCAATCTTAGGCACGCCCCCAACCTCCTAATTCCTTTGGAAGTTGTAATGTTTCAAATTTAATCTTAGGTTTTCTTCCTGCCCAAATAAATCAGATATCACAATATTTATGTCACTGATATCTTTTGGATTTAGCTAAATAAAAAGCATTGACACTGGATATATTAGCTTTTATATTATCATTTTAACAAGGTTGACCCTACCAAGAAATGAGATGGGGAGCTTCTTTTAGCTAGCTTTTCTTTAACATCGATAATTGAAGTGCTGATATTCTCTGAATGTAGCTGAGTAGTTTTGGGTGCAATGTGAATACCCAAATATTTCAAGCCTGTAGGAGCCCAGCGAAATGGTTAAAAATCAAACCTGTTTCATAATTATCACAGCTGACTAAAGGCATTTTTTTCTGACTTCTCAAAATTTACCTCATATCCAGATATCTGTCCAGATTTGTTTATACAGTCTGTAGCAGGTATTGGCCGGTACAACCACCGCTAGCAGTTTAAAAATAATAATTGTTGGTGAGAGTAGGTAACTGACAGTGAGACAGACACGTTATTTCTTTGCTGTCGTGACTCGCTGCTTACTGCTATTAACTTTATTAAACACACAAATTGATGTCAAATTACATTTTACAGGTGCAAGTACATTGTTCCTTAAAACATTAGTAGGTAGGGCTAATTTCCTTAATTTTAGTATTAATTTCTAATTCAGAGCAACATGACATAAATCATGCAGATCATGACATTTTTATATTTTTACCTTTTTTCTTAAATATCAAACTCTTAACTGTTTTTAAAATAATGCAACTGTAAATAACATTAGCATGTAAACAATGACAATGTGACAAGGGAGGACCAAATACAATACAGAGTGTCGAGCCAACGGAGAACTAGCAAGGTCTAGGCTAAGCGCTAGGCGGGAGTTAGCACGAAAAGCTAATCACACATATAAACAAAATACTACCAATGGCAAACGTCTAGCTTAGACTAGAAAACGTTACAACAAGCGTTATATTATTAGGATTCCATATGGGTCAAACTTGTGCTTGGGTGAAACTGTACCAACCTGAAATACAAACAGTGAGACAGACACGTTACTTCTTTGCTGTCGTGACTCGCTGCTTACTGCTATTAACAGGAAGCAGAGGCCAGCGTTCTCCCAAACTGTCTCACTGCGCGTGCTGCCATCCAGTGGCGAAAATTATAATTATAAGTGTTCATGTCAAATAAAACAAAACCACCACTTACACTCATATACCAGATTACATTAAATAAAAACTATGTGAGCACACATTGTGGGCGTCACAAGTCAATAAGATTTGGAATTGAGTTTTCAAGTTTTGTCAAAGTCAGAAGGAGGCCGTCAGCATAGAGCAAAATTGTATACTCTTTTGAACCAATTATTGTTCCTTTTATATTTTCATTCTGTCTAATGGCCAAAAGCTCTATAGCCAAAGAAAACAGAAGGGGCAACAAGGAACTTCCCCGGGCTCCTTCCCTTTTCCAGTCTAAATGGTGCAGGCAGAAGACCGTTTGTCAAGACAGAAGCCGTGGGATCTGTATATAAAAATTTTATCCAATTTATACATCATTTTTTTACATACATAAACATATACTGCAGCTCAGTGCGATCAAAGGCCTTTTCAGCATTGACACTGGTTGAGATATTGTATAATATTAATTAGACGTCTTGTATTATTTGAGGACAGTCAGTCCTTCATAAAACCCATGGTCCATATTAATTATATCTGGCACAAACTTTTCCAGTCTATTAGCCAGTATCTTTGACAGGATCTTCATGTCTACACCAAGCAAACTTACTGGCTGGTGTGAGGAGCACAAGGCTGGGTCCTTGTCTTTTTTTGGTGTAACACGTATAATAGCAAGATACATTGTTTCTGGTAATTTTGAATATTCCAAAGATTTATTGAAAACTCTGTGCAATACTTTAGTGATTTTCCCTTTTAAAACTTAAAAAAAATGCAACTAGGCAAGGACATTTACCTAATTTAAGTGAGGCAATCGCCTTTTCAATTTCTGGTAATGGTATAGGACCTTCTAGAGCTTTGGCTTGATCTGCTAATAGCTGAGGCATACTCACGTTGCTCAGGAAGACACCTCTGTCCAGTTCCTCACAGTTAACCTCAGAATGATATAGTTTTTCATAAAACTTTTTAAAACAGTAATTGATGTGTTTATTTTCCATATGTCAAACACCACTGTCATCACATATTGCAGATCAAAATCTTTGTTTTGTATGTAAAATAAGTCTCTCAGCTTTTTTTGTGATCATATCACATGTTCTAAGATGTCATCTGACTTGGATGCAAAGTATTCCTCCTCCATTCTTTTAATTTTATTTTCAAGTTTAGTTTGTTCTAATAATCGTTCCTTCTTCTTACGACTTGAATATGATATATTATATATTATACCCCACACATAAGCTTTGTAGTCATCCGATACAACCCTTGGCTCAGCATCATTATCATTAACACTTACATAGACGTCAGTCTGCTCTTCCATAAGTTTAATAAAGGCATCATCTAAAAAAAAGTAAAGTGTGCATCCTCCAGGAGCTGCCTTGGTGGGTGCATCACATGACTTACACGGGTGTGATCAGAAAATCCGATGATACCTATATCTGACTCTTCAACCAGGTGTGTCAAGTGTCTTGACAAAAATATGTAGTCAATACGTGTCATTGACAAATGAGGCAGTGAATGAAATGCAAAGCTCTTCAATGTAGGATTAAAATACCTCCAGACATCCACTAACTCAAATTCGTCTAAAATATTCCTTACTGCTTACTAAGTGTTTAGTGGGGGGCATCTGTCATTACGGGATATAAAGCGCTGTTAAAGTCACCTCAGCATATCTGAAGTTCAGCCCTGCAAGTTGGTTGAGAACAACTTGCAGAGATCATGAACATGAGGGCTATAGATGTTGCCCAGTAAAATAACTTCATATAAAATACAGCATCTCTGCTTAAAATTATCCTACCCTCTGTATCCGTAAATGTGTCTGTAACTCTAAACGGCAACCTTTTCTCTGTTGATAATATCACCCTCCTTTTATTTGTTGACTACGATGAGAAATAGACTGTTTGGGTTTCTGTGTCAAATTTGCCAAGTTCGTTAACTGGCTTGAGTATAGTAGCAAGTTTTTTGTCAAGCATCTCTTAAGTGTTCTTGGTCACTCACTCCACTATCAAATCTTCTCTTAAGACTCGACATTTTCCACCTCGCACCCAGTAGCCACCTGTCCAGCCTCCCTATCGGCATTATTCTCAGCGCCTGTTTCAGCATCATCTTGGCTAGCATAAGCAGTGTTAGCAGTAGCATTATAGCGTCCACATTTTTACATGGCAGGATTTACAGAAACGTTGTCTCAGATTTATAGTTTGCGCACATTACATGGCCAGCGAGCCAGAAATAGTTTGCGCGAGGCCAGCGAGCCGGTGAAAAAAGTTGTAGCGTGCATCATGTGACTCCCCCCTGTCTGGAACTTTTATTATAAACCACTACTGAGTGTTAAAGTGTGGTTTTTATGATAAAAACGAGTCCAGCTTCTTTGCTCTGGCCCAACTGGGTCGGCATTTTATTTAGCATCTTTTCACAGTCAGTGTCAACTCTTCGTAACACGGTTTTACCAATACCCGAAACACAACTCATTATCGCCCTCTAGCGGCGGCTCTATTGTATGCAGTACAAACAATATACCATATTGTTACATCTTTTCTCTTTTGGAAAGCTTTTCTTCATTATATTTTTTACACAGTGCTTTACTGAACATTGCACATATTTAAATTGTAAATAACGATAACCACCACATATAACATCTTAAACAGTATACCATTTTAAAATGTCATGACCCAAAATTCTGAAACAAAATGTGCTATAACATTTCAAAACTTTTCTCTTTTTTTTTTTTTTCATAGACCAAGAAGTTTGTCTAGGTAACAAAGTCTTTGTAGCGTTGTGGCTTGTGAATAACCCTACCACTCCTGGTTGTCAGTGGCACCACACTGGTGGTCCGAGGGGCTGACCGAGGTTGTACCGGGTCTGTTAGGGCATCTTGTGAGACTGCAAACTCCATGTCTGTGGGCACTGTTGTGTGGTACTCCATGAGCACGTCTGAGGTGCCTACGGTTCCTCCTGAGAACTGCACCGGACTCCATCTCAACCTCATAGGATCTAGAGTCAATAAGTTTTTTCACTGTGCCTCGCCTCCATTTGGTGTGGGGCTGAAAAGGCTGTACTCTCACAAAATCACCTGTTTTCAGGGGAACAAGATCCCTGGCTGCTCGGTCGTAATAAGCACACTGACGAAGTTGATTGCTCTGCAGTGCCCGCTCAGCCTGAATCACTTTGGGGTTGGAGAAGGCTGGTTTTGACTGGGAGTAAGGTCCTTGTGCGGCGGCTCAGCAGTCTCTGTGCTGGGCTGGTGTCCAGTCCTTGTGATGGTGTATTGCGATGATCTAAGAGCGCAAGATAAGGGTCTTGTCCAGAGGCTTTGGCCTTGTGTAACAGTCTCTTAGCTGTTTTTACTGCAGATTCTGCTTTGCCGTTACTCTGTGGGTACCCTGGGGATGACGTTTTTGTGCTCAAATTCCCACAGTTGGCTGAATCTTTGGAACTCTTGGGATGAATACTGGGGACCATTGTCGGAAACTACAGTGCTGGGGATGCCATACCTAGCAAAATGTGCCTTTAGTTTCTTTATCACTGTAGTAGATTTAGTGTTTGGCAAAAAGTCTATTTCCCAATAGTTGGAGTAATAGTCGACAGTTACATGGTAATCTTTATTGTCGAACTGAAACAGGTCCACACCCACTTTGGCCCATGGTCTGTTAGGTATATCATGTGGGTGGAGTGTTTCCTTTTGTTGTCTGTCATCCACTGACCTGCAGATATCACAACGGGCAATGTGTGTCTTAATATGGTCGTTCATGCCAATCCAGAAGACACATTCCCTGGCTCTCCGCAGACATCCTTCTGCACCAAGATGAGACGAGTGCAGGCGGGTGGTGATGTCTTTCTGGAGTGAGGATGGAATAACAGCACGCTCTCCTTTAAAACACAATACCATCTTGATGACTTAGTTTCATCTTGGAATGAAAAGTAGGGTCTGATTGCAGGTGGTATGCCTTTCTTGTCTGAAGCCATCCCTGCTGCATCATTTTTAATAACAGTTTGCAGCGTTTTGTCATTTTTTGTAGCTGTTCTAATCTGGCTAAGACTGTCACTGGAGATAGGCAAGTGTTGTACCATATTAACAGACTCTATTTCAGCTTCCACAGAGCCTTGGGGTGAGCATTCTGGGAGATATGCTCTGCTTAAAGTGTCAGCCAGTAACATGTCTCTGCCTGGGACATATACCACATCTAGGTCATATTTCTGAATGCGCAACATCATTCGTTGAAGTCGTTTTGGTGCGCTCAACAGTGGTTTTCTAACTATGGTCTCTAATGGCTTATGGTCAGATTGGACAGTGACTTTACGACCATAAGTGTACTGATGGAACTTTTCTACACTGAAAACCATAGCTAAAAACTCTTTCTCAATCTGGGCATAACCACGTTCTGTTTGTGTGAGTGCTCTGCTTGCAAATGCAATAGCTTACCCTTCTGCAGGAGTGCTGCCCCCAAACCTGTGTCTGATGCATCACATTGAACCACCAGATCTTCCTCAGGGCTGTAGTACCTCAAGACAGGAGCATCTGCAATAGTCTTTTTGAGTTTCACAAATGCACTCTCCTGTTGCTCTGTCCAGGCCCATTCTGTGTCTTTGTGTGTCAACTGTCTTAGCACTTCACATTGGTCTGAAAGTGTGGGGCAAAAACTTGGCCAGGTAATTTACCATGCCTAACAGCCTCTGTACTGCTTTCACATCTGTGGGCCTCGGCATTTGCTCAATGGCACGAACCTTGCCAGGGTCCACCTTAAGCCCATTTGCGTGAGGCGGTGCCCAATGTATGTGCACTCACTTTGTCTCAGTTTGAACTTGTCTGGATTAAGTTTAATGTTCTTTTGTTTGCATCGTTCCAGAAAAAGTCTCAACTTTGTGTCATGGTCTCGAATGGCTGCTTCCTGACTCTCACCTTGACCTGTGATCAGCACATCATCAGCAATAATGTACAGGCCTGGCAACCCATCCAGCGCTTGGGTCAGTTTTCTCTGGAAAACCTCAGGTGCCGGACTAATCCCCATGGGCATTCTAAGCCATCTACAGCGCCCAAATGGAGTAGGGAAGGTAGTTAGGTAGCTCGACTCCTCTGATAGCTTGACATGCCAGAATCCACTCTTAACGTCACAGACTGTGAACACTTTAGCCTTAGACATGTCTGGAAGCACATCTCAATAGTTGCTAGTGGAAAGTGACTGCGTTTCAGTGCCTTGTTCAAGGGCTTTGGATCAATGCACACTCTAAGTTTACCACTTTGCTTTTGTACTACCACCATGCTACTGATCCAATCAGTGCTACAGTCAACAGGGGTGATAATACCTCGGCGCTCAAGGTCCTGAAGCTCCTCTTTAAGTGGCTTCATCATGGCGACTGGGACTCGCCTCTTTGGAAGTTGCACTGGCTTCACACTTGTGTCGACTTCCATTTTGTATTCTCCTTCCAGACAACCGTCTCCTGTGAACACATCTGCAAAATCTGTCTTAATTTGCTCAAATGTCCATTGTCCTTTAGTGTCTTCTTCTCTTGTCACAATACTGTCAATAGCCATAATGTTTTCATAGTGTACCTTAATCAGTTTCATAGCCTCACTGGCTCTTTTACCAATCAGTGGCACATTGCAATCTTTGTCTACTACTTGGAACTCTAACTGGTACAGTTTCTGATTTCTAGGGTTTCTCAGTTTCACTTTACATTTGCCCAGTGGCGTTACTTTACTACCATTGTACATCACTAACACAGAGTTAGTCTCATTCGTTTTACATCTTTGTGTAACAGGTTAACAGGTAACACATTACATGTAGCTCCGCAATCAATCTGAAATCTGACAATATCTTTGCCTAAGAGCATACCTGCAAACAGTTTAGCGTCTTTTCTTTTGTTAGAGTATCTAGTATTCACATTTTCGGTTTGTGACTCATTTCTAACACACAGAATGTCCTCATACTCACTTTCACATTCCGTTACATTGTGCACTGTTCTCTTCTTATCTGTTTCAGGGCGGGCTTTACACTTAGCCGCAAAGTGATTTTCCTTACCACACTTTTTGCATTTCTTGCCGAATGCTGGACATTTTTGCTTACTCCTTTCGTGCGTCCTGCCACAGAACTTGCATTCCACTGTTTTGTCTTTGTTCCTCTGCTGCTGGCGCGAAGCTCCGTGCACGACGTGAACTTCCTCCACTGTTGGACCTGCTATGGCTTTGCAGTTCTCCCGGGACAATTCAGCTGCTCTGCAGAGTTGAATACAAAGTGTCCAAAGTCATGGCTCTTTCCCTCAAAAGCCTTTCCCGCATGTTAGCGCTGTTGATACCACACACGATTCTGTCACGAATGAGGGAGTCTCTCAAAGTACCAAAACTGCACGTTTTAGTGAGCAGTTTGAGCTCAGTCACATAGCTATCAATGGATTCACCGGAACTCTGATTTCTCGTGAAAAATTTGTACCGCTCCACTGTCTCATTCACCGTGGGACTGCAGTAATTATCAAACTTTTCGATCATGTCCTTCACCTTCCAGTCAGACTGCGCTGTGTCCCCCATAACGTATCAAGCAGCTCTCTGCCACTTTCACCAACCAGATAACGGAAAAGTGTCACTCTCTTTTTCCTCGTCGTCTGCGGCAACCGTTAATCCAACATAAAGTTGAAACTCATCTCTCCATGTTTTCCATGATTTAGACAAGTTGTTGGAGTCTAAACACAACGTCTGTGGAGCCTTCAGTCCGTCCATGCTGCTAGCTTGTGCACGTGCGATGCTAATCTTCGTCAAAACGTTAGCACATTACCGTCCTCTCCGGTGTCTGCTTCGAGGGACTCAGAAAAAAAACCTCGGGCGAAGTTCACTGCCGCTGCCACCATGTTAAAGTGTGGGTTTTATGATAAAAACGAGTCCAGCTTCTTTGCTCTGGCCCAACTGGGTCGGCATTTTATTTAGCATCTTTTCACAGTCAGTGTCAACTCTTCGTAACACGGTTTTACCAATACCCGAAACACAACTCATTATCGCCCTCTAGCGGCGGCCATAATATACCATATTGTTACACTGAGCTCACAAAAATACGACGGCGTTCTACTGACAGCTTAAAAAATGTATATTCTGCGGGCGCTACGAGAATAAAGTCGTAGCATTTTGACATTAAAGTCGTAATTTTACGAGAATAAACTCATAGTACAACGAGAATAAAGTCGTAGAATTACGAGAATAAAGTCGTAATATTACGAGAATAAACTCGTAATTTATGAGAGTAAAGGCTCCTGTGCGTGAACGAGACTAGTGCGTTATGCGTTATGGAGGAGGAGGAACTGCCTGAAGTGATCGGCTGCAGAGGAGAGGATTTGTTGTTGTTTGTTCTTTGAGAGTTTGAAAGATGTCCATCCAAAACTGAATGCATTGTTTATGCAGGACTCTCCACCAAGACTCTATTCATTGACTGGCGGTGCTGCATCCATAGATGAAGCTTTGATCTCGCACAAGAACCGCTGCATGTCGCGGGCTGGTGAATGTTCTGTACCTGTGTTACGTGCTGACGCCCCTTTGCCCCATATTTATGTGTATTCTGTATTTATGCTTGTTTTGGGACGTGGCTGGTCGCTGTATAAATAGGTTGTCTATCCATGGCGTGCTCTCGTGCGTGCCCTCTCGTGCTCGCGCTCACTGTGCACCGCCTCGTCTGCCTCACCTGAGGCGCGCGCTCCTCGGCTCTGAGCTGCTCGGTGCGGGCTGCACCAGGCCTGTGAGCTGCAGTTAGATTTGACCTGGTGGGACTCTCTTGTTTTCGCCTTTTGTTTGATCAGGTTGGTTTGGGGATGGTTTTGGTTTTAGGTCAGTGATGTCAGCACAGGCCCTGTACGGGGATGGCCCGGTGCCGCATCCTTTTGTAATGTTTCGCTCATCAGGTCCTCCTTTCTGTTGTTAATTTGTTTTGGGGCACGGGAGGGGGTTTGGGGCATTTTAAAGTAAATAAAAAAATAATTAAAAATAAACTATTTAACTTTTCATATCCCGTTTGACTCCTGTGTCTCTTTAATATGTTTGATCACCCGGGTCGTAACAACCTGGATCCGCCCGGAGTCTTTGCGGACACCCGCGCGTCACTGTGGATACAGTAATGATCCACGTTTACTGTGGGATCACTGTTGGTAACGTGCCTCGTGTGTGGTGACAGTCCAGCGTAAGGACCAAACGCACTGTGGCATTTGGAGTCATGTGATAAACTGAAGCCGTGGGGCGTTTGCATAAATGTAATAATTCTCTGTAATGCATTATCTACTTACTGTTTTCGATGCACTTTCAATGTACTCTGTTTACAATACCGAGATGTAATCTATGTAAACATTATGAACACACTTTACATGCACACGCACACCTGGTGTGTATGGGCATGTGTATGGATGATACACACATACACTTTACATGCATCCACAGTGACTCGTGTTGGAGAGTGTCCGCAAAGACTCCGGGCGGATCCAGGTTGTTACGACCCGGGTGATCAAACATATTAAAGAGACGCATGAGGCAAACGGGATATGAGAAGTTAAATAGTTTATTTTTAATTATTTTTTTATTTACTTTAAAATGCCCCAAACCCCCTCCCGTGCCCCAAAACAAATTAACAACAGAAAGGAGGACCTGATGAGCGAAACATTACAAAAGGATGCGGCACCGGGCCATCCCCGCACAGGGCCTGTGCTGACATCACTGACCTAAAACCAAAACCATCCCCAAACCAACCTGATCAAACAAAAGGCGAAAACAAGAGAGTCCCACCAGGTCAAATCTAACTGCAGCTCACAGGCCTGGTGCAGCCCGCACCGAGCAGCTCAGAGCCGAGGAGCGCACGAGGAGGAGCGCGCGCCTCAGGTGAGGCAGACGAGGCGGTGCACAGTGAGCGCGAGCACGAGCAAGCTACGCACGAGAGCGCGCCATGGATAGACAACCGATTAATACAGCGACCAGCCACGTCCCAAAACAAGCATAAATACAGAATACACATAAGATAAGGGGGCAAAGGGGCGTCAGCACGTAACACAGGTACAGAACATTCACCAGCCCGCGACATGCAGCGGTTCTTGCGCAGAGATCAAAGCTTCATCTATGGATGCAGCACCGCCAGTCAATGAATAGAGTCTTGGTGGGGAGTCCTGCATAAACAATGCATTCAGTTTTGGATGGACATCTTTCAAACTCTTAAGGAACAAACAAATCCTCTCCTCTGCAGCCGATCCCTTCAGACAGTTCCTCCTCCATAACGCATCACGCACTAGTCTCATTCACGCACAGGAGCCTTTATTGTCATAAAATTACGACTTAATTCTCGTAATTTTACCAAAAAAAAAAACAACAAAAAACATGTGTCTTTACTGTGAGTGGGCTTGCTTCTCCACAAACCTGACTCTTACTTGGCCTGGAGGCATTTCTGGGCCCTGGGTACAAATCTTGGTGGCCCGCACTACAGGTTGTCTAATGAAAAATGCACATTGCAGACTTTGAGAGGAGCCCCTCCCTGCACTGGGCCCTGGGGACTCTTTATCCCCGGCATTAAATACTAGCTAGACATCTTGGTGTTTTATTGTTCTCCATGAAAAATCTGAAATATGGTTTTAACTTCTTTATTTATATAGAAACATGCAGACTACCTCCATACTGTACCTTTAAATATAATTACATAACTATGTTTTGTTGAAATGAGTCTAAAGTGTCATATGAACATGTAAAGTTACAGTTTGCTACAGTGCTGTGCTGTGCTGTACAGGATGAAGTACTCAATTTTGTTATTTTAGTAAAAGTACAGATATAGAGGGAAAAAGTTGCTCAAGTGTCACATAAACCTACTTAAAAGAAAGTATTTAAGTATGCGTTTAAAAATGTACTTTAAGCATAAAAGGTAAAAATAATTCTTCAGTTCAGGGAATCTCCAGAACCCCATAGAAGTGTATTACTCCCTCTTTAATAGCCCATAGGAGTGTAATAGCCCCCCTTTAAAGCTGTATAAACATCTTTATAAATGGCTCTGTGTGTGTGATCTCTAAGCACAGGGGATGGCACAGAGTTTGTGGAGCACAGGGCTCAGAGAGAAGCCGACACGCGGCGTCAGATCCAGTTCCTCCTCGTTAACACCAGGGGGCACAGTGAACCGGAAACGCTGCATCAGGGTCACAAAAAAGATTAACAACTCCATCCGAGCCAAACCTTCTCCCAGACAAATCCTACGACCTGAAAAAGAGAGAAAGGGATGGGAAGAAAAGAGGCCAATGTGAGAACTCATTTTAACAACAAACCAATAACTGAGAAATAACCAAGGCTCAGATTTCTTTAAAATGGTCCAGACAGAGAGGTTTTTACATTACATTCAGTGAGTAAATAAAAGGTTATTATGATGCCACATGTTTCTTTACACAAACGGCTCTCACTCGAGGCCTCCACTGCTTCTGTTTTCATTTTTGTGTTGGCTCAGCGGTGAGCAGCATAAAAATGCATTAATACTCGAAAGAAAAAGATTCAGTTCACAACCGTTCGCTGTAAGGAACTGTTCAAAAGAGTCGACCTGTTCACAAATGTAGCATCAATTCAATAATAAATATATTCAATATCTCCAGCCTGTGAGTGTGTACCTGCAGAGAAGGGCATGAAGGCGTCTCTCTTCCTGAACTTTCCGTCTTTGTGCAGAAAGTGAGCTGGATAGAAACTGTGAGGCTTTTCCCATTCACTCTCATCAAAGAGCACTGAGGTGAGGAACGGCCACACTACAGTACCCTGAAGACACCACAACAGGGTCAAAGGTCACAATACACAAGTAGTGAAGAGACTGAATCACGCACATTAGCTGAAAAGATTTTGAGCTAAGAAATCAATAAGTGAAATGTGTCGAAATAAAGGTATGATCTAAAGGCCTCTCTCCCTTTGCTCTATGTGCTTACTATGAATGGACGACATCTAAAACCGCTTCAGGCATGTTTCTGATGAGGGAACACTGTTATAACATGGTAGAAAGCTCCAAAAAAGTACTCTCCTATAACCAGCACAGATTCATGTGCTCTGACCATAGTCTTAGTTTCTCCAATGTAACGCTCACTGTATTCTTCACTACACTGAATGAAGTAGACCACATTATTTTGTTTATGGCTTGGAGTTTTGTCCTTTGGGTGAAGCAGTTTCTGATCTGGCTGTAGAAGTTTCTACTAAAATTAAATATGTGGTATTTAAATTGTATTTAAATTAGTTTAAATGCCACATATTTCCAGTTTGCAGGCCCAGGCTGTGCCATGGGCTAACTGGTCTCTCTCCATTATGGCCAACTTATACATGGAACAATTTGAACAGGAGGCATTGGCCTTTTTCAGGCACTCCACCCACACTTTGGATGACAACTGGACTAAAATGAAAATTCAAGATCTGGACATATTAATGCGCATAATGAGGTGGATCCAAACAGCAAGTTCACACAAGAAGATGCCAAGGAGAACAAACTGGCCTTCTTAGATTGTGCAGTAACTATAGGAGAGGACCGGTGTCTCCCTGTAGAAGTCTTCAGTAAACCCACACACACATTGACCAATACCTGCTGTTTGATTCACACCATCCACTGCAGCACAAACTGAGTTATCTGTACTCTACAAACACAGAGCTCAAGTGGTGCCCACAAACAGAGGGAAAAGAGAAGGAGGAACAACATGTGGAGAAGGCCTTGGCTTGTGAATATCCAAAATGAACTTTCAATAGATCAAAGGAGAGCTAAAAAAAAAAAAACTGGACAACAAGGAATCTGAACCTAGAAGAAAATTTGTAACTATTCTTTACACAGCTGCTGTGTCTGAAAAACATCAGAGAATTTTGAGACAGTTTGAGATTCTGGTGTATTTCAAACCTACAAATACTTTAAGACAGAAACTGGTCCACCGAAAGAGCAAAACCCCGAACCATAAACAAAGTAATAATGTAGTCTAGTTTCTCCAGTGTAACGCTCACTGCTGAATGGAGTAAATAGCCATTGCATAAGAGAATGTACCAGCACTGCCAAGAGAGCTGGACCCAGTCTGCTGTACACCTCCATCTCAAAGACACTAACCACTCCTTTGGCTAAGATCTGAACCTCACCATCTTCAGAGAAAAGAAATGGTTTGAGAGGGGAGTTAAAGAAGCAATTTTTGTTAGGAAAGACAATCCTTCCTTGAACAAGAATGGGGGTCTGAGACATAAGCTGTCCCCCATCTATAACTCGACCCTCAGACCCAAAGCAAACAAAGAAAACAAATAAAATAATAGAGCAAGCCAGTAGGGCCATTACAGGTTGAATGTAGGCCATTAAGGCTGAAACTCTAAACAATAGCCGTTTACAGTTTCAGTGTAGTTAGCCCCTCCCTTCAGATATTTATAAAGCAGTGTCCAGCAGCAATTTAACCAGAACTGAAGAAGTGGTTTGGATGAGTAGCCAAACGTCCCCACTCCTACAGCTTTTTGTCCCGTTGACAGATTTAACTTTGGCTTTTACTATACACTCAACATAACTTAAAAGTTGAAAGACCACATTTGCACAGTTGAATATTGTACAGAAATACTTCAACGCATCATGATAACACAAGAACAACTGCCCTCTCCAGTGACATGGCTATTTTGTCAAATAAGCAGATTTTAGGGTTACACCAGTACTGTGATCCATTTTAATCAAATATACACAAATATTGTGCACCTCACCTTCTTGATAAAGTAGTTTTGGAAGGTGATGTCTTGAGTGGTTTGATGGGGGAGGGACAGCGGGATGATGCTGGCGATTCTCTGAGTCTCGTGGATCACTGCGTCTGTGAATGGCAGGTCTTTTCTGTCCTCAGTCTGGACCTGACGAGCTCCAATCACCCTGAAGATCTCCTCACGGACCTGGTCTGAGAGAAGCAGGGACTAAACCAGGACTAAACCTGAACTACAAACAGGAAAAAGCAGGACTAAAGCAGGACTAAACCGGAACTACAAACAGGACTAAAACAGGACTAAACCTGAACTACAAACAGGATTAAAAACAGGAATAAAGCAGGACTAAAGCAGAAATACAAACGGGACCAAACCAGGACTAAAGCGGGACTAAACCAGAACTACATACAGGACCTAAAGCAGAACTAAACCAGGACTAAAGTGGGACTAAAGCGGGACTACAAACAGGAGTAAAGCAAAACTACAAGCAGTATTACAAACAGGACTAAAGTGGGACTAAAGAAGGGCAAAGCCAAAAAAAAAAGTACATGTATTTGTTGTAGCTAATCCAGTGCTGGGGGGTGACCTCACTTGTTTGTAGTGATTATATTGCCATAATAGATCATCAATTAACTCGTATATGAAGTGGAGTGAAGTTTATGAGTAGTAATTACCAGTTTGAGCAGCATTCCAGGGCATTTTTTCAAGTCAGAGGTGGGAAATATCCCATTTACAAGTTGCCTGGACGACACCATTACTCTGAATGTGGGGGTGTTGTGGAGTAGTGACCCTGGTTCTTACCTTGTATGTGTGGGTGCCCGGGTTCTGTATGTGGGTAGAGTGTTGGTAGAGTGCTCGCCCTCTGATCTGAAGGTTGGAGGGTCGATTCCCGCTCTCGACATAAACCCCACTATTAGAGTGATCAGGCCCACTGATCCACAGGTTGACAGTGCGACACCAGCTACCACAGAATGCACTTAACCCCTTGTTTCTAGTGCCTGTGTACAGTGGTGTATGTTTGAATGGGCGAGTGGATCCCTGATGTAAAGCGCTTTAAAGGTAGAAAGGTGCTATAGAAATGTGAGCATATTTATTTTTATGTACCCTGAATGTGTGGTTACTTTTGTATCTTGGGACTCTTCTTACCCTGGATTTGTGGGTACTTGACCATGAAGAGCAGGGCCCATCTCAAAGTGGTTGATGTGGTTTCAGTTCCTGCTGCAAACATCTGTAGAACCAAATTACCCAGGTTCTCCTCCTGATATGGACTGCCAGGTACCCCACTCTCCTGTTAAACCAAACATGACATCTACTTTAACAGTGCTACTATTGTGCACTACATATGAGTGGGCATTGCAGCATAGGTCTGGACTAATCTATGCATCTATCCATCTAGAGGATGTGCAAACTGTACGTCCAATGCAATGTCTCGTCATTTGGTGACATCTGGTACTTGCTTTTATGAATTGTTATTTGATCATGTTTTCCTCCTATAAAAAGACACCTGGCAAAATACATTTTGTCAAAACTACTCAAAGATCAGGACCCACAGCCTCCTTACTGAGAGGAGGAGACACCATAAGCACTCTGCTGCTGTAACACAAGGACATCAGCTTTAAATCGCTCACCTTTTTCTGTTGCACCATAAATGCATCCACAAAGCCTCGGCACGCCTCTGGGTTCAGAGTGTCTCTCAGTTTCTTAAAAATCCTTTGATTTTGTTTGTCACATTGTTCCCTTTGTTTTAAAATTTTATTCCTGTTCGGCACCAGACGCCCAAGCCACGGGAACAAGTTATAGATCTGCAGAAAACACACATTTAGCACATGTGGTGTAAAGTATAGAAATGGCAATATTCATAAATGAAAAGTCTGTGCAGCTGAATCCAGTAAATTGTCACTGCATTTTGGATGAGTGGTTTTGTGTAACTATGACATAGATCAGGGGTCGGGAACCTTTTTTACTCAAAGAGCCATGAAAGCTAAATATTTGGAAATTTATTTCAGTGAGAGCCATATAATATATTTTAAGACTAAATTCAACAAAATGTGAACAATAAGCCTCTGATTTATTCATTTAAATAATGTTGTTATAATACTCACCATTAATGCGACTTGTACTTGATGCTTTTAAGCTGTGAGAATGACGCTCACATGCACAAAGATCCAACCATGGTCAATACAGCAATACTCATACTCACACTCACATATTAAAGGAAGTGTCAGAATATACTGCATTTTTTCACATAACTACCTCTATTTTACATATCCATCCGTATTTATTAGTGATGGTCAAATGAGACGGAGCTCCGGAGCACGTCTCGTTCTTTCTGCCTCGGAGCTTGTCTCGCAGCAGCCGCTCACGTGACCAAAATGTCGCAGTGTCGGCCCCTCCCCCTCCTGCTTCGCTCTGCGTGTCAGCGCATAAATAGTTGTTTTTGTTTTGTTTTTTTTTTTTTTTTTTTATGTTAAAAACAGAATATATACTATTTATGACTTCTAATAAAATAGAAAATAGAGTTTGGGGTTCCCAAATCATGGGTTGTGTTCTGGTTTGCCATGGTTAAATTTGTCCACTAGAGGTCAGTGTTTCTCCGAGGCCTCAGACACGTCGAACCATTTGAGACAGTATTGAGACTGAGGTGTCAATGCTTCACGAGGCTCCATTCACCCATCCCTAGTATTTATTCTTTGACGCACTGAATAAGCGACTGGGATATCCGTGGCTCCTGCCTCTCATTTGTCATTTGAGAGGGACAACAGAGACAGTTTACCGGAATGACGGTAAAATAGCTAAAGAACCTCGTGACTCTGCTGTGAGACGCCGTTTGAATTTATATGAAGCACAGTTGGTTGCGGAGTTACGGTAATAAAAAGTCTACCACCGCGAGTCTATCAGCGACGATAGCATCCGACGCTAAAGGGCTACAACAAGTGAGAGTATTTTATGTTTTGTCTGCGAGCCATATGCAATCATCAAAAGAGCCATACCTGGCTCGCGAGCCATATGTTCCCGACCCCTGACACAGATAGAGGTATTTCCTTATAAAACTCAGTGTGTTTATGACATAGATGCAGGTATTTCTTTATAGAACTAAATGCTAAGTCCCTTCATTTTCAACGACTATTTTTATTTTCCAAACTTCCACTTTATGACTGATGTAGATCTATGATAAGTATTTGCCACAGGTCTTATCCCACCAAACCAAGTCAACATTGGAACAGTTTTTGTTTCATGTGGACAGGCTCAGTAATTACAAGTCTACATTTTAACATAATTCACATAAACACAGCATACACAAGTCCTGTTCAGGTGCATATGGCAGGTTAGAGTACTCATTTTACTAAAACATAGTGCACATAATCATATTTAAGATTTCATAAAAAATCTTAGCCTAGCCTGGTTTTATAAAGGGTCAAACTTGTCTAAATGACACAATAGCACAATAACACATTTGTTTTATTAAATCATTGTCAAAACTGTCTTCAAAATGCCTTCCCTGTGGTTAAATTATTGCTGCCTTTTGGATGGAGTTGACAGCTGATGACGCAGAGAGATTTGATTTAAGAACTGCTTCCTGTATTTTCCAACATTTTGTTTTCTACTTTCCATCACATAATGCCACTTTAATATTTAGCACAGGTACTATCCCTCCAAACCAAGTTATAGTTAGAAAATGTACTTTAAATCTTACCTGCACCGATGGGGAGCCCAGGAGTTGTATGTTGGTGGTGGTGTACTTGACTAAAGTGATGAATTCTGGGTCGTTGTAATCAAAGCGACTGCCGTAGACCAGAGAAGAGATGATATTTGACACAGCATAGGTCAGCGGTTCTGCTATGTCAAATGCTTTTCCTGGAGAGAAGATTTAAAGAGGGGGCATTACACGTCTGTGGGGTATTCTCTAACACATCACATATTTAGATCACCATGTTTCCTTTTATTGTTTTGAAAATGCTATATTCACCCAAAACAACATAAGAACATGTCTTAATAGTTTCACTTCTGCTTTTGACTCTCCCTTCTGAGAGCTATCACAGCACAATCAGCATGCATCCAGCTTATGAAACTAGATGCACTTCGAATCAGGTTTGTGAAGTTGTATAATGGTTTGTATTGTGTTTTTGTATATTTATAGAGAATTGTCGTGTGGGAGCATGGGTGACGTAGGTTTGTGGGTGGAGCTTTGTACAGAATCTTACAGCCAACCCAGGAAAGATCGACAGATTGCTCAAACATGCATGGATGACATCTAACACCTCTACAGGCATGTTTTTGATGAGGGAACAATAGTATAACATGGTAGACAGCTCAAAAGTCATAATACACTGTCTTTAACAACTTTTTTAGTCCTTCAGTGCTAAATTCTGGACTAGTCCTGGTTTAGTCTTACCTCTGAAGTTGCTGAAGACCTGGCAGAGACACTGGGCTTCCTCTACGATCTTGTCCTCACATACCCTCTTGCCCATCCCAAAGTCCCTGAGGTTTGTCAGAGAAAAGCGCCGTATCTCCTTCCAGTCCTCTCCATTGGACCAAATCACTCCTGGAACACAACCAAAGCCTGATATCAGAAACACTGGAGCGTCAGTAATTTGGACTCAGGACACTGTCTGTAGTCAATGAGATTGTTCAAGGCAGGATTGTCTTTCCTTACAAAAATTGCCTCTTTAACTCCCCTCTCAAACCATTTCTTTTCTCTGGCTAAGATCTGTACCTCACTATCTTCAAAGGAGTGGTGAGTGTCTTTGAGATGGAGATGTACAGCAGACTGGGGTCCAGAGGAGCTCTCTCGACAGTGTTGGTACATTCTCTTATTAAGTGGCCGTTTAGTTTCTCCAGTGTAACTCTCACTGCACTCTTCACTACACTGATTGGAGTAGACCACATTACTTTGTTTATGGCTTGGGGTTTTGTCCTTCGGGTGAACCAGTTTTTGTCTTAAAACTCAAACTGTCTCAAATTTCTTGTGAAGTTCAGTACATCCAACTAATGAAACTAGATGCACTTCGAATCAGGTTTGTGAAGTTGTATAATATTTTATATCATGCTTTTGTATATTTATGGAGAATTGTGAAGTTTTTCAGACACAGGAGCTGTATAAAGTATAAATAGTTAGGCCTTTCCTTCTCCGTTCAGATTCCCTATTGCCCTGTTGTTGTTTTTTTTTTGTTTTTTTCCCTTCTTTTAGCTCTCTTAGATCTATTGAAAGCTCATTATGGATATCCACAAGCCGAGAGGACTTTCTCACCTGTAGTTCCTCCATCACTTTTCCCTCTGTGTTTGTGGCCACCACTTGAGCTCTGTGTTGTAGAGTACAGATAACTCTGGGTTTGTGTTGCAGTTTACTAGCTCCAGAGCTACCAGTGCATTGTTAAGGTCCATATTAAATAAACCTGGCTTTACCATACTTGTCCTTGACCGTATTTTCCTTAACGATGGGCAGAACATGTCTGTTTCCAAAGACCTCAGCGTGGTTCACCAAAGCCTCCTTCACCGTCTTGTACCCGGCCAAGACCACCACCTTCTGAGGGCCCATCCACACCGTGAATACAGGGCCATACTGTTTAGAAAACTAAAACAAAAACACAAGAAAACATGCACTTTCAAACAATACTTCTGTAAAATTAGTGTTCAGCCTTTTTTGAGGTTACGGATTACTGTTACTTTTACTTATTTTATGCATTTATTTTTTTTTATGCAACTATTACTAATAATCATTAATAAACTGAACATTTTACCATTGGTTTCTGTGAAAATAGCTCTCTACTGGGTCATTTATTCTGCAGTATATACAAATAACCAGAAGATGGTGTCTTTTATGCTTAAATGCCATATGTATTTCTTATTTACTCATTAAACTTTAGCTTGTTTAAAAAATGTTTTTAAACTTTAACTGATGCCTGATCAAACTTTAAATTTAACTGTTGTCTTTCAATTATTTGAACTTGGCCTTGGTCAGCTGACGCTTAGCAGCGCTGTCAATTTGTCTGTTATTGATGTTCATATTTTTATTCACAGACGCAAGAGCCAAATATAAATACCACGATCATGTAGAGGTTAATATAAACATTTTCAGACCAAACGAGGCTCACTGCAGCAGTTACAGAGATGACAGTTTTTCAGTATAAACTGAATTGGATCCAGAGCTGATGGAGCCAGAAGTGCCCACGATCACTTCCTATTCAGAATGACTAGAATGCTATGTCCATATATGTATACAGTCTATCTGTATGAGTGGGTGCTGCAGAGCTGATATTTGACACATTTGTCTGACAATGAAATTTGGGTCTTAATATCAACAACACGGTGAGCCTGTGTGTGTCATTCAAAAAGCTTTTTCTTTGCTGTCACAGTGTGCATAGCCCTCATGGTGTGTTTAGATGAAATAAAAGACCGTGTACAGCACCAGGGTAGTGAGCTGTGGCTGCTTGCCCTGTAGATGTTTAGCTCTTATCCTGTGTGGAAATCCTCATACTGGATTTATTTTTTGTTTGTTTTCTTTTGGTGGGACATACATGTTTGTGAGCATCTGATACTCGTGCTGTAAACAAGTCGCTGTCATGGATGAATTTCTCACACACAAATAGAGGCAAGTGTCTTGTCCAAGGAAACAACAGTTTGCACTACAGCCACATTCAGCCCATTTAAGCAGCAGACTCTGCTTTCTTTCCAATAAACAAACAAGTGTTAATGTTTGAATGACTCTTTAGCGTAGAGCAAAGATTGCAGTGAATAAGTGACTTAATCTGACCTTTAGAGTTTGAGGTCACAGTTCAAATGTTAAACCATATGTCAAACTAACCCAGACTTAATCTAGGTCGTTTCATTTGCGCTGCCTATAGTTTAAACTGAGCTGGAGGACTGCTCAGAATTCTATGGTTTAATTTCTCCTATAACCATCAAAATGGAGATATGTGAACCTGGTTTATAGTTAATCTAGTCTCTGTACTCACTATCCACATGGAAGTTAGTATTAAACACAATTGTCAAATGACCTGTTCACCCAAGAAACTACTCAAGTAACAGTGTAATGTGGGCTATTTAAATGTGGATTAGACAATTTTCTGATCTTTGTAATAATGTTTCCTGATCACAAACAGATCTGGAGGTGTGTTTTGTTTCATTCACATGTTTAACACACAAATCCTGCATAAATTAATAACATAAATCACGAGCTGTGCATATAAGTTAACCTGTTTTAGGGTCTTGTGGGGCTTCTTGAGGTCAATCTGCAGCAGGTTCCCCAGGATTGGAACCGGTTTGGGTCCGGGGGGTTCCATGTCCAAGTCCAGATTGTTGTAGTACAGGTAGACCAGGAGCAAAACCAGGATTAACCCCAGAACTGAACCAGGACTAAAGACGAGCACTTCAGACAACCCCATTGAACCAGTGGATGTTGTGGTTTGATACAGATCTATGACAACTCAGGTATTTAACAGAGAGGGGTGGAGCTTTGCTTTAGAGGTTGTTCCAGGTCAGAGGTGGAGATGTGTAATAACCTGCAAAAGTGACATAAAATACAATGATATTATATATATATATATATATATATATATATACACACACACACACACACACACACGCACGCACGCGAATGTTTAGGTGGGTAAGCATGCAGGTTTTACTCAAGTACATTTTTGAGTAAATATTTTTATTTATTTATTTATTTATTTTTTTTATTTAACTGGCACAGTGCATATTCATAAACATAAATGTAAATATGCCAGAATTAGCTATTAGGCTACTTTACATCTGCTTTACATCACTTTTTAAACACAATTATGATTCTTGGTGCAGTTGTCAGATATTTTTACTCCTACTTGAGTAATGCATAGTACAGTGTAACAGTACTCTTTCTCGAGTAATATATAGTACAGTATAACAGTACTCTTGCTTGAGTAAAAGTCATGTTCCTCTTCTTTCTGTGAGTGAGTCTAAAGTGACTGGAGCTTTATGTAACAATATGAAATAATTTAGTTTGTCAAATTGTTTGTCTTTCCTTTGAAAATATCAGATTTTGTGCATTATTTTTTCAATTAACTTTCACTTCAAATGATAAATCAGACGTTACTCCACAAGTACTGTTGCAGTCTCCACATACTATTTTACTGTAGTAATTGTGGCTCTAAATGAGGAGATGATTTGTTTCAGTGACCTCTTCTGGGTTATGTAATCAAAGCATATAATAATTGTGCACAAAGGTGAAGCAGTGTCTGAGGAAGTAGTCTCACCTTTGTGCAGCCTTATGTGCACAAAGCATATCTGTTGGTTAAAGTTAGGTGAAAGTTAATGTGACAAATGAAGGTTCAAGGTGTGCTTGAGCACCTGGTCATGAGGGAACAAGGCTTATTAAAAGTAATACTGTGACATGAGCTGCTATGAGCATGTACAAGTGCGTGTACAAGCTCAAGTAGTAGTAGTAGAAGCAGTAGTAATAGTAGTTAGTAGTAGTAGTAGTAGTCATTGTAGTAGTAGTACTACTACAACACCAGGCAGAGTGCACTCTTAGTGGAGCTCATTAGATCTAGCCTACAAACAGAAACAAAACGATAGCTGTTTTTAGTTTCAGTGTAGCCAACTCCTTCCTTCAGACAGATGTAAGGTAGTGTCCAGCAGTAATCAGAGCATGGTCATAACAAGCTCTTAACTAAGTGACCATTTTGAAAGTCCTTCCTTGAAACTTTGCAAATGTTCTCAGATTCAAATTGCCCAATGTTTGTGTATTTTAATGACCCGGACATAATAATATGCTACTTAAACTTCTATCTTTAAAAAATAGTTCTTCAGCGCCCCCTGCACAGTTGTAATGGAGCAGAAAATTTTGTACTAGACTGTTGTAGACTAATGAAATTTAGAACGCACACTCTTTTATTAGTCTGGGTTCATTAGTGGAATCCCCAGAGTGTGCAAATCAGTGATGAAAGCAAAGGGTAAAGACTATATAGTAATCATGGAGATTTAAAAAAAAGTCTGTCCAAACTTTGATTGTGTTGCAGTAGACCAGTGATTGACCAGGAGGGGGCAGTATAGGCCAAGTTGTCACTCCCCTCTGGCTCTTCCCATCAGACCACATCCTCATGTTTAGGAAGCAAATGTTTGATATCCGCCTTCACAAATCCTGCAGTAGAGTTTAACCCTGCACCACCTTCTACACACAGTATGATGAAGTCATCATATATTTGCTTGTACTTGTACTGTACTTGTCATGTTTAGCTTTGTTTAAAAATACTGCATCCATTTTCAGTTTTTCCTGTGTCACCTAGAAACCTACTGAAATCATTTAGTTTGAATATTCATTTAACAAAATAAAAGCATTGCCATATATTTTTATTTGTCTAATAGAAACACACAATCTCATGCTTTGGTCTGGAATAGAACTGCAAATGCATTGGAAGGAGGGCGAGAGTTTACTGGCTGCACCACATGTGTTTTCATTCATTTATTTCATTTTGAAATAGATTTGTTAAAAGGCTTGCAGAAGAGTAAAGAAGACCTGAAACAATCGGAACTATGTCATGACAGTGAGGAGAAGAATACTTCAGAATGTATTTTACTGAATACCTGAATTAATTTGTAACATGTTCTGTTGTAATCAGAGTACATTTGGTGGTATTGGTGCTTTCTTAAAATCAAAGGACTACATTGTGTAGGCAAGGCCGCGCACCAGACATTTTTGTTTGGTGGCACTAAGGGGTGCTAAGGTCTTGGATGTGGGTGCTCATGTAATATGTTAATTTAGAGCCTATTAACAATAGAGTGTACTAACCACCTGCTACCATGTTTGCATACTTTTACTCCTACTTGAGTAATATTTGTACTGAAGTATTAATTCTCTTACTTGAGTAAAAGTTGTGGTATCTCCTCGCACTGTGAGTAAGGCTAAAGTGACAAAAGCTTTATGTTGACAATATGAAATTATTTTAACATTTGTGTTTCCTTCAGATATGATTTACTTTGTCTCTACTGGGCAACACTTGGTAGAACGTTTGTTTACCGACTAAACACGATGACTATGTTAAAAAGTTAGAGATGGGTCTTGAACGAGCAACCTTATGTTTCAAAGGCATGTATTTTATCCAATAGAGTACCATGGACAGCAGGCAGCCTGGACTGTTGGAGCCACTGGTTTCAAGTTGGTTTCTTTGCTCACACAATCAAGTAGGTTAGTGAGTCGCTTTTTTAAATGTATTTTAAATATCGGCAAAGTAAATGTGCTGTACTGTACTCTGAAAGGATTCTGAGTGCGTACCCCTAATGTTTACACAGTGCTTATTCATGGGGTTATTAGATTGGGTCTTGAACCTTTCTATTAAAGAGAGTATTTTACTTCTGTGGGGTATTGACTGCTAACACATAACGTATTTAGATCACCATGTTACCTTTAATTGTTTTGAAAATACTATTCCAATAAAATATATAAAAACAGGAGGTTCCAAGATGGCGTCAGCGTGATAGGTTGAGTTTTCGCTCTCTCCCTGCCTGTCACCTGGAATCATAGTTGTGTTACTTCCAATTACATTTTTTCTGGCACAAAATCCTAACGCAACTTGCACAATGCCTAAAGGTACAAAACAAACGCGGGCTGAACCGTCTCATGAGTGTACAGAGGACTTTGTCTTTGGCGACGCCAGCTCCGCCATTACCACAGGTGAACTTGCCACTGAGGCCTTGCTAAAGCACATCTCAGACACGATTGCCAAGATCCGGTGACACGAATACGAACAGGTGAGGTGAGACAACGATACCGGTGTAGAGAGCGGGGTCCAGGACGGAGCAACACCAACGGAGCCGGATGAGTAGTGATGTGACGTTCCGTATCGAGGCTTCGAAGCGTGTGCCGAGTAGTGGAGGGGGCGTTTCCGCGATGCGCTTATCTAGGCTTGCTTCATTTAGGGGAGGAGCTGAAAATGATGACGTCCGAAGCCTCGCTGCCGGGCTGCATCACGTGACTGATTCAACAAGCGGTTCGGATTTTTGCCGCGAGTAACATCCTGCAGCGTAGGTGGTGCCGTCTGGATGACAGCGTCACGCACAAACACAAAACATGACAGAGACGCAAATACTGAGGTCCAACGCTACATGATGGAGCCAAATACCGCAAGGGGAGGACCATCTTCAAAAAAAAAAAAAAAAAAAAATATATATATATATATATATATATATATATATATATATATATATATATATATATATATATATATATATATATATACATATTCCACCATGGAAACGACGGTTAGAGGCTAAAATCAAGGCAGTGCGGAGAGAAGTGAGCCAACTGTCAGAGGCCCAGAGAGGTGCAATGAAAAAACAAGTACCCAGGAGGGTACAGCCAGATGCCCATACCTGAAGCACTGGAAACTGCCAAACAAAGGCTCCAAGCCTTGGCCAGCCGCCTAAAGAGGTACAATGAATCCAGACGAATAAACCGTCTGTTCGCAACACAACCGGCGAAAGTGTACGCTCAGTGGCAGGGTAATAACACCAGAGCAGACCCACCAAGGCTGGAAACCAAACAGTACTGGAAAGGTATATGGGAGAAGGAGGCATCACATAACAGCGATGCACAATGGCTGGTGGCTCTCAGAGAAGACCACAGCAACCTCCCTGAACAGAATCCAGTCACCATCACAGTGGCAGACATCCAGGAAAGAGTCTCAGGTATGAAGAACTGGACCGCACCAGGCCCTGACATGATCCACGCTTACTGGCTGAAGAAGCTCACTGCTCTCCATGAGCGCCTGGCAGCACAAATGAACCAGCTGCTAATGGATGGGACTCACCCTGAATGGCTGACCGAGGGGCGCACGATCCTGATCCAGAAGGATCCCTCAAAGGGTACAGTCCCATCCAACTATCGCCCAATAACCTGTCTCTCCACAACATGGAAGCTCATGTCAGGCATCATCGCGGCTAAGATAAGTGGGCACATGGACCAATACATGAGCACAGCACAGAAGGGCATCGGCAAAGACACCAGGGGAGCCAAACACCAGCTCCTGGTAGACCGAACAGTCTCCCGAGACTGCAGAACCACAACCTGTGCACTGCCCTGATTGATTACAAGAAAGCCTATGACTCTATGCCACACACATGGATCACTGAATGCCTGGAGCTGTACAACATCAACAGGACTCTAAGAGCCTTCATTGCAAACTCGATGAGGTTGTGGAAAACCACCCTTGAGGCCAATGGCAGCCACTTGCACAAGTGACCATCAAATGTGGCATATACCAAGGAGATGCACTGTCCCCACTACTGTTCTGCATAGGTCTGAACCCCCTCAGCCAAATCATCAGCAACACTGGCTATGGATACCGACTCAGGAATGGGGCCACCGTCAGTCACCTCCTGTACATGGATGACATCAAGCTGTATGCTAAGAATGAGCGAGACATCGACTCACTGATCCACACCACTAGGATCTACAGCACAGACATTGGAATGTCATTCGGGCTAGAGAAGTGTAGCCGGATGGTGACAAAGAGAGGGAAGGTAGTCCACACAGAAGGGGTCTCACTCCCAGAAGGGACAATAGCAGACATTGAGGACAGTTACAAGTACCTTGGTATCCCACAAGCAAATGGCAACCTTGAAGAGGAAACAAGGAAAGCAGCCACGGCCAAATACCTCAGACGAGTAAGGCAAGTCCTAAGAGTCAGCTCAATGGCAAGAATAAGACCCAGGCAATAAACAGCTACGCCCTGCCAGTAATCAGATACCCAGCAGGAATCATAAGCTGGCCAAGGAGGAGATACAGACCACAGATGTTAAGACACGAAAGCTCCTGACCATGCATGGCGGGTTCCACCCCAAATCCAGCACCCTGAGATTGTACGCGAGCCGTAAGGAAGGAGGCCGAGGACTAGTGAGTGTGAGAGCCACAGTCCAGGATGAAACATCCAAGATCCACAAGTACATCCAGGACAAGGCCCCAACAGATGACGTGCTCAGCGAATGTCTCAGACAGTGGAGTGCAGAGGAAGAGGAGCTGGAGGAACCATCATGGAAGGACAAGCCCCTGCATGGGATTACCACCGGAACATAACTGAAGTGGCTGATATCAAGAAATCCTATCAATGGCTTGAGAAAGCTGGACTGAAGGACAGCACAGAGGCACTCATCCTGGCTGCACAGGAGCAGGCCTTGAGCACAAGAGCAATAGAGGCCCAGATCTACCACACCAGACAAGACCCACGGTGTAGGCTGGGCAAAGAGGCCCCTGAGACAATCCAGCACATAACTGCAGGGTGTAAGATGCTGGCAGGGAAAGCATACATGGAGCGGCATAACCAAGTGGCGGGCATAGTGTACAGAAACATCTGTGCAGAGTACGGACTGGGAAACCCCAAGGTCAAGGTGGAAATACCTCCAAAGGTAGTGGAGAATGATCGAGCCAAGATCCTGTGGGACTTCCAGATACAGACTGACAGAATGGTGATGGCGAACCAACCGGACATAGTGGTGGTGGATAAACAACAGAGCAAAGCCGTTGTGGTGGACATTGCAGTACCAAGCGATGGGAACATCAGGAAAAAGGAGCATGAGAAACTAGAGAAATACCAGGGGCTCAAAGAAGAGCTGGAGAAAGCCTGGAAGGTGAAGGCCTCAGTGGTGCCCGTGGTCATCGGAGCACTAGGGGCAGTGACCCCCAAACTGGAGGAGTGGCTACAGCAGATTCCAGGAAAAAAACATCAGACATCTCAGTCCAGAAAAGCGCAGTACTAGGAACAGCAAAGATACTGCGCAGAACCCTCAAGCTCCCAGGCCTCTGGTAGAGGTCCCGAGCGTGGAAAAGAGGGGATAAAGACCACCCGCGGAGGGTGAGGAGGAGATTTTTTTTTATATATATATATATATATATATATATATATATATATATATATATATATATATATATATATATATGCACACACACGCACACACAGTATAACACACACAACATACATGTTTTGCATACTTCTTTATTTTGCTGACAGTTTCATTCACAGGCTTTCTGCAAAATGCCACACACTTCAAATTCAAGCCAACTGATATTTTTGTGTCCAGTAGTGATGGGGCCAGCAGCACTGATGCGACGACGCAAAGCCCCGGATCGATGCGCGTGCAGCTTTAGGAAAAAGTCATGTGATCGATACTGCGGCTGTTTCGCAGAAATAATGTAACAAATATAATTTTAATGATGAACCTACGACCTACTAAGGTCCTGTGTGCGTCTAACATGCACTGATCACTGATCCATCTTCAACTGAGCTGTCCTCGGTCAGAAGGAACAAGCAAATTCCACTGTTGATTTAGAAAACAGGTGACATCAGGGAACGATGATTACACAGGTAGATTGGTGGGAGTGTATGCAGGTATATGTGTGCGTGCGTTTATCTGAAAAGAAGACAAAGGTATATATGCATTAGCAACACAAGACACACCAATAAACTATACAGTGCAATGAATAAAGAAAAATCACATGCTATTACATAAAGGGACCACAGAGGGGCGCTCCAACACAGTAAATGAACGTACACGCAAACCTTAAGTGTTCGTATAAATGCAATAATGAACAAACGGGCAGAACTGTACAAAATGGTAAATACACCAATTACAGGGAGAAGCAGGGAGAATATTGGCTGTTGTAAAAGGACGGACAGTGGATGGACACAATTGAAGCGTTGTCACGTGGTAATTGCACGCGGAACACATCAAACGATAAAAAAATACACATTTGTAAATAAACTGGCAGAATACAACATTCATACCCAGTTACAAACAATACTTACATCGCATGAACGCACACAGTACTCATACACACAAGATTATTCAGGACGACCTGTGAACAACGAGGCTCTGCTCCTAACACCGACATAACTCTGCACTGAACTCACGGGCCACGGGCCTTCTGGAATTACAATAATAACAGGTGCATCATGGGTAATGCAGTCCAGCGGACTTTTAAAAGTCAGACCTGCACGAATCTGGCGTTGACGTTCTGGCGTCTTGAGCGTTCAGGCATCAGACGCTTTGGTCACGTGTCCAAAAGCTGAAAAAGATGAACTTTTTGGCGTTTGATGCGCAGCGTCAAACAGTCAGAGACTATGCTCCAGTGACAAAGCGACGTCATTATCCGGAAAAAGTAGAAAGATCAGCCGCAAACTAGCGGCAACTTAATAATGCGGGGGCGCACCTAGTGTCCAGTAGATGTCGTACTAGAGCAAATGAAGCTTCAAGAAGCTTTGCGCTGGAGTGAACCAACTGGATGAAAGGCTTCAATGCTTCATGGAGCTTCATCTGCCCATCACTACGGATGAGCAGGAAGCAGGATTGGTAGACATGCGGATGATCTGGCCGTGAAGCGGGAGCAGGAGTCCAGAGCTGGTGCAGGGAGCTGGAGGTGAAACACAAAGGCACACAGACACACGAACACCAGGACAAACAGAGCACGAAGACGGACAATACGATCTGACCCTGAGTGTAGTGTTCTGGCTCCTCTTATTCCCCAGGCAGGTAGCGTTGATTGCACCAATGAGTCCCAGGTGCACGCGGGAGGAGCCAGGGGCTCCACCCAGCTCCAGTTCAGGCAGGTGAGGGAGGGGAAGGAGCCAGGCAGGAGCCAAAACAGGGAACAAACCCATGGATCGTGACAAAAGGGTGTAATTTCTAAACTTTCTAGTCATATTCTAGAAAAAGTCTTATGTTCCCTGGATCTTGAGTGGAGGAATGATATTCTTAGTCTGCCTCTGGATTTTAACTGGGAAGCAGTTTGGAACACTGTGCTCTGCGCATCTAAGAACCCGGACCATCTGCAAATAAAGAGTAAACATGGCCAATGCCACGCTGGCACTGGGTCTGTGTGCTCAGCTCTGTCCTATCTCACCCTATATAAGTCTCCCTCAAACTAAACCAGGGCAAACTTGGACTAAACCAGGACTTTACTTGAACTAAATTGGGACTAAACCACCGTAAAGTGGACCTTCCTGCTCGCTCTGGGTCTGGCCGCTGCTCCTGGTGCCCAGCCTGGCAGAAGATGGTGAGTACTGAACTATCAAACTATTGGTTGGACTGTGCAGCAGTGACAACTCTTTTTGCGTTTCTTTCTTACATAGATGGTACTGGATGGAGTACTTTTCTAGCAGCATAATTTCATTCCTACGTGAGTAATATTTTTATTGAAGTAACAGTACTATTACTTGAGTGAAAAATATTGTTCCACTTCCCACTATGAGTAAGTCTATAAATGGCAAAAGCTTTAATGAAATGATTTGTGTTTCTTGTACTGCTGCTTTAGATCTGATTTTGTTTTTATGTGCTGGGCGACAGTTGGTAGAATGTTTGTCCACTGACCCGGAGGTTGTTATTTAGAATCCATTCTTAACATAACCATCGATGGTTAAACGGTCAGATTGACTGACCCTCACAACCTGAGGGATTCCAGCTCCCACAGATGAAAAGCTGTCATCATTTCTTAGACCTTTACTATGCAGTTACACTTGAAGTAACATGCATCTTACTTGTATACTATCATTTTGTAAACTATATCTCTCTAGTTGCTGCAGCTAGTATTTGCATGTCTTCACTGTAGTAGAGGTCCTGTGCAGCAGCTGAAGCTGTGGTGTTTACACACAGAGACAGCCAGACATGGGTCTTGAAACTACAACCTTATGTTTCAAAGGCATGTATTACATCCACTGGACTACCACTGATGCAGGCAAGTAACTTCTGTTGCTATGAATAGGCTTCAAATGTTATATTATTTCCTGGTATAAGTTGAGATAAGGACGTAGCTGACCATTCATCTATTATGTAGCAAAGAAAAAAAGGTGAGTAACTCTTTTTTAATGTTTTCTATTCAAATACTCAACATAAAAACGCTTTGCTTTGTCAAAAAAAAAAAAAAAAAATGTGTAGAGCTATTACTTTTTTTCCTTTACTGCATAATTCCATATATCTTCATATATTTGAAGTCTTCTGTATCTGAAATGTGGAAAGTAGTAAAAATAAATTTAAAAAACACTGAATTGGAGGGTGTGTTTAAACCTTTGACTGGTCATATATGTTTAAACAACACCAGTCAAAAATGTGGGCACAACAGAATTAATAAATATTTTGTTGGCAAAGCAAAGGGTGAGGATTTTGAGGATTTGAATATAAAATATATTTTTTTAAAAATGTAGTTCCACTGGAAGGAGGCCCCGGGAAGACCCAGGACACATTGGAAGGACAATGTCTCTCGGCTGGCCTGGGAACACCTTGGGGTCCCGCTGGAGTAAGTGTCTGGGCTGAAGGAAGTCTGGGAGTCCCTGCTTAGACTGCTGCCCCTACAACCACGAGAAGCGAAAGAAGATAGATGGAGTTATTTACCTTTTTTCTTTTCTACATAATTCCATATATCTTACTTCATATATTTGATGTCTTCTGTTTAGATCTAAAATGTAGAAAGTGGTAAAGATAATGAATAAAAACACTGGATGAATTATGTTGAAGTTGCGACTACAGCCACAGAGGCCCAGGAAATCGTGGACAAGCGCAACACTCTGAGGAGAGGAGTCCAGCCGTCTGCTTCCAACATGCTCCAAATGGTCAGACCCGGTACAGTCTCGGCATTTCATCTATATGTTCTCACATTTGTCAGATGTATTCCCTTTTGTCTGTCCCCTCTGGCAGAGGCGTCGGACTGAGGAGGCAAAGAGTACTGTTCACCCAGAGCCCAGTGCAGGGACGGGCCCCTCACAAGGTCTGTAATGGGCATTTTTCATTAGACAACATGTAGTGCGGGCCCACCCAGATGATTTGTACCCAGGGCTCAGAATTTGGTGCTGTATGTCTGCTCTCTGGTAAAAGGGCTCTGTGAAGCCCCTGTGCATGTGGGCCACAGTAGCTCAGTTGGTGAAATGTTTGTTTGCATGTGTGTGTGAAGAGGTTTCCTGCTGTAAAGCGCTTTGTGTGTCTTGAAGGTGGAAAAGTGCTATTTAAAAATGTGACCATATACCATTTTTAAAAGAGAAGGGGCAGCTGTAGCCTGCCGTTCATTTAAATCAATCACTTTGAGAGGAATCAGGATCAGTTCTCAAACCCAAAAGCCTCAAACTCATGAAACTTTAAAAGGCTTTTAACTTTCCTCCTGGACTTTTTAGTGACCCTAAACATAAGGCTATAAAAAAAAATACACTACCAGTCCAAAGTTTCGACATACCCTCTCATTCAGTGTTTTAGTTTTGTCTTTATGTTTGCTACTTTCAGCATTTTATATACATACAGAAGACAAATATATGAAGCACGATATTTGGAATTATGTAGCAAAGATTTTAATTTTTTTTTTTTTTTTTTTTTTAATAACTCAACTAAAAATACACTGCAAGTCAAAAGAGACACCCTCTAAATAACCTTTACACACATGACGCAAGATATATGGGATTATGCAGTAAAGTAGGTAAATAACTTTTTTTCCCCTATATTTTATATTCAAATCCTCAAAGTAGCCACCCTTTACTTTGTTGAAAATATTTTGTCTTTTACAGTTATTTAACTTTTTTCTTTGCTACAGAATCCCATATACCTTGCTTTATATATCTGATGTCTTCAGTATGTAGAAAATGGTAAAAATAAAGGGAGAAAAAACACTGAATGAGAAGTGAAGAGAAGAAACTTTTGGTTGGTAGTGTACATATAGTCCCTAAATCTCATTGTTAGCTTCAAATTTTAAATGGGAATTGTGAAAATAGCCTCCATCAACAGCTCTCCTCCTCCCTATATTTACAAAATAAATCCAAGAGCGATTTTAATTTGATTTGATGTTCCCCTGTGTAGAGAGAGTAGAAAGAGTAGAAAAAATAGACTCTCAGTTTCAAAAAGAGCCCAGAAACAGACTCAGTTTAAAGGGCCCATATTACTATTGTGATTTTTTTTTTTTTTAAACTATGTTCTAATGTAATGTAGTTCTGATCACAAACAGACCTGGAGTTGTGTTTTGTTAAACATGTGTGAATGAAACAAAACACAAGTCCTGCATATTTAGGCTGAGTTCTTCTCCTCTGTTTCACCTTGTGATGTCATCATGTGGTAATACAGGAAGTGCTCCACTGTGTTTTTAAATTCCATACACCTTCACTAGAATCATCTGGACGATTTCAGCTCTGGAATTGTCAATCTCTGTTGAACTAAAGGTAAAATGAGCTGTTAACCTGAAAAGAATCACCACATGACATCACAAGGTGGAACAGAGCATTTGAGCTTTGAAAGTGTAACGCAACTCCAAGTATGTTTTTGATGAGATAACAATATTCTAACATGATTAAAAGCTCACAAGAGTCAATTTTGTCTAATATAGGACATTTAAACTGCGGTGAGATTTAGTATGGTGTTTGAGGGGAAATCAGCCCCCATGGTAAAGAGATAAACAGAAACGGGTTTATTACTGCTCAAAACTACAGAAGTCATTATCTAATTGGCTTTGACCTGCTGTCTAAATTTTTTGGGTGGGGACGAACTTAGGTGCAAAAGGAAATCTTCAGAGCTCTCAAGTGCAGAACAATACAAAGGGTGTTTCTCACTTTCCAGGATCCTTCCGCCATTGAGTGCTCTGTAGCACTCAGAGTTTTAATCAAAATTGATGCTTCTATGAAAGAAAAGTGTTTAGTTTTTACGTGTTTGTGTGTCATCTGTATTCAAGCATGTGAATAATGAAAGTCGAGTCAATCAACACTGATCAAGTGATTTAGGCTGATCAATGAGTCCACCAACTTACACACCACCAACTTACACCCTACCAACTTACACCCCACCAACTTACACCCCACCAACTTACACCACCACTACCACCAACTTACACCCCACCAACTTACACCCCACCAGCTTACAACGAATTTTACCACCCCCACCAACTTACACACTACCAACTTACACCCCACCAACTTACACACTACCAACTTACACACTACCAACTTACACCCCACAACCAACTTACACATCACCAACTTACACCCCACCAACTTACACACTACCAACTTACACCCTACCAACTTACACACCACCAACTTACACACCACCTACTTAGCCACCACCAACTTACACACCACCAACTTACACACCACCAACTTACACACCACCAACTTACACCCACCAACTTAACCCACCAACTTAGACACCACCAACTTAGACACCACCAACTTGCACACCACTGACTTACTAAGTCTTCTATTATTTTCACTCGTTCTCCAGGTTTTGCTTTCACACTACCTCCTTCAAATCTGAAATATTGGATTTTGCCCTTTACTATATAAAGGGCCCATATCATGCTGTTTTATCATCTCTGTTCTACTGTTTCCTCGTCACAAACAGACCTGGAGTTGTGTTTTGTTTCATTCACACATGTTTAACACATAAACACTGCATATTTACGCAAAATTTCTCATTCTCTGAGCAGAAATGGTGGGTCAAGATATTACTACAGAAGAGTCCTCACACTGAGAAATAGAGTGAGAATGAACCAATCAAATGTCACCATTCACTTAACAGGGCTGCAGGTGAGTCAGACTTCTTACAATAAGCTCAATCAAACATTTTTTTGAACGATACATGGGAACGATAGTCCTTAGTTTTTTCCCGAATGATGTGATTTAAAGTTACTACAACCTCATCCCCAGCCCTTTTATAGCACACACGTGTAAGCTGTATGTGGTTTTGTGCTTTGTGCCAGTTCACCATTTAGATCTTGATTCATGTTTTCTTTGTATCTTTCATAGCGTTTGTAAGTGGTAACTCAAACTGTCTGCTGTTTCTGAGCATTTAGTCTTCACTGTGTTTGGTGAAATCCACCACTCATCACAGAGGCTGGCCACTGGGAGGAGTGGGTGGGAACAAGTGTCTGTTTTTTTATTTTATTTTGGGGATAGTGATATGGAGATTTGACTAAAATAGCAGCCCAGACTGTGGTGTCAAGCTGCAGTTGTAGCCAAATGATTCAGGTTTGTTTCCTGTTGGTTCAGAGGCAGGCCTATTGTGTGGGACTTGGCTCCAGTGAATGTGACAATTCCAGGTCTGTTTTTGGGGAGGTAACAACATTCTAACAAAGCTTAAAGAGTCAATTTTGCACAATATAGGACCTGTATGTTACCTAGATATGTTATGAGGCAGACTGATGGAAGCACAGCTGCCAATCTGCATCACTGGCCCCTCCCACACTTACAACACTCAGACACACACACACCATATTCATATTAGGTCATGTGGGTGACGTGCCTTGCCTTACCCCACTGTCACTTCTGAGATCTGATGAGATTTGGTATTGACAAGTCAGTATGGCCACAGCCCTCTTTTTGCTATAATATCTTTGCTTTAAAGTTTAAATAAAGTTTTGTGTGGACCCTTTAGGCAGCACGTCGGCAAGCACAAGGTATCGATCTGTGCTGGAGATTTAAGACGATATCGGCCTGATGTATTGATCAGCTGATACATTAGTCTGTCTCTTGGCTTAACAACCCATAATGACTAGCTTGTAAGAAAGGGCAGGGGACAAGATTTATTTAACTCAGTGTCACTCCCAGTGTCTCAAGGCAGTACCATCAAATTGAAAATGACTTCATGATGGGAGCTGAAACGCCTTGATTTAAAAATTGTCCAGAACATATGTGTCAATATCCTGGGACAATGGGTCATGCAGCTCTGCATTTGTCAGACTTGGATTTGTTTCGTGTATTTCACCTGAACACCAGACTATAATTATCCATAACTTTTCTTTACTCCAAAAAAAACCCCAAAAACATTCCAGTCACACCGCTACAAAAGTACTTAACCTTGTTTGCTGCTTCCTCTTTGAAGTAAAGCTCCTCCGTCTGGACCACGCTCCTCCTGAGGGCATCTCCTCTAGTTCTCACAGGGATGAGGTGGATCTGCAGGAGCTTTAGATTTCCCCTGTTTGCCCTGCACCATGGCCTCCTCCAGGTGGAATAACATCATGAGGTCATAGGTCAAGACGCTGGTTCTGAAGATCATGCAGAGTATTTCAACTGAAACTGGGACACTGCAGGTCAATGGGAGAAAAGGTTTACTTTGTTATATATTCAATACAAAACCTTTTACAGAGAGAGCTGTTATAAGAGGAGGGTAGAGTAGCCAAAAATTTTAGAGTAAAGTAAGAGTAGCTTAGTAGCCAGTAGTTACTTCAAAATAATATTACTCAAGTAGAAGTACAAAGTAGTGGTCAATGAAATTACTCAAGTATAAGTTAAAAGGTATTTGGGAAAATTACTAAACTAATTACTAAAACTAAATCATATCTGAAGGAGTGCTGCAAGAAACACAAATACAAATACATAAAAAATATGAATAATTGTATATTGTCGACATGAAGCGTTTGTCACTTGTAGACTTAGTAGACAGTACTTCCATTATACATATTACTCAAGTAAAAGTATGCTGCTAGAAAAGTACTCTGAAAAGTACAACTGACTCAAGTAAATGTAATTGACTACTACCCAGCTCTAGTTGTTACATCTAGTAATTAAGTAAACTAGATTTAGCAAAAAATGTAAAAAAAAAAATAAAAAAAAAATCAGTGAAAATACATTTTATGACACTGAAGGAGCTGTACTTGATTTTTACTCCTCAATGACCTTATGCATTCTGACCACCCTAATTATTCATTAATGAGTTTATAAGCACTTTTCACAACTTTCATAGAAGAGAGCTGAGTTTTGCCATCGTGGTAAAGCTTGGGAAAACAACAACTAGCATGCTAATGAACACTTCCTGATTATCAGACAATAAAACACTTAATAATTACATGACAGACAGTACACCGCAGACTTATTTTGACCTCAAGAGCTGCTTATATAACATATCTGTATTGGGACACATTTTGTATCAAACACAGGGGCTTTAAGCTAGAAATTAGACAACAGGAAATGCTTTCTGTTTTTATCTACCCCTTATCCCCGCCCACTGCTCTGTACTCACTTGCAGTAGTTGAAAAGGTTTTGACTCTGGGTTGTTCACAAATGCTGCTGGCTTGGTCAAATGCTCCAGCAGCAGAGAATCTGTCCAGCAGTTTGGGACAAGAAGCCATTGGACATGTTCCCATTATTCATTTTAGATCAATATTGCGGTTTACAATCAATCAAATGTGTATCTGTATATGCAATGATCTGCATATATAAACAAAACAACAACAACAAAACAAATTAACAATAAAATGATGTCTTCTGTAACCCCAGCCATAGTCACGTGCCCTCCTTCGCAGCAGATAGGGGTTAGGGGTCAGGGGTTAGGGGTCACTGGTTCTCCTGGGCTCTCCCTCCTCTCTCCTCAGTTGTTTTGATTTGGTGTAATAAATGATTCAGGTTTGGTTTCCTATTGCTGTGGTTCAGAGGCAGACCTATTGTGTGAGAGTTGGCTCCGGTGAATGTGATAATAGAACTACTGCATTTAAAATAAACAGGAGTGTGGAAATCTCACATTGTCTCTGCGCCAAAACGTACCGAGATCTAATCTGAGCAGTGGATGTTTGAGTACCGAATATGTAATATTTGTGTTGACAGAAACTAAAAATAAAAAGTACTCAGTGATGACTAAAACTAAAAGCAACTATCAAAATTATGAGCATCGTAACTACTCACTATGATGAGTTTATAAACACTTTTCACAATTTTCAGAGACCAGAACAGAGTTGCGCAGTGATGGTAAAGCTAACAACTAACATGCTAATGTGCAGTTCCTGATTCTTGGAAGAAAATGACAAAGAAATAGATTTGTTTGAAACACTTTTAAGGGAATAAAGAAGTGCTCAGAGGAAGCCCACTCACATCTCACTAAATGAGTGTATTTCCAATTACAAGTATTAAAAACATGTAACAAACATGGCTGAGTGGCTAGTCTTGCAGCAAGAAGGCCCTGAGTTTGATTCCTGGGCCGTTCGAGCCTCTCTGTGCAAAGTTTGCATGTTCTCTCTGTGTCTGGGTGGGTTTCCTTCAGGTGCTCCGGTTTTCCCCATCAACCCAAAACATGGAGGTCAAATCCTTCAGCTAAGGTAGTCCTCCTGACCAAGACTAACTCAAGTTTCTGTAGCGGCACTGAGGGATGGGTCAAATGCAGAACCTCCCTATATGGACAATAAAGTGTACTTTCACTTTAAACATAAGATTAACTACACTTTTTACACATTTAATTCCACCATTATTATAGAGATTACTATTCTATTATCTGTTTGTAAAATGTTTAATATTGTGTGTTTGAGCCAAGTCATTTCCCCTATTGATCAATGTCCATGAAGCTTTGTAGTACATTTGTTTGCCACTAGAGGTCACTATAACAGCCCTATGAGCTCCACCCTGCAGCTCTGCCTGGCTCAGCGTATGCAAATGGTGATCGGGAGTAACCTGGTGTAACCCTGAGGGAGCATGTCAGGTCAGTCCATCAGCTTGGGCCCCTGCGAGCGGCCCCTGACTGGCCCTTGGTGTGGGCAGAGGCACAGGGTCTGCAGAGCTCTGATAACACGCCTGTCTCATCCCACAGCTCTTATCTGCCTCACACTAACACTCACAGTTACGGTTAGAGCGTCTTCATCTCTCTCTTCTGCTCTGTACAATAATACACTCAACATTTGCCCTAATGTTTTGAGTTATGCTCATACTCGTACCATCTTTACATGTGAGTTACTTGTACTAGAGAGCTAACACAGGATGGCAGAGGGAGATGTACTGCTCTGTAGTGGGTGCAGAGCATGACCATAGTCTGTATAAAGAAGTGGACTGAGTGAGTGTGACGTCACCACAGCATTCGGCTTCATTCAACTGAAGCTCATTGAAGCTAGTAGTTATAGGGGCCAATTTGGAACTGAGGTAAATATTTGGATGTATCATAGCAATCAAAGAGCCAATTGGGAGCGAGGCTGTTGAAGGTCTTCTTCCCACCCGCACCACTGTTTAACACAGAGCATGTGGTTAGCAATGCTGTCATTCAAACCTGTTGTTAACACTAGCGGGTGTAAAAAAAAAAAAAAACCTTCTCTGTCATGTATGTCCTGATGTTACTGTTGTTGTCTTCTATGTGCTGTATGTCTCAACACAGATGTGAGCTTTGTAAATGCTGTACCGGAAGCAAATTCCACCAATTTATTTGTGTGGCCATTAATAAAGATTCAGAACCTTGGGTAAAGAAAGCAGCTGATTTGTCTGTTATTAATGTTCATATCTTGATTTACAGACACAATAGTGAAATAAAAACCCCAGGATGATGTAGAGGGGGTTAATACGAACATTTAAGACCAAAATGACGAGTCTGACAGCAGCAGTTACAGAGAGGGGACACAGTTTTTACACAGAAAATGAACTGGAGCCAGAAAGAGCGCCCGTGCTCACTTCCTATATGTAATATTTTTGGGAGAATTGTCGTTTGGGAGCATGGATGCCGTAGGCTTGTGGGTTGAGCACTGCACAGAATCTTACAGCTAATCTCTCGGCCGGGAGAGATCTCTAAACTACCCAAACATGCATGGACGACATGTAAAACCTCTTCAAGCATGTTTTAGATGAGGGAACAACATTATAACATGGTAGAAAGCTAAAAAATAAAAAGATAAAACTTGATTTAGCATAACACCACCTCTTTAATGGACAGATACAGTGCATGTGTTTCAACCGGTTGATTGGTTCCGTTTGTGATTGGCTGACAGTGACAGGCATGGACAGGGGGAGGGAGCAGGTCCACACACATGTAATGTCCAGTGGAGTCAGAGCTTCTCCTTCCTGTGGTTGTGTGGTGGATGTGATGAGGAGATAAGCTAGCTCACTGTCTACACACAGATATAATCATGAAGGCTCTTCCTGTACACGAAGGGCCTTCCTGAGGCCTGCTTCCCCCATTCTCTCCTTCTCTGCTCATTCTATTGTCTGCTCACTCTCATTAAAGGTGCACTATGTCACTTTTCTGATAGAGGGTCCACCACCTGCTTGTCTCCTTGGAGATGTAATTGCGCTGCTTAAAATATCCCCCTGTATGGCACTGAACTTATCTCTTGCATTTATTCACTTACAAGTGCACACTAGATATAAATAAAATACCTTGAAAAACATGCACTGAGCGTCATCGCCTTTGTACAGATCTGACCTGTAACTTGGTAACTTGTTTCTGATGAACATTAGTTTAGCATTGATGAATTCCCTTGTGGGTGGTGCATTCAACCTCATGATACAATAGTTTAGTCCTCAAGGCTCCCTGGCCCTCTTCCTCCCTCCCTCTCCTCTTTAGTCTTCCATGCCCCTCCTCCTCTTTACTCTCACTTCCTCCAGGCATTGCCCCTCCTCCCTCCATACTCTCACCTTTACTCCTCCAGGGCATTGCCCCTCCTCCCCCCTCACTCTCCTCTTTAGTCTTCCATGCCCCTCCTCCCTCCTCACTGTCACCTTTACTCCTCCAGGCCACGCCCCTCCTCCCCCCTCACTCTCCTCTTTAGTCTTCCATGCCCCTCCTCCCTCCTCACTCTCACCTTTACTCCTCCAGGCCACGCCCCTTCTCCCCCCTCACTCTCCTCTTTAGTCTTCCATGCCCCTCCTCCCTCCTCACTGTCACCTTTACTCCTCCAGGCCACGCCCCTCCTCCCCCCTCACTCTCCTCTTTAGTCTTCCATGCCCCTCCTCCCTCCTCACTCTCACCTTTACTCCTTCAGGCCATGCCCCTTCTCCCCCCTCACTCTCTCTTAGTCTTCCCAGGCCACCTCCCTCCTCCCTCCTCACTCTCTCACTTTACTCCTCCAGGCCACGCCCCTCCTCCCTCCTCACTCTCACCTTTACTCCTTTCAGACCACACCCCTCCTCCCCCCTCAATCTCACCTTTACTCCTCCAGGCCACGTCCCTCCTCCCTCCTCACTCTCACCTTTACTCCTTCAGGCCACACCCCCTCCTCCCCCCTCATTCTCACCTTTGCTCCTCCAGGCCACGCCGCTCCTCCCCCTTACTCTCACCTTTACTCCTCCAGGCCACGCCCCTCCTCCCCCCTCATTCTCACCTTTGCTCCTCCAGGTCACGCCGCTCCTCCCCCTCACTCTCACCTTTACTCCTCCAGGCCACGCCCCTCCTCCCCTCTCACTCTCACCTTTGCTCCTCCAGGCAACGCCCCTCCTCCCCCTGACTCTCACCTTTACTCCTTCAGACCACACCCCTCCTCCCTCCTCACTCTCATCTTTACTCCTCCAGGCCACGCCCCTCCTCCCCCTGACTCTCCTCCACATGTAGATTATGGACATCACATTGGGGCTAACAGTTAAGTACAAACCATCAGTGTAGACTTCTGTTCAGCCATGATCACACATTATCCTCAGACAGACCAGCCTCGTCACCAGAGTCAACAGAGGACCCTGGGATCATAATAATATGGTCATACCTGATTGGCAATGCACAATCTGATATTTTCTATCGTTGTGTGCACCTGCCTGGGGACTGCAGATGGAAAGTAGCAGTATCACAATATCTTTTGATGTACCTGCATGATGAAGTCGCTTTGGATCAACACTGAGGTTCACACTGAAGCAACATATGCTGATGATTATGCCTTAATATGTCTCCTTTAAGTTGTAACTCGTAGAGTATTGGGTGTTGGTCAGTATTTAAACAGCCCAAATAAAGCATGGTGTGAAAACTTTGGATCATTGTATTAAAAACCTGCAGCAATGTACATACAGTAAGTGTGCACTTATCAGAGTCGCTAAAACAACATGTCCGCCTCACAATGCACCGAGCCTGTGTCAGAGCAGGCTCCAGAGCTAACTCCATAAGTTCCTTCCTTTTACATGTGAGCCTCCGAAACAACAAAGAGAAACAACAAACAGAGAGCGATAACAGCTCCTCACTGTTCAGCTGTCAACGGCCCCTCAGCCTTCACGGCCCCCAGGCAATGTCCCTCCTCGGCCCCTCAGAGCTCGAAGCCCAGAGCCTGGAGTAGAGCAGAGCCTGTCACCTGCCTCTGGTGTGGTTAAGATAATCGTTCACAGGTGGAGCTGCTGTACAAACTTCCCCATATTGTCACACATGTGCAAAGTACATTGGACATACTCAAAGGTGGGGTTGGGGCAATGTTTTGGTCTGAAATTCCAAGTTTGCTACCTTAAAGTTGCATACCCTGACTTTATTCTTGTATAATATCCTTCTTTAAATGTAATAATAATACTTTGTGAAAAATCTAAATAGTAAATATTGTATTGGGTGCATACCTGTGAAAAAGAGTCTGTACCACTTTTATAATAACACCTTAATTAGCTTTCAGGCTTAGTGACTACTTCATTAATACTGACTCCTAACTCCTTAATGAAGTATTTCGTATACTACGCCTGAATCATTCTCAATGATCAAGAGGACGGAAGACTTTGTTCATGCTTTAATAAGTAATTAAAAGTGTGGCTGGGCTTTGGTGCTCCACCCTCCCCCCTTGTCTGGCTGTTTACTATGGATCAGACCTGGACAACTGAGGGATTAACCCTCAGTCATCCAGGTCTGATCCATAGTAAAAGCCAAAAGTAAAATCCGTCAACTGGACAAAAAGTTGTAGGAGTGAAGGAGTGAAGACTGCTGCTCATCCAAGCCGCTTGGATGAGCAGCAGTCTTCACAACTTTTTATCCAGTTGACTGATTTTACTTGTGGTGTTTACAATGTATATGAATACTCGTGATGTAGCAAAGGGTGTGTGAACAAGATGGTGAGTCCTTCCTGTACTGTCTCTGGGGTGAGTGAGCACCACCCACAGTAAGAGGGTTCCATGTTGCATTCCCAGACCTGTTGGGGATTTTCTAGGTGGGGAAACCCAACCCCAAATCCTCCAGCTAAGGTAGAGGTAGTCCTGACCAAAAGGCTGGCTCCAGATCTGCAGCCTTTTCATATAATTATCAACTCAAATTGCAAATTAGACTTTTGATTCATCCTCCATCTCTCATGTGTGGGATTTGTGGTCGGTTTCAGGTTCTTATGTTCCTTGCCTGGTCCTACGGTCCTCAGTAGTTTTCGTGCTGTCTCAGAGTTCATCCATTGGTCAGAGTCTCACATCTCGACTCCAGTGTGCTAGCGCAGTCCTGCTTTACATCAGACCTGCTCCAGAAGCATGCACTTTCTACAAACAGCCAGAGGAAGCGGCTAATGCTGTGGGTGCGCCGCAGTACAATCTATGGAATCAACACAAACCCAAACAGGACCCGAGTGAGAGGAGCTGTCAGCGAGGGCCGCGCTCGCACACCCACCACCGTGTTTGGCCAAGATTCAATTGAGCAGGAGCTGGTTTTCAAAGAGAGCTAAACATACATAAACATGGTGGACCAAATTGGATATGAAAACACGCATTAATCATTGAGTGAAATTGTAAATATAACAGATGACGTTGTAATAATGATGGAGAGACTGGTTTAGAATGAACTCTGACACTGGGGCAATGTAATAAGAGCACAGAGAGTGAGGCAGCAGAACGACAATGCACAGCCAATAACCGTCTGCTTTTGAATAAAAAAGCCTGCTTTGGTAATCAATGGATTTAATTTAATTCAAGTTTATTTGTATAGCACATTTAAAACAACCTAAAACAACCAAGTGCTTCACATGAAAGTCAACAAAAACTAATATACAGATTACACAATACACAAAAAAAAGTATGGACGAGACTCTTCATTACACATTTTCAGTGAAGTTGTTGGTCTGAGGATCACTTTCAATATGGCGTAAGCAACCCTTCCTCACAAAAAACATAGTAATGCAGTCAAGAACTGAGTGTGAGCTGCCTCCAATGGTCATTGCAATTCCAAGTACTTCGTGACATCACAGAGCACTGCCTTGATTACAGTCGGGTGTTTCTGATTACAAACACCTGGCTGTGGGGTTTGAAGTGTGGACACCTGTTAGACCTATGACACTTTTATTTCACTATTTGAGAGCAGGTATCTTTACTTTCTACTCCACCAGATTTTGAACAGGAGTAAACAAGACTAAAAGTTGTTTTGTTTTCTTGTTATGAATGTTTAAGACCTGCTATTTTTATCAACTTCATAATTTGAGCAAACAAAAATGTACAGATAAAAAATCACTACATTTGAACCCTCAAAATCTGCGCTAAATGCTTTTACTTTTTACATTTTAAGTACATTTTTAAACAGGTACCTTAATATTTTTACTTTAATTTATTTTTACATGTCATACTTTTACTTAACACAACTGAGTACTTCTATCCACCTGTGCCCCTCACTCTCCTCTTTAGTCCTCCTGGTTTGAAATGTGTTTGTGGGAGGAGTTTAGGAGTTTAGTCCCACGTCTAGCATTGCGTCCACACAAACTTGTCAATGCCCAATCTTGTCTGATCCTGGAAGCTAAGCAGGATGGGACCTGGTGAGTACAAGGATGGGAGACCATGGGAATACCAGCTGCTGTAGTGGTGTTCTTGGTGATCTTTGGTGGTATATTGTAATCGCAGCTGCCCTGGGATAGACAGAGGCAGGGTCTAAGCACAGGGGGCGGTCAAGGACAGTTCACCATATGCTTGTTTCCTGTGAATGTTCTGCCTGTCTGTGCCATTATTAATAATCTATACCCTAACAGCTGGGGCGACAGTAGCTCACATGGTGGTGAGTGTCTGTCTACCCACACGTTGGCGGTTGATTTCAGCTCCCACAGATGAATGCTGTTGTTGTGTCCTTGGGCAACACACTTAACCCACCTTGCCCTCAGTGTCTTTGTTACCATAACAGCTAAGGCTCATGGGAACTGTAATGCGTGGATACCAGGATAATACCTAAAGCGTGTTAATGCAGTTATAAACAGTGTAGACTTGTGTAGTAAAAGCATGCAGGGCAGGCTGGGTGTTCCTAACCTCCACATCCAAAGACAATCATTAAGATTTCTCAAGACAGCCAAAGTGCATTGTGGGGATGCAGGGCCATAAATTACCATAGTGTTTATGACTCTGTTTGTGGGAGCAGATCTTCCCTCAGAGTCTTATAGAAAAGTCCAGAGATGAGCACATGTCACGCGAGCGCTTTCTCACACAGGCTTTTCAGCATTTGAATTACGACATGATAACCATTCTCCAACAATGCCGTGAGTGGAGGCTCCATCTGCGGTCAAGTCTTTCCAATGTCAAATGTATTTCATCTTGGCCATCTATTCTGTTATGTAAGAATAAAAATCCTAAGAATGCTGTTCACTGCTCCGACTGTAAAGAAGCTTTGTGCAACATTTACCTTGATGAACATTACCAGACTGATTCATAAATGTTTTAACCAATTGTTTCCCTTCTCGTTTCTCTTCTCTCGGAATTATATTTAAAGTGAGTAATCTTCATTCTCCTGTATTCAAGATGTCTTTACTCCAATCTACCCATAGGCCGTATAAAGCTCATCGAGGCTAGCAGCTATGAGGCAAATTTGGAGCTGAATTCCATATTTGGAATTCTGATCATGAGTATCATAGCAACCAAAGACCCAATCAGGAGCGAGGCTGTTGAAGGTAATGCCCCTTCTCACCGCTAATTTAGCAGAGAGTGGGAACTTAGCAACAATTACAATCAAATCTGTTGCTAACGCTAGCTAGTAGTTTTATACCAATCACCTATTCCTTATACACTAGACCCCGCCCCTCCTCCCTCCCTCACTCTCCCTTTTAGTCCTGCAGACCCCGCCCCTACTCCCCCCTCACTCTCCCCTTTAGTCCTGCAGACCCCGCCCCTCCTCTCACTCTCTTCTTTTGTCCTTTTTTTTTTTAAAGAACAGCTGCTTCTTTACTAAATCAGAGGGGTATTCTTGAATACATCTTTCTGATCTATTAATCATGAGCAGTCGTTGAACACAGATGCTGCATGTTTCCCATCTCACAGTTACATAACACTCACACATGGAGCGGTACCCTCTCCTCTCGTGTGATGCTGCCCAGGAGTGGCTCTGGTCTGTGGGGTAAGAGCCTGCCTCTCCACCACCCCCCTCTCCCACCCCTCTCCTGACCTCTGGATCATTCCTGAGTGAAGCGTATGGATGTGGCCCTTAAATGTGGCTGACAGCGGCTAATGGCTAACACATTCAAGCACATGGGAAAGGCAGGGTTCTCCTCGACTCCTGGAGGAGAGGCTCTGGGGCCCATTATGAAGCCGGACTGGAGCACTCGGGAGGTTATGGGTCATGATTACCCTTTAGATAACGTGCATATGTACTGTGATGTGATGCCCTACACGTTCTACTCTGCTCGGTTTTGGCTTAGAAGTTGAAGCCTGGTTTTTATAGTAAAATGAAACACCTATGTAAAGCATTTGCAGTCTGAACAGTTATGCAAAATATGACACAGGCACAGTTCACAGTGTAGTTGAATAGACATAGCCAAGTAATGGAAACTATAAATAAAAAAGTGTTCTAGTTTCAGTGTAGTTAGCTGCACACTTCAGACTGATAACTCTTTTTTTTATATAGGGGGACATCAATCTGTCACCACTTCCTCTGTTGCACCACGAGCCAGGATCAAACACGGCGGTGCAATCTCAACTTAGTAGCTAGAGTGGAGCAGAGCAAGCCGAAGGTAAAAATTGAAAAGCTGTTTTTAAGACAACTGAAGGATTTTGAACTGAGAAAAAGTTCATGATCGGAAAATAGGCAACAACACCATTAAATCCAACCTTTGTGAGAGCTGTAGGTCCCTGTCAGTCAAACAAGCAGTTTGTGTTTACATCGCACTGGGAAAAATGCTTTGGAATGGAGATAAGTGTGTATTCTGGATTCAAGCAAGTAAATAGCAGTTTACATTTTTCATAATTCAACATAAATGCAAAAATGCCTGAACTGATAATTTATGAAGTGCAGTGTTTGGATGCTGGATTGAAGATTCCTGTTTAATTCAGTTGACGTCAGATGAAAGGGTTATGTACAGGCTCTGGATCTCCTCAGTTTTTTTTTTTTTCTGTATTGAGTCATAAACTGCAAACTACAACTCAATAAATCAGACAGTTAGAGAATTTCACAATATAAGCTCCCATCTGTCATTTTAATTGAGTTTGCATGTTCTCCTTGTGTCAGGGTGTGTGTCCTTTGGGTGCTCCTGTTGCCCCATCAACCTAAAACATGCGCTCCAATAGTCCTCCACCTAGGTATTCCTGACCTGAACCTATAACTTAAGATCCAAAGTAGAATTCCTGAGTGCCTCCCTGCTCCTCAAAGGTTTAACCCCTGAGGTGCTGAAGGATGGGCCACACTCAGACTTTAACAATGCAATTTTTTGCAATTTTCTGATCTGTTCTAAAGCTGTTTCCTCATCACAAACAGACTTGGAGTTGTGTTTTGTTTCATTCACACATGTTTAACACACAAACCCTGCAGATGTAGGCTGTGATGTCTGTGATGTCTGTGCTTAATGTGCTTGATGTCTGTGGTTAAACTCGGTACACCTTCGTTAGAATCATTTGGATACTTTCAGCCCTGGAATAGGCTCTATGCACAGTAGCACCCGGCAAACTAGGTAGGTGGCAGCTGTTAACTTGAAAATTACATCACAAGGTGGAACAGAGCATTTTGAGCTTTGGAGATGTAGAGAGGCTTATAATAAAGTGTTACTCAAACATGTGTGAATGAAAAACACAACTCCAGGTCTGTTTTTGAGGAGTGAACAGCATTAGAACATGACTTAAAGCTCAAAATGTAAAACTCACCCCCTCTAACTGAAACCAATTTGAAGTCAAAGTAAATAATGCTATGATGATGCATTGCAAGCTGTACAAACACACATTTTCATTGAATAATTTTGATTTATTTTTATTTCATTGATTATTTACATTATAAATTCTCACAGAAAACATCAAAACTAAGAATGGCACATGGAATGTAACAAACAAAAAAGTGTGAAATAACTCCAGCCATGTAGATTGGAGATTCTTCAAAATAGCCTTTACCCTTTGCTCACAAAACAAAGAGTAGCTGGACACTCTGTTGAACCTTGTTGTCCTTGGGAACAGCAGTGAAGTGGAAACCATGTCTAGATTTTATTGGAGACTGGCCAGTCTTGCAGCAATGTTCACAAAATAGAGTAGCTGGTGTAGTTCTGTGTGCTCGTTGTCCTTGGGCCACTTCACTCGCGTAGATGGTGGAGACTAAAGTCTTACAGTCCACTTGTCTAAAAAGGGCAGGTGTAGCTGTGGAAGTAACACACACACACACACCATCACACACGTATGGAGTGAACAAACACACACACAAACTTGTCTAAAAAGCACATTACACACACACCCACACACACACACACACACACACACACTACCGTTCAAAAGTTTGGGGTCACCCAGATAATTTTGTGTTTTCCATGAAAAGCCACATTATTTACCACATGAGTTGTAAAATGAATAGAAAATATAGTCAAGACATTGACAAGGTTAGAAATAATGATATTTATTTGAAATAATATTTTTTTCCTTCAAACTTTGCTTTAGTCAAAGAATCCTCCATTTGCAGGATTGCATTGCAGACCTTTGGCATTCTGACTGTTAATTTGTTGAGGTAATGGAGAAATTTCAAATTCTCAAGCCCCCACACTGCTGGATGGGCACTTCTTGCGTACCATACGGTCAAGCTGCTCCCACGACAGCTCAATGGGGTTTAGATCTTCTGACTGTGCTGGACACTCCATTACAGACAGAATACCAGCCTCCTGCTTCTTCTCTAATAAGTTCTTGCACAATTTGGAGGTTTGCTTTGGGTCATTATCCTGTTGTAAGATGAAGGTCAGCATCCCGCGCATCCCGAGTAGCCTCTTCACTGTAGATGTTGACAATGGCGTTTTGCAGGTACTATTTAATGAAGCTGGGTCTATTTTGCAAACAAGAGAGTCTAATGTACTTATCTTCTTGCTCACTTGTGCAGGGGGCCTCACACTTCTCTTTCTACTCTGGTTAGAGTCTGTTTGTGCTGCTTTCTGAAGGGAGTAGTACACACCATTGTAGGAAATCTTCAGTGTCTTGACAATTTCTCATATGGAATAGCCTTCATTTCTAAGAACAAGAACAGACTGTCGAGTTTCACATGAAAGTTCACTTTTTCTGGCTATTTTGAGCTTTTAATCAACCCCAGAAATGTGATGCTCCAGATACTACTGATGCTACTTTTATAGCTTTTATAACCAGCTAAACTGTGCTAACATGATTGCACAAGGGTTTTATAATCACCCATTATACACATAAACATATACCATTATATTTATATGATAGTGTGGAATATATATATATATACCTATATATATATATATATATATATATATATATATATATATATATATATATATATATATATATATATATATATATATATATATGTATGTGTGTATATATATATATATATATATATATATATATATATATATATATATATATATATATATATATTGTATATATATATATATATATATACATATATATATTTATATTTATATATATATATATTATATATATATTGTGTATATATAGATATTACGATATATATCAGTTGGTAAATATGTATGTCCACTATAGATATATAGGTTCTGACCCACATATTGGCGATGTGATTGTTCCAGCTCCCAGTGGCTCAGTTGGTAACTGTGTTTGTCCACTGAAGGTTGAAGGTTCTGAGACACAGGTTAACCTGACCTCTCTCCCACCAGTGTCTGAGTACAAAGGTGTATGGATGTGTGTGTTAATGGGTGAGTGGTTCTTTCATGTAGAGCGCTTTAAATACGTTGAAGGCGAAAAAGCGATGCATAAAAATATGGCCACTTTACCACCACAGAGTATGAAGTGAATGAATAATGGACCATGTGTCTTGAAAGGCATGGCATTAATCCAGTTTTTATAAAACATATTTTAGAGTTATTTAACTTTTTGCTTGCTAGATAATTTAATACATCTGGCATCATGTATTCAATGTAGTGGGCCGTGTATAAAAGCATTTTCTTCATTATTACTAGTGATTATTGTGCGGAGAGATCCATGTCACATCCACATAAAGAAACACTTTTCATCAGGATGCCAATGGCCCCTCATGTTCCCAGGCTGTGTATAGTACGTCTGCAGTGACTGTGCCCTGGAGTTCAAAGCTATGATGGCTAACAGCTAACAACTAACAGCCCATGTAAGGCAGTTCTCCAGGGCCTGTCAGGTTGAGGCACCATCGTCCAGAACTATGCACCACAGTACAGTGAAGGAGTATACACAAACACTGGGAGCAGCACTTTGGCAATTAGCATGTCTAATCACTAGCATGTGAGGATGTTACCACAGCTGGACGATGGACCGTGAGAAGTACTCTAGCCAAACCTGTGTCTGTGTGAGAATGGGCTCAAGACATTTGATCTCCCTGATTTGAATAATAGTTGTAATAATACAAAACTTTTTTTTTTTTTTTACAGATTCTTGAAGTCTTCTTACAATTTCATCCAAGGTTCATTCAGTCCATGCCCAGTGGTGGAAAACGGTCCGAGCTACCGACCCCTCCAATCTCCAAACACTCGCTCGCACACCACTTTTTGAGTGTCTTGCCCAGGACATGACTACAATATCAAACCTTGACTCTTACCTGTATTCAGGGGAGTCCAAATTCTGGGCCGAGGTAGACAAGGCAAGGCAAGTTTATTTGTATAGCACAATTCGTACACAAAGTAATTAAAAGTGCTTTACAGAATAAGAAAGACATTAAAATCACACAAATCAAAACATAAATAATCAGAAATAATCATAAAACTACCATTAAAACAGAAGAGTGCAGAATAAAAAAAATTCAAAAAGGTATAAGGTACAAATCAGAGGGGTATTATGCAAAACTAACTTTTTGGAGCTTTCTTTCATAGACAGAGTTAAATCTGTCAACTGGACAAAAAGTTGTAAGAGTGAATATGTTTCGCTGCTGATCCAAGCCGCTTCTTCAGTTCGAACTGAAGAGAGAAAGCGCCTCAAGAGGTTTTAGATGTCATCCATGCATGTTTGAGTATTTTAGCAATCTCTCCCGAGCCCTGTTTGAACCCTGTTAGCTGTATGATTCTATCCAAGACTCAGCCCACAAGCCTATGTCATCCATGCTCCCACATGACAATTCTCCGTAAAATATAGAAAAGCATGATAAAAATTGTACACAGCAATTTGACAAACCTGCAATGTGAGTAGTTTCATTAACGGATGTGCGCTGATTGTAATGTGATAATGCTCTTAAGGTAGAGTGACTTAAAAAATGAATCTGAAACTTATAAAACAAGTCAATATGTTGCTTTTGGCAAATATAGCATTTTCAAAATAAGGAGTAACATGGTGATATAAATACGGTATCTGTTAACAGTTACTACCCCAGAGAAGTGTAATGATCCCAATTCTGGTCTACGTAGGCTTTGCTTAGCCCTACCTTATTGACTTGGTTTAGTTCTAGTTTGATTCCAGATTGGATCTTGGAAATTATAATTCGACAAAAGCAGCTGCACATTCAGAATTGTGTCTTACAGTCAGAGATAAACTCAGAGATAAATCTGCTTTATTTTGTAGTTTCCTCAGTTCCAAAGATACCAGCCAGTCCTAGTCCCACATGGTCTCACTCTCACTTCAGCGAGTTGGACTGGGCGGCAAGGGGCCTTTCTGGGTGGAGTTTGCATGTTCTTCCTGTGTCTGGGTGGGTTTCTTGAAAACATGCACAATACACCAAATCCTCCAGCTAAGGTAATCTGGACCAAGACTAACTCAAGGTCTGGAGATGGGTCTCTGGGTGCTGCATTGCACATTTAACACTTATTAAATCTTCATATCTACATACCTATTAATGTTCATATCTTGATGTACAGACAGAATAGATAAATGAAAACAGAGGGCCATATAGAATTGGTTAAAACCAACATTTTATGGTCAGAGTGAGAAGCCATAGCAATTACAATTACAAGATTTTTCAATATAATCAGTTGGAACGAGTCCTCGACTTGCACCTATGCTCACCTGCCATTTTTCAATTTAATTTAAGTTTAGTTGAGTTATATATTACATTTAAAACAACTTCCCTTCACATAAAAGTCAACAAAAAACAAATATCCAGATAATATGATACATAGGAAAAGAATAATAAAACACTAAGATATCCTGTCTAGCTATTGTTAAATGCCAGGGAGAGGAGGCGGGTTTTTAACTAACTATGTCAATTTATATATACAGTCTATGGTCCAAACACATGTCTAATATTTTCCTGGCTGTTTCTTACCTCGTGCAATTGAGTGCCTCTCCTAGTCTGCGCTTAACCTAAATCAGACTGTGCTGTTACATGCAGTGATCATCCAAGTGCGTCTTGTTTCTTCAAATTATTGTTATTTTGATTTGAGAGATTTGATGCGCGACACTTCAATCGCAGTTCTCGGGTTTATATGCATTTTGAAAAATCACTTTAAATTGGACCAGAAGAATTATCTGGTTTTCCCGGGCTGCCTTTGATTTTAAAACCTCTGCTTAGATTTCAGTGACTGCAGGCACATTGTTGCAGGCTGTTTTCTTCTTTGCAATTTCCCACAACAACATTATGAAATTCTCTCGCTCTGGTCTGTGTCACTTAATTATAAGCCTGTGAGCCGCACCCTTTCCTCCAATGCTAATCATCCCAACAAGTAATCTACACATCTGCGACTGGAGAGGTGGGAGGGGTTCATACAGGAAGTAAAAATAAACAACTTCCTGTCTCCAAAGCGTGCAGGGACATCATTTTACTCCTCAGGCTCACTGCTTTTTGACTGACAAATTTTCACAAGTCAACCTGCTAACTCCCCAATGTTTTTATTTTATTTTATTTGACAGGGACAATGTATGCTAATGAACAGACATGATACAATATGAATGTAAACACATCAGATTGTAGCCAAAGGATCATTTCCATCCATTGTCCCAAGGGCTGGGATCACAAAAGAGCCAAAATAAAAATTGCACATTCCATTCATTACACAGTTCCCATTATTTCAGTCAGTTTGGCCCATTCAAGACACTTACATTTTACACCCACTCCCTTCATATTTGCCCAAATATGCAAATGTCTCTATAGAAAAGTTAAAATCACATTGCCACGACAGATGATGTATGTTTTGGTTTGACCATATTCTTATTTGTGCTTTAAAATACTGTACGTGGGACGTTCTCTCAGGGTTATCTGGAGACTATTCCACAGGTTCCCACCTCGGACTGATAATACATTCTGACCAAAGGTGGTCCGTCTGTGGGGGTCACAGGTTACCTCTGGTGGTGGGTCATGTAGTGGGTCTGTGGGGGGTCACAGGTCACCTCTGGTAGTGGGTCGTGTGGGAGTTACAGGTCACCTCTGGTGGTGGGTCGTGTGGTAAGTCTGCGGAGGTCACAGGTCACCTCTGGTAGTGGGTCGTGAGGGAGTTACAGGTCACCTCTGGTGGTGGGTCAGTGGGGGATCACAGGTCACCTCTAGAGACTAGATCACGATTTTGTCACGATTCATCCACACAACAGCAATCTGTTTCAATGTGATTGGATATCTGTCACTCACTCGGAGCATGACAAAAGCTGATCAATAGGGGGAGTGGGAGGGGAAAAGTGTTTGAGTTCCCTCTCTCCCTTCCCCTCTCTTCTGTCCTCCTCCTTTTCTCCTCTCCTCCCCTCTCCTTTCCTCACCTCCCCTCGACTCCTACTCTCTCCTCTCTCTCTTCTCCACTCACCTCCTCCATCTGTCCTCTTTTCTCTCTTCCTATCTCCTCTTCTCACTCCCGTTCTCCTCCCCTCTCCTTCCCTAATTCCCTCCTCTCTTGTCTCCCCTCTCTTCCCCTCCTCTCCCTTCTCCTCTCCTCTTGCCCCTCCCTTCCACCTCTCCTGCCCTCTACCAATCTCTCCCCCACACTTTTCTCTCCTCACCTCTCCCTCCCTCTCTTCTCTTTCTTCTCTGCTTCATCCCCCCTCCCCTCTACTCCTCTTTTTTACCTTCTCCTTTCCACCCCTCTGTTCACCTCTTCATTCCTCTTCTCTCCCCTCTCCTTCTTTCTCTTCCCCTGCTCTCCTTCCTTCTCTTTTATTCTCCCATCTCTTCCCTCGTCTCTCCTCACCCTGGCCCCCTCCTTCCCCTCAGTGGAGATGGCTAACAGGTGTTTCAGGGCGCTGCGTGTCTCCCGGAGCATGCATCAGTCAAACTCAGCACAGTTCGGCATTTAGTGTGTTAGTGAGCTAGCGTGTAGCGTGTGAGGAGATGGAGGAGTGCGCACACATGTTATTCGCTCACGCCACAGAGCTGATTAGATATGGAAAATGTTCAGAGAAGTTGGAAGGCTGCAGTCTTCTAGGAACACAAGTATCCTTAGTTATGTGTAAGTGTGTGTGAGCGGGATTCATCGCACTGTGGGGACTGGGGTTTGTACACACACTCACTTTACGGGGTTGCTTTGTGGGGACCTACAATCCAGTCTCCATCAGGTCAAGATTAGATCAACAACATAGTTTAAAGTTCAGATGTGAGTTCATTTAGGCTAAGAGTAGAGTTCGGGGTTGGGCGAGCTGTAACAGTATTAAAAGTACATTAGTCAACACTGGCACTGATTTAAGACTAGCCTCTGCAGGTCTGTATAAACAAACAAAAGTTAAATATTTTTTTTGGCAATAGCTTCATAAAGTGGTGCCATTATTCAACTCCAAAGATGTGATTTTTATCAGGTGGATGTGTCTTAAGATTAATATGAAAAGTTTGTGGAGGCAATCCCAAACAAAAAATGAAAAATGATGATGATTTGGTAAATGGTCACATTTTTTATAAAAGGGTTTTTCCACCTTAAAGGCGCAAATCACTTTACATCAAGGAACCACTCACCTATTCACACATTCATACACCAGTGGACGCAGACACCGGGGCAAGGTGGATTAGATGTCTTGCCTGAGGACACAGCAGCAGCATTCACAGCCAACCTGTGGGAACAGTGGATTTGTTCTGCCAACCAACGGATCAGTGGCCAAACGCTCTACCAACTGAGCTACGTAGCCCAACAATTGTGGATCATGGCTGAGCTGGCTGGCTAAGAGCTAAGGTGAGTCACACGGGGGGAGCTTTGAGTAGAGCTGCTGCTCCTTTATGTCAAAAAGAGCCAGGTGAGGTGGATAAGGACGCCTCACTAGGGAAATGTTACAAAAACTGAAAGATAAACCCTTAGACCGTATATCGCGATTTTTTTGTAAGTGCTTGTCATAAAGTGTTACAAAAATGTGGCTACATAGCTCTCTTAAGGTTGTAGTAAAGCATCATTTTGAATGAGTGAGTAAAAAATTTGTATTTTGTTTGGGGAAAGCAGTCAAAATTGGTCCTTCGCAAATCTCAGCAGCCGAAAAGCATGAGCAGAATTTACTGACCATCGGTTGTGGATAATGGATAGCAAATAGTCAACGGACTGTTGATTTTCTAATTCTGTTGGTTAATCAACTCTCATGTCGGGGCGACAGTGGCTCAGTGGTTAGAGCATTGGTGGGGCGACAGTGGCTCAGTGGTTAGAGCATTGGTCTCCCAACCCGAAGGTCGGCGGATCGAGTCCAGCTCGGACCAAGTTCTGTCGTTGTGTCCTTAGGCAAGACACTTCACCCACATTGCCTAGTATGAAAGTGGTGTGTGTGCGAATGATCGGTGGTGGTCGGAGGGGCCGATGGCGCAAACTGGCAGCCTCGCTTCAACATTCAGTCTACCCCAGGGCAGCTGTGGCTACAATAGTACTTACCATCACCAAGTGTTAGTGACGAATAATGACTTCACTGTACGCTTTGAGAGGCTTTGATAAAGCGCATTACAAATGTAAGGCATTATTATTATTATTATGTTCAGCCCTAAGAGGCGACTGCTGTCGTGATTTTGGGCTCTACAAAAATAAATTGAATTGAATTGAATTGAAATAATTGTTTGCATCAGCCAAGAATTAGCTCATAACTTGATGAAAATTGATAAATTCTAAAGTGAGCTTTGAAGAGAAATCCAAAAATGTTTCAACATTCTTCAAACACACTTGGTCTGAACAAACATCTCGATTTTAGGACACCATTGGGACCCCATTACTGTGCACCTGTCAAACACAGGCCCTGTCTACAGCCCAAAGCACAGAGGTAGAGAGGAGACTTCTTTGAAAGAACACAAACAGCAAGGGCGTGATGAGCTCTAATTAGACCTTCAAACAGCCCTGATTACAGCTCCGGGGTTTCCTCTTCCTCACCATTATCAGGACGGACAGGGCTCCTACAGTCCCAGAGGAAAGGGGAGGACTGCTGGGTGTTCCACTCCTCCATTAACCTGAAATATGCAGGGGTCCTCCACACACACAGAGAAGCACCAGAGAGGGGTGGAGGGGTCCCTCACACCCACAGGAGAAGCACCCGAGAGGGTCTAGAGCGGACTTTCAAACCCACAGGAGAAGCGTCATAGAGGGGCTGGAGCGGCTCCTCACCCACAGGACAAGCATCAGGGAGAGGCTAGAATGGGTCCCTCACACCCCAATAAATAACATGAGGATAGGGCTGGAGCGGTCTCACACACCCACAGAAGCACTAACGAGGTTCTTGAGTGACCTCTCACACCCTCTAGAGGAGCACCAGAGATGGTGGAGCGCTCCCTCTTACCCTCTGGAGGATCCATCATATCCCGAAAGAAGCACCGGGGAGGGACCCTAGTGGTCCCTCAAACCCATAAGAGGAGTACCACAGAGGGGCAGGAGTGGTCCCTCACACCTCTAAGAGAAGAATAAGAGAGGCTAGAGCAGCCCCTCACACCCACAGAGCACCAGGGAGGGGCTGGAGGAGCACTTAAGAGGGGCTATAGAGGCCCCTCACATCCCCAGGAGGAGCACTAAGAATGGGTTAGAGTGATCTCTAATTTATTAGGCTGTGATGGACTACTCACACATTGGAGGAACTGGAACCTCCTACCCTCATACCCTCTGGAGGAGTGCCTGCGAGGGGCTGGACAGCGTCCCTTACAGCATCTAGAGGAGCACCAGGGAGGGGCTGAAGTACTCCCTCACACCCTCTGCAAGAGCACCAACAAGAGGCTGGAATGGTCCCTCATACCCTCGAAAAGAGCATCGGGAAGGGACTGAATTGGTTCCTCACATCCATAGGAGGAACACCAGAGAAGGGCTGAAGCGGTCCTTCATACCCCTAAGAGAAGAAGAAGAGAGGCTGGGATGCTCCCTCACACCCACAGGAGGAGCAATAACGAGGGGCTAGAGCAGTCCCTCACACTCACAGAATGAGTACTAGGGAGGGACTGGAGTGGTCCCTCACACCCCCTGGAGAAGCACCAGAGAAGGGCTGGAGCGCACTCCCTCTCACTCCCCCAAGAGGAGCAATGAGGGGCTGGAGCAGTCTCTCACACCTGCAGGAGCAGCACTATGTAGGGGTCGAAGCGGTCCCTCACACCCTCTGGAGGAGCACCTGGGGAGGGGCTGGAGTGGTCCCTCACACCTCTAAGAGAAGAAGAAGAGAGGCCGAAGCGGTCCCCCACAGTTACAGGGGAGCACTAAGGATGGGCTAGAGCAGTCTCTCACACCCAGAGTTAGAGCATCATGGAGGGGCCCTTACACCCAAAAAGTTGAACCAGGGAAGAAATGGATTAGCCAATCACAGCCCAATGTAGAGTCCCAAGGAGGAACTGGAGTTTTCCCTCATCCCTCTGAGGAGCACCAGGGAGGGCTGGAGCGTTCTCTCATACCCCCAGAGGAGCAACAAGACGGGCTGGCTTAGTCTCTCACAACCTCAGGAGGAGCACCATGGAGGGGCTGTAGTGGTGTCTCACATCCTCAGAAGAGCAACAGGAAACGGCTGGAGTAGTCCCTCACACCCAGGGAAGAACATCAGGAAGGGGATGGTGTAGTCCATCACAGCCCGATTAAGAGCATATAGGAGGGAATGGGACAAGGAGCACCAGGGAGGGGCTGGAGCAGAGATAGAGCTGGGAGGCTTCTGGGAACTGGAATGCTGTGGTTGGACTTGGTGACATGATTGAGCTCTACCAGTGGTAGAGAAGAGAGAATGTTGCTTTTGTGCTTTGATCAGCACAACTATGTATAACATGTCAAACATTTCACATATTTGAGACAAAGAAATCTGAAGATGGATAGAGCCAACTTTTACTTTTTTGCTTCATTTTGTGATGTTGATGAACTTTTCAATCAATTCATACTTGGCAGCTGGTGTCATCAGCATTCCCTTGGAGTGTGATGCTAACTGTAGGCACTGCACTGTCAGAAGCTCTAGGTCTAGACTGTAATCTGAATTTTATTTTAACACAGTCTGACCTGAAAGAACTGACTTAGCTGGAAGTACAGCAGCTGAGGTGAATTGTTAAACTGTTAAATTAGTCTCTCTCAAATAAAATTACAGTCAGAAGCTAGCTTCTGACTGTAGCTACAGTTTTTTTCAGTCACTCTCACCTATTTGTTGCAAATCAAATCAAATGAGGCTATGTTTGCTACTGCATGCATTGCGTCACCGTGGTAATTGCAGAATATTTCGCCATAGTGATACATGCGTGTCTCCCCCAGTGTGATGTCATTGTAAAGCATCAAGATATATTTTTAATTTATTGTAATTGTGCCATCCAGCTGTCCAGGGACTGCCGGTGAAAACAGCATTTTTCCTAAAACCTGGCACATGACGTATTTTATTTTATATAAGGTCAGTGTCTATTTATTCATTGTCCCTGATCAAATTTAAAATTCATGTTGCCTACAGAGGGGATTTTGGCCTCAGCCTGAAAACTCATACATTTGGCATAGCCTTTTGATGTTTACATTTAGTTGAGTTTAATTTATTGGTTTATTTGAACAGGGACCATGTGCAAACACATTAATGTCATAAAAGAAGTGATGCTTTACACCAGATTTAGCTAAAGCTAGTTTCCATCTGCAGTCCAGGAGCAGGTTACAACAATTAAAATAAATTTAAGTATCCAGTCATTTATAATTAAGCAATACATTCTCCCATTCTTTCATTTAAAAACATTATATGCCACATTTCCACATTTAAAATTACTCAAATATGTATAAAAAAATGACCATGTAAGATACCACGTGCAACTCAGTGTTGACAGAGTTGATTCCCTAAAAGGACTTTTCTAACATTATAAGAGAAGTCCCTCAGGTCAGAGGAGACATTCAGTCTATCTGGAGCTTGTTCCATTCTTTGGCCCTTATATGAGTAGGCTGTCTGTGCCAAGGCTGAGTTACATCTGGGGAGTTTGCAGTCACTGTGACTTGTGGACCTGGATGTTCTGGTGGTCTGGATGTTCTGGTGGACCTGGATGTTCTGGTGGTCTGGATGTTCTGGTGGACCTGGATGTTCTGGTGGTCTGGATGTTCTGGTGGACCTGGATGTTCTGGTGGACCTGGATGTTCTGGTGGTCTGGATGTTCTGGTGGACCTGGATGTTCTGGTGGACCTGGATGTTCTGGTGGTCTGGATGTTCTGGTGGACCTGGATGTTCTGGTGGTCTGGATGTTCTGGTGGACCTGGATGTTCTGGTGGTCTGGATGTTCTGGTGGACCTGGATGTTCTGGTGGTCTGGATGTTCTGGTGGACCTGGATGTTCTGGTGGTCTGGATGTTCTGGTGGACCTGGATGTTCTGGTGGTCTGGATGTTCTGGTGGACCTGGATGTCCTGGTGGTCTGGATGTTCTGGGTCTGGATGTTCTGGTGGTCTGGATGTTCTGGTGGCAACCTGGATGTTCTGGTGGTCTTGATGTTCTGGTGGTCTGGATGTTCTGGTGGACCTGGATGTTCTGGTGGTCTGGATGTTCTGGTGGACCTCGATGTTCTGGTGGTCTGGATGTTCTGGTGGACTGGATGTTCTGGTGGGACCTGAATGTTCTGGTGGTCTGGATGTTCTGGTGGACCTGGATGTTCTGGTGGTCTGGATGTTCTGGTGTACTGGATGTTCTGGTGGACCTGAATGTTTTTGGTGGTTGGATGGTTCTGGTGGACCTGAATGTTCTGGTGGTCTGGATGTTCTGGTGGACCTGGATGTTCTGGTGGGTCTGGATGTTCTGGTGGACCTGGATGTTCTGGTGGTCTGGATGTTCTGGTGGACCTGGATGTCCTGGTGGTCTGGATGTTCTGGTGGACCTGGATGTCCTGGTGGTCTGGATGTTCTGGTGGTCTGGATGTTCTGGTGGTCTGGATGTTCTGGTGGACCTGGATGTTCTGGTGGTCTTGATGTTCTGGTGGTCTGGATGTTCTGGTGGACCTGGATGTTCTGGTGGTCTGGATGTTCTGGTGGACCTGGATGTTCTGGTGATCTGGATGTTCTGGTGGACCTGATGATCTGCTCAGAGCAAAGCTGGACAAATCTCTTAAGTGGTGAATGTGCTCGCCTTAATTAAAAGAACCTTTGTAATAATCAAATATTTCGGAGTACAAATGGTCAGTATTCATATGCGTATTTATATCTCACTTTTTCACCGTCAAGTCACTGAAAAGCGCTTTTCATTAAGAAATCTTTCACCCATACACAGTGTACAGACACTTGGGGCAAGGAGGGTTAAGTGTCTTGCCCAAGGACACAACAATAGCATTTATCTGTGAGACCTGTGGGCCAGTGGATCTGACCGCTCTGCCAATGATGCTTATGTCAAGAGTGGGAATCGAACTATCAGCCTTTGTATCATTGGACAAACTCTCTACCAGCAGCTCTTGAGCCCAAAATAGGTCTCCTGCATGCGGTCTGCATCTAATTAGAAAGTGTTTTATTGCCTGATATTCAGATAGTATGTAGTTAGCATGCTAGGTGTAAACTTTACTGTGATGGCAAAACTCTGCACCTCTGAAAGTTGTCAAATGTGTTTATTAACTGATTGTCATGAATGATTAGGATGCTTTGTCTGTGTGAATGGTCATGTGTGTTACTATGTCAGGCAAGTGAGGAATAACTTTAGACCGCTGCAAACCGTGCAAAATGAACTAGTTCTTTTTATGTTTTTTTAAGACAATCACAATCAGGTTTAGCACAACACAACAATGGTGGTCATGGTGATGCATTCATGTTGTATTTGATCAGAAACACAAAAGTCAAAAGTGAGATGTAAAAACGCCCTGTAACCATCCCCAAGTGTCACATTCTAATGGATGTTTATGTGGAGGAACGAGAAGCCAAGAATGTGCTTCAGGAATGAGGCTGTGCAGCAGATGGAGAAGGTCTGATCCTCTGTCATATACTGGAGATCTTCTGCTCCATCTGACCCTCTCCTCTGCTCCCTTAACCCTCTCTTCTGCATCCTCTGGTCCATCTGACCCTTTACTGCATTTTCTGCTCCATCTGACCCTCACCTTTGCCCCATTTTAATTCAATTCAATTTATTTTTGTAAAGCCCAAAATCACAACAGCAGTCGCTTCTTAGGGCTGCACATGGAGTTGATTAACCAACAGAATTAGAAAATCAACAATGAAACAGATACAGACAAGCAAACTGATCAACAGAAAACAAGCAATGGATAACTGACCCATTTGACCTTCCCGTTATAATCTTCGTGAAACATTCTTGATGAAACATTCCTGAAGCGCTGCAATAGTCATGGCCTTCTTTGCCACTGTTAGCCTCTATTCCGGCTCACCTGCACATCACACCTTTTGCCGTGCCCCGGAGGAAACGCTTGCGTAGAAGGTAAAAGGAGGGTATTGGTGAAACTCAGGGGATACCTGCGATCTGGAGATGGTGTGCTTTCCACCCATGGATCGTGTGCTTACAAATATCCGATTTGGAAATCCACTGGTGCAGTTTCCACCTGTGGAGCATTGGTCCCGTTCCCAGAGACTCCACTGATGGCTGGCAAAAAAGACCTTCATGCTCAATGACTTCTTTGTGTTGCGGCATCTGGATTTTATGTTTTTAACAGAGACATGGCTTCGTTCTTACTTTTTCTGAACTCTTACCTCTAGGGTTTTATTTTTCATTTTCTCTCCTTGTACCTCTGGCAAGGTTGGAGGGCTTGCCTGTGTTTAAATCCAATTTTAAATTCTGTCAGTGTTGAACGAACACTTTTGAACTACAATTGTTTGAGCTACAGCATGACATTCGTGTCCAGTGCATGCTTATCTACTGTCCACCAAAATTTAACAAAGACTTCATCACAGACTTCTCAAACTTTGTGGTGGAAATGGTGATCTGTAATCATTTCATAATTGTTGGTGATTTTAACATTCATGTTTGCTGTGACATGAAACCTTTGGTTAAAGACTTTTTGACACTTGTGGATTCCTTTAACCTTACGCAATAGGTACATGACCCAACCCACGAAAAAGGACACACACTTGACCTCATTCTGTCACACGCTCTCAATGTGTGCATTGAGGATCTTCGTAGTACGCAGAAATCGGATAATTTGTTAGTCTTGTTTACATTAACGACCCTCTCCTCTGCATCCTCTGCGCCACTGACCTTTGCTCCATCTGACCCTTTCTTCTACTTTATCTTCTGACCTGGCGTACAGTAGTAGTACAGTAGTTCATGTGGTGAACTCAGCTCCTCTTCCCAGCTGTTCTTAAGCTGTTGTAAATCAGGGACATGAGGGGTTCTGTCTGTCACTCTCCACAGCTGCTGCAGGACTCAAGAGATGCTAGCAAGAAATATATGTCTCTATAATCCCTGTTTCATCAGAGGAACCGCGAAGTCTCCCTCTCTGCCATTGAGTTAATGATTCTGATCATTCACTATAAGTCTGGTCCTCCTCCACTCCTCTGGCCGTCAGGGGCACTCTTCTGCTGCCTTTACCCCTGTGGTACTCAAATTTCCTGGGTTGCGTGTGATGTCGGCGATGCCTGTGCCTGGCCTACTCACGGTTTATGGCTGTGATGGATGAGGAGAGGGGGCTGGCTTGTGTCTGTCCCCCTGCTCCCCCTTCTCTGGACTAGGCTGGAATGTGGCGTGAGACCCATGGAGCTCCACACATTCTCTGCAGATAAGACACTCATGACTGAATGTGAACTTCAGGTTAGCACCAGGAGCAGGGTTATCTATGAGGCAGTGGTGGGAGAAACGTAGGTCCTGGCACAAGATAAAAATGCCAAATCAGCTAATTAACCTGCTGAATTGAACATGTAGTGTGACTGGTTTTGTACTATGAGTATTTATTGCATACTTGTGAGGAACAGGTTTCCTAGAAGAAGTTGTAACACAGCGAGGACATGCACACTCCATCCCTAGAGATCAGGAGTCTAACCCACCCACAGCCTCCTTACTGAGAGGAGGAGACAGGATAACCACTCTGCTACAGTAACATAGTGATGGCATGCACACACTACTCAGAAAGATCGGGAGTTTCTTCTGACAGGGCCAAAACAGTCCTGCCTTCTGTTGGGGGCAAACCATGACCCCAGTCAAACTCCGAGTGCCCACAGAGCGTGCAGGAGCGTGCAGACACAGCCTGTGGTTGATGCACAGAAGTGGCATTGAGTTGCAGGAGCAGAAGGTCATAAATTGTGGGTGCTGAGGCGCGTGGCCTGGGTCTGACCTGTACATGGGAGGGAGGGGCTGTCCAGAGCATATGGACCGGGACAGGAGGTACGTGAGTACTCTGATCCTGTGACGCAGACAGCACAAGGCAGATGGCTCTGCTCTCACAATACTGAATTACAAACACGACTGGCCGTATCTAACACAGTGATGTGCTCCATATCAAATGTGCTTGAAGTTACACCAGTCACATCTCAGTCACAGTCCACACTAGTGGTATTTATTATTATATATTATTTATTTAGTTTTTATTTATTTATTTATTTGAATTAGGACAGTGCATATTAATCAATGTTTCAGCAACTGCTACAACATAAATATGCCAGAGTTAGCACACAAGCTAAATTTCATCCGTTGTCCGAAGGCAGGATAAAACATTTAACAATTAACTTTACATTAACAGACAGTAAAAGATATTAGTATTAGATAGTACTAATAAGAAAAATAGCATTTACTAAGGGTTATATACAGTACAGTAAACAACTAGTAATAAGAAAAAAGTATTTACAAAAGGTTATTTACAGTAAAACAGTCAAAGCAAGAATCAGAAGAATCCAAGAAAAAAGATTAAATCATATATGACTGCAGGCACTGGTTGGTTTTCAGCCATTGTTTGAGAACTGTTTTGAAGGTGGAGTATTTTTCACAGTTTCTAATGTGATGTGGCAGTGTTTTCTATAATTGTGCCTCTGATAGACACCACTGTTTGGCTAAATTTAGTCCTGCGCCTTTGTACAATGCAGTCCCCTCTAGTTAAAGCCCTGGTGCCTGTTCCAATATTTGTTTTTTTACTTATAAAATCTGTTAAAGGAGGAGGGGCAAGTCCATTTAAGACTTTAAAAATGAGACAGGCATCCATAAACATTTGGTAACTTTCAAAGTCCAATATACTGTGCGTTACTTAGAATGTTACAGTAATGATAGCGTAGCAGCTTCTTGTCTAAAATTTTTTGCGTTTGCTTAAATAGAGACTTGAGGGGTTTCAATGTATTTGTCTGAGACCATGTAGTAAGACAATAAGTCATATGACTAAAAATCATTGAATGCATATACACCTTTGCTGCCTCAGTTGTCAAATAGGGCCTTATTTGTTTAAAATTTGACAGATTAAATTTGACAATATTTCATATTTTTTTACATGGTATTTAAAAGTTAAATTTGAATCAAGGATTACACCAAGATACTTAAACTGGTATGATGTTTGTGGACGAGTCGGCTCTTTTGAATGTCTTTTTAATGTCAGCCCAGAATGAATGAAACCACATCTCATTTTTTAAAAGAGCCTAATGACAATTTTTTTATTCTAATTGGTGTGCAACGCTGAACCAACACAAGAATCAGCCCAGAAACAGAGCAGGCGACACAAAAAAACTTGTTTGGCAACATATTTATCATAATGACAATTAGTTTTTATTATTATTACTATAGTGCAACGTTTTATTTAGATGATGCAAAATGTCAAAGATTAAACACACTTCCACTTAGTCTGAATCATTTAATCTAATATGAGCCTTGGTCATTGCTCTCTGTGATTGGTTTCTTGTTAAAAGTTACTTTCTGTCATATATATAAGCATAAAAAAGCTTTTGAACATGCCAAAAACAGTACAGGTCAGTCAGATCTGTGTAAAGGTGACTCTGCTCACAACGGTCCTGGCTTGGTCCAAGTTTGGCCCCGCTTGAGTCCTAATGAGTCTCTTGCTTTAGTCCTGTCAATTTGCACCATCTGTCCGTCAAAGACACAAGGAATGCAGAGGACTGAACCACAGACCTTCAGACTGGTGGGCTCAAACCTCTCTTCCTCATTGAAGAATATCTACCCTGTACCAACACTGTGGATACACACAAAACACAAGCTTGCTCAATGAGTGAACAAGATGCTGGTTTGTTGAATTTTATAGAGAAACAGAATAATACCACATTCCCCTAAGACATTTACACATTCGAGTCATCGTTAGATTTGAAGTAGTCTTTCTCCTGATTTTGTCCATTTTCTTACCAAATCTCTTTTGTAGGCCAGCCCAGTCTCTCCCGCTCCATCCTCACTTTGTTCTGGGTTGAGGGGGAAAATGGACTTTGGGAGTGATATGACCACCAGAAAAACACGCTAAAGTCTTATCATGGCATCACTCTAATCATTCAGCTGCACATTCCAGGAAAAGCATTAGGCGTTATCTTTGTTCCTCACAGGCCACCGTACAGCCGAGACTTCACCCATAAACAAGTCATCAGCCTCTTATGTAACAAACACTAAAGGGGCGAGGGAATGTTTGGAGTTTACGAGTTTACAAATCTTTGCCTAAAAAGGGGGTATTATGCAAAATGGTCTTTTAGCAGCATTTTACCATGCTATGTGTTGTTCCCACATCAAAAACATGTCTGAAGAGGTTTTAGATGTCATCCATGCATCTTTGAGTATTTTAGCGATCTCTCCCAGGCTCTATGTGAACTCTCCTCACATTTAGCTGTACGTTTGTGCTGTCCAAGACTAAGCCCACAAGTCTACGTTATCCATGCCCCACACAACTTTTTTTTTTTTTTTTTAAATAAATATACAAAACATGATACAAAACTTGACACAACAACTTGACAAACCTCATGTGATGTGCAGTAGTGTGTTGTCATAGTGCTCTGAAGGGACATGGTGCAGGGAGCAGGAGGACTCAAAAATGAAAGTGAAACTCATAAAACATTGTTAATACATATTCAAATTAACACAAATCAAAGTCACAATCAATATCAAAACAATATAAGGTGACGAGGTGTTCTAATATGTTAAGTGTTAGCAGCTAATACCCCATAGAAGAGTAATACCCCCTCGTTAGCAGGCCTTGGTTTGGTCTGAACTGTTACTTTCAATGATCCACTTTGGAACTTTTTCTACATTTAAGACCTTTGCCAATAAAAATATTTGAAAATAATCTAAAAGCTCTAAAAATAATAATTTTATTAAAACTGCAAGCAGTGATAAAGGGCCCTCACTCTCAACTCTTGCGACCGTGGAAGGGCACGCCACAATGGGATAGCATCATATCAGCTTAACCCTAGCTTAACATGTGATGTGACACTGCCTGGACAAAAAAAAGTCGCCATCTGGATTTAACTAAGCAAATAGGTACGTACTCATTTTGGATAATTACTGCATGGACGAGGTCAGAATGAAAGAATGAGGTCAGCTGACTACCTGAATATACTGAATGACCAGGTTATTTTATTAATAGATTTTTTCTTCCCTGATAGCACGGGCATATTCCAAGATGACAATGCCAGGATTCATCGGGCTCAAATTGTGAAAGAGTGGTTCAGGGAGGATGAGACATCATTTTCACACATGGATTGGCCACCACAGAGTCCAGACCTTAACCTCATTGAGAATCTTTGGGATGTGCTGGAGAAGGCTTTGTGCAGCGGTCAGACTCGACCATCATCAATGCAAGATCTTGGTGAAAAATGTATGCAACACTGGATGGAAAAAATCTTGTGACATTGCAGAAGCTTACTGAAACAATGCCACAGCGAATCCGTGCCGTAATCAAAGCTAAAGGTCCAATCAAATAATAGTGTGTGACCTTTGTGTGACCTTTTTTTCTTTTTTCTTTTTTTTTTTTGGGTGGAGACATTATTTTTTAGCCAGGTAGTGTATTTCTAATGCCATGTTACAATGCAAAGTTACAATGAGCCATAAATGTTTATAGTTCATTGTAACTTTAGACGGGGCACTGGAGAAGCCAGTTTTTAATGATCTCGTACTGTATTTTAATTTTCCAAAACTTTGAAGTATTTTTGATGACAACTGTTGGGGGAGATGTCAAAAGAGTGATTTTGTCAACCCCGGGTTTGATCCAATATGGCCGACTTCCTGAAGGGTTTAGGGTGGGGCCATAATATAATTTTTTTTTACATGTCCTGATGTGACTTATTTTTGATGCTAAGTTTAATTTGTCGATGACATTTTTTGGGCCAGGCTACCATTGGTGCAATGTAAATCAATTTTTGAGGTGGCGCTACTGAGTCGTCTTTCAATATTTATTTTTTTTCTCAGGGTCTGCAATCACAGTTAGAGCTCTCTGAACTCTATTTTTCAGTACCACCTACTTGTTTATACATTATTGTTTACTGCTTGATTTTTGAGATTTTCCATAAAATTGCACATCACATCAGGTTTGTCCAGTTGTTGTGTACAGTTTTGTATCATATTTTTGTATATTTATGGAGAATTGTCGTGTGGAGCATGGGTGATGTAGGCTTCTGGGCTCAGTATTCCACAGAATTTTACACCTAACCGTAAGGAGGGCTCGAATAGGTCCCGGGAGAGATCGCTAAAACACTCAAACTTGAATGGATGACATCTAAAACCTTTTGTCTGCGATGATTATAACACAGTAGAATGCCCCAAAGAAGTCAGTGTTGCCCTCTTTAATGTGTTTATTAACAAATTGACAGTAGAGATCATCATTGACTATTTTCGACTTATCAAAAATAATTGCTATTTGACTAGTTGACTATTAAAATAATCAGTTGTCATAGTAATTAACTATTTTAAACTAAATATTTTATTTTTTTTTAAAGGACAAAGTCCTCAACAAGTTGCATATACAGGAAGCTGAAATGAGCATGTATGCTTTTACTAGTGCTTTTATAGTTTACAAAAATACTTTGAGGAACATGTATTGCTACAGTGAGTGAACTCGCATCTCCATAGATCTGACCAGTAACTTGGCCTGGTGGCAGCTTGCTTCCATAGAGATAGAAAGGTAAAATGTAATTCTCTTGAACAGTAGGAAAAAGAATAACGTCTCCATCAGAAAAGTTACATAGTGCAGCTTTAACTGAATGCTATAAGTCACTATGGGAGCTACAGGGGGAACTCCACACTGAGCCGTCAGGACTTTGCTGAGCAGAGGAGGACGGGGTAGAGTGGTCCATTTCCCTCACAGAGGTGTTTGAACGTGAGATTTGGTGGGCGTTCCCAATTGTCTGTAGGGGCTGGAGCAGAGACAGAACGCCCAGATTGGACATGGAGCTGTCACCAGAGGAACTGACCTCCAGACCCACATTGTGTTGTGCTAATAATGATCACGGCCCAGGGTTATGTATTTTCTCAAAGCATTTTCCACCTGTTCATTAGTCCACACTCCCTGGTGAGGAGCCACCTCTGCACCAAAGCTGCCCTGGCTGAGTGAATAAAAGAATGTGGATCCAAATAAGAGAGACGTTTGTCCACCACACAAAGGCCAAATTTGAAGCTAATTTTGTATTAAAATAAAAATACTTTCATACGTTTCAGGCTTGGTAACTACATAATTAATACTCTAATAATGGCTAACCCTAAACCCTCAGTACATAGTTACTACGTCTGACTCCTTCTTATGCTCCACTTATTTCTGATGTGTTGCTGAGACTGTGTACAGGTGTCCAAGGCCACGCCCCCTTGACATTATCCGATCTCGTCTGATTTCTTCTGATCTCAGAAACTAAGGGTTGGGTTTGGTTAGTATCCAGACCCCCGGAACAACGCATAATACATAATGTGTTATGTTAATACCCTCAGGCTTCCGTAATAAGCTTTAGATTGTCAGCCGAATGTGGCCCTTACTAAATAATGTAGAAATGGGCGAGGTACAAACCCCCACATTCTGCAGAGAATTGAACCAAACCATCAAAAAGCACCTGTACTGTGATTTTAAAGATATTTTTATGACTCAGTGACCTCTGCTTATAATCTTAAACTTTAGATTGTGTCTATAATAATCACATGTGGACCAGGACTCCTTGACAGCCACACACAGATGAGCGTCAGAGCAGATGTGGAGAGACCAAGACAGGCCTGGGAACAGCTCACAGGGACGGACTTCAGACTGAGCAGACGCTGGGCAAACATGCTAACATCCTGTACAAAAACACGCTCATGTCATGTTTTTACTTGATGTTGGCATGTTTTTGTACACGTAACATCTTATACAAAGACATGCTAACATACACCAAAACACGGTAGAATCATGTACTAAAAACATGAACAAAAATATTCTAACAAAAAATGTGAGGCCAGATGACAGAAGCAGTCTGAAGTTCTGCAGACGGGTCTGTACAAGTATTTACAGTCATTCCTTCAAATCACATGAGGATCATTCCTTCAAATCACATGAGGATACGGATACTACAGACACTACAAACTTACTATTATTATTACTACGACTCAAGAACAAAAGGAGCCTCAAACGGAGCCAACACCAGGAGAACAGAAGGAGAACACAGGGCAGGTGTTCTGGAGAGTCTCAAGGAGGAAAGAAACAAGAAAGAAACATGCAGTCTATTAATACTTTGCAGCTGATGTCATCAACATTCCCTGGGGGTGTGATGCTAACCGGGGCACTGCTCTGTCTGAAGCTCTGTTACTCAAGTTAGACTTTAGTCTGAGCTTTATTTTAACATCTGACTTAGCTGGAACTCCAATAGGTGAGCAGATGTGGGCTGTTAAACAAGTCCCTCTTATATACTGTAACATTACAGTCACAAGCTAGCTAGCATTAGTCAACAGTTTTTCAGTTTGTCACTCTCACCTTTTAGTTGCAAATCTCACTCCTGAACAGGACCATGAAGCTCGGACTGATCACAGGCTCCTGAAAATGTGCTGTTTAAATCCATTTTGTATTTTTTCTTGAGTTTTCACTAAATGTAAACTTTTTTGGTCATTATTGCTAATGTGTGCTTTGTGTCATCAACTGAACATTCCACCACAGGCATACAGGCAGAACACCCCAGCGTCACTAGTCTCTCTGGAGAGTAGCCACTGAGAGTCTTGGTGGGACAGTGGACCTTCATGAGCAGCAGGTGGACACCACAGCACAGGATCAGGTAAATGCTCCTGTAAACTGTTTTGCTGTCACCTGCTTTTCTCCATGGAGATAGATACATTTAAAGAGGGAGTATTTACTCTTATTTACTGTGAACACATAACATACTTCAATTACCATGTTACCTTTTACTGTTTTGAGGCTGTATTTGCCGAAAACAACGAATTAACATGTTTTATAAATTTAAGTTTTGTTTTTATCACTCCCCTTTCAGAGCAATATCATAACACCATCAGCATACATCTCGCTAATGAAACTACTGCACATCACGTTTGTCAAGTTGCTGTGTACAGTTTCGTATCATGTTTTTGTATATTTATGAAGCCTTGTGAGAGCATGGGTGACGTCAGCTTATGGGCGGAGCCTTGCACAGGCCGGGAGAAATCATTAATTTACTCAAAACCAGACACATTTTATTCAAATACATGTGATTAATACAAGGCCTTTAATGATGAGAAAACAGTTAAAAGATGGGTTAAAGCTCAAAATATGCCCCCCTTAAGTGATCTCACACTGTCAGGCATGTCCTGTTGTACTGTGTGTAGTAGTATACGGTAGCAGTGACACTTCTGTGTATTTTATAGCTGTGTTTTTGTCATGGGGGAGTGCTGCTGACAGTTAGACCACAAACCTCAGCTGCGGCACCCAGCACAGGAGTAAACACAGAGAGGGGAAAGCTTTCAGAATGAGATCAACATATGCACTTAAAAACTATCCAAATACATTTTTAACTGCTTAAACAAGTTTTGTATTAAAGGCTCTAAAGTGCTACCAAAATTATGTAACTTATTGTACTTTATACTTGTACAAACTTGCCAGCAGTACTTGTACTCACAATTGAGTACTTTTTAGCTAAGTAACTGTATTTTACTTGAGTACACATTTTCAGTACTCTTTCCACTTTTAACCACTGAAGAAAAGAGGAGCAGATGGAGAGGCTGAGGAGGTTGGTGTTTCTGCTTCGATTGGCTGTGTTTGTGATTGGCTGACAGCAGGGAGGAACCAGGAAATACAGTCCTGCTGGCTTTAAAGCAGACCTATTGTGCTTGTGTGAGCTCTATAGTTATAGCTATGACCCCCGTGGATTATGTTATCATTTGCACATTATAAATCACAATATTCATCTAAAACAACCTCATAAAAGAAACAAGTCCGCTGACCTCCACATTGGAAAACTGAGGTGCTCAATAGGAGCTGGTGTCGCCGTAAATGTCATTACATCAAAGCGCCACATGTTGACGGACCCGCTGATGGATAATAGCACATAAGCACATAATGCCACATTTGCCAAATTTACCAAAATGACAGGACACTGCCAAATCCTACATGTATCACAGATTACAAAAATAAAACTGGAGAAGGACGTGCATACAGAGCAGTAATCGGCAAAATGGTGTCTTGAAAATAAGAGATTAGAGATTACTCAAACATGAATCACTCCAAATACAACTTTGGGTGAGTAAATGCTGAGGGGAAACAACAGGGTTCAAGCTCTGAAAAGTCCATTTTGCAGAGTAGGTCTGCTTTAAAATGTACTCACCTCACAGCAAGAAGGTGGCCAACTAATGAAGCACTGTTTGGATAGCCACAGTTTATTATTTTTCACAGCTGAATTAAATAAATAATAGTAAGCTGTTTTTTCATAAACCCCTGTCTTAAATCTCCTACACAATATCTGTTTCTACAATTAGTGACCACATTTAAGGTGCCATATTTCACTTGTCTACTTTGTCTGCATGGATGTGTTATTGTTTTGCCTAGAATATTTCACAGTCTGGCGTATTTGTCGTATCTATCTCCATGGCGACAAACAGGCGATGACAGCTGGCCAAGTTAGGTCAGATCTGTGGAAGGTCGGCCACGCTCACAGCAAGAATTCATATTGTCAAGGGATATTTTCAGCAATTAAAACACCTGCAATTGATTAAATAGAAGACAGATTTAATGCCATACCGTGGGATATTCCAGGCAAAGTAACAAGTCCCAAGTCCCCTCCAGAAAGTATTGAACCTTTAGAGTAGGAACTTCATCAAAAACATGCATAGAATAGTGTTTTGTTTCATTGACAAATGTTTGAGTAATTTACATCATTAGCTGGCATTTACCTTTAGTTCAGTAGAAGGTTGAAATTATCGAAATGATTCTAGTGAAGGTGTGTGGGGTTTAAAAACACAGTGGAGCACTTCCTGACATCACCGGGTGTTTTCTGTTTGAGAGAAGAACTCAGGTTAGATATGCAGGGTTTGTGTGTTAAACATGTGTGAATGAAGCAAAACACAACTCCAGATCTGTTTTTATGAGGAAACATTATTAACATAGATCATTAACATTATAACATAGATCAGAAAATGCCGTAATATGAGCCTTTTAGTCCTCCGTGCACCAAATTTCAGAAAAGACCTACAAAACAGCTCTGTACCCAATTGTTTCCCCATGTATTTGAGCAAAATCTGTCTTGCCCCAGTACAGATATACTGTATAAGCAGCTCTTGACGTCAAAATCTACTGTGTACTCTCTGCGTCTAATTATTAGGCATTTTAGTCTCTGATAATCAAGAAGTGCACTGTTAGCCTGCTAGCTGTTATTAGCTGGAAGTTGTGAAAAGCACTTATAAACTAAATGCACTGAATAATGATCAGAATGCATAAGGTGAGTGAAGAACAAAATTGGACTCCAGCAAACCGTTTAAAATGAACTAGTTCTGTTTTCCACGTTTTGAAGTCACGTTAAAAATCAGATACAAAGATCCCAAAAACACATCTGGAGAAGCTGATACGTACTCAGTTTCAGTGTAGAGTCCGATTTACCTCAGGTGCAGTACTAGGACAAGCATTCAACTGCATGGGGTAAAAAAAATACCAGAGAAATATTAGACGGGTGTTTGGATGTTTACACACTCGCTTTAAATCAGCGGTGATGACAAACTACGGCCCCTCCAACGTGGACTAGCACATGACGTTTTATTATTTTGGACCTCTAAATGAAACTGAAAATTAAACTTGCCAGAGTAAGCTTCAGTTTAGGCTATATTTGCGCGGTGAGTGACGCATTTCGTAGCATGTCGGAAAATCAAATGCTCAACATTAATACAATTATTGCTACAAAGTATTAGTGCTGCTAATGCTAAATAACTAGACGGCCCTGAATGACTCGTAGCCCCTGTTCATACCTATCCATTTCTTTGAGCAGCTGTAGACGGGGGCAAGAATGGTCAGACTATAGAATGTATATATAAATGGACATACCTAACCTGCTTGCCACTGTGTTCCACATAAGAGCGAGCATTTCCTATGGCTTCATTGACTCCAACACCTTCTACTGACAACCTGTCGCTCCCACTCTACGTGATCCACTTTGGGTTTTTATTTCGCTATTTTGTCCCTTAATAAAGATATGTATATATTCATTCAACAGCCTCGCTCAGGATTGGCTCTTTGGTTGCTATGATACTCGCAGTCAGAATTCCAAATACAGAAATCGACTCCAGATTGGCCCCTATAACTGCTCTAGCCTTGATGAGCTTCATTTGACTGGAGCCAAACACTGTGGGTGATGTCATACTCACTTATTCTATGTGTCTGACAGGATTTGGGACAAAAACGATTTGCATTAATTTTAATTAATCTCTCAGTATTTGGCAGTGGTTTGAGTGGACCTGCATCAGTGCCAACACAAACTTGACTGCTCCCATTCACACAGTTAGCGTCAGGCAGCCTCGTTAGCAGCGGGACCCTCCTCACATGTGAACCTGGGGGCCATTCAGAGCCTGCCGTTGGGCCCTTGCTAGTGGGAACGATAGAGCAGGCATGTCCAGTATGTCACACTGAGGCAAAGCTCACACACGAGCTGCTTGGTGCTGTACATGTGGCACTAGCTTTAGCCGTTAGTGGAGCTTGTACTAAACACAGAAGGACAATGTGCAGAATGTGTCAATGCAGCGTGAGAAGGTAAACAGAGGAGAAGATTAGAGGAGATAGAGAAATCCTGGATCTTGAGAATTCACCAGCTACTGTTTATCACCCATAGTTCAGTACTTCACATTTTGTTCTTTGTAAACTGCAATATTGATCTAAAACAGCTCAGTAATAGGAAAGGGCCCCTTGACTTCCCGTTCAGATCTGATAGGCCTCACATATTCAGTGTAGAATTTCATTGTTGTAAGCAGCAGATTTTAATTTCCATGCGTGCTGAGGCGAGTGGATAAGTAACTATAAAATGCTTGATTAAATAGGCCAAAATAAACCAACAATGCCAATGGGCCCGGCCAGACACTAAATATAACTAGACAGGAAAAGGTCACACAGGCTGATTACTTGACTTGACAGAAACCATTCATTTACAAAAAGGTGTGTCTAAGGTAATTCTTTTTTTTTTTTTTCCCCCCTCCCTGAATGTCCGCCTTAATGTGGTGGAGGAGTTTGAGTACCCGAATGGTCCTCGGAGCTATGCTGTCGGTGGCTTCATGCCCCTGTTAGGATCACCCATGGCAAACAGGTCCTGAATCAGAATCAGAATCACTTTTATTGATATTGATTTATTGATTCTCTTAGTTAACAGAAGCCACGACCACAGAATAGAAATTTAAAAGAATAAGAATAAAATGTCGCCGTGCAAAACAGTAAAATATAAAAATATAAAAATTAAATAAAATAGAGTCTATAAATAAATAAATAGATCTCAGCATCACAAGCTATTTACATTCAATTTATTTCAATTCAGTTTATTTTTGTAAAGCCCAAAATCACAACAGCAGTCGCCTCTTAGGGCTGAACATGAGAGTTGATTAACCAACAGAATTAGAAAATCAACAATGAAACAAACATCAATGTACAAAATGGAATATTGGAGTATTGTAAGTGATTCGTCCTGGGGGGCAGGTCAGATTAAGAGCGGTTCAGAAGCCTTCCATGACAAGCTCACGACCAAGGTCAATTATGTCACCTGGACTGGTGTTACCGGGCCCCACCCTGGAGCCAGGCCTGGCGTGGGTGCTTGCCAACGAGAGCCTGGTGGCCGGGCCTTTCCCCATGGGGGAGGAGGACTATCGGACGGTCGGACGGTCTCAAAGAAATTCTGGCAAACTGTCCGATACCTCAGGAGTGGGACAAAGTGCTTCACCAACACTGTTTACGAGGACTACAGACGGAAATTAGCTGTAAAGCTAGAATCTGGTACAAGCATCTTTGCCATTGAGCCTAATGTTATGATACATTGTCCTACCAAATAAATAAATAAATAAATGAAATGAAATGAAATGTTTACAGTGCAGACGGAGAGCTGCTGACCTCGACTGGGGATGTTGTCAGACGGTGGAAGGAATACTTTGAAGATCTCCTCAATCCCACCGTCACGTCTTCCGAGGAGGAAGTAGAGACTGGGGACCGGAGGCGGACTCGTCCTTCACACTGGCTGAAGTCACTGAGGTGGTTGGCAAGCTTCTTGGTGACAAGGCCCCAGGGGTGGACGAGATCTGCCCCGAGTACCTTAAGTCTCTGGATGCATATTGCGTAAGTTTGATTTGCACTCACATTTACATACATATAATATCATTTTTTACATACTTTTTTTTAAGTAATTGCAACCAAGTAAATGCAGCTGTCAGCCAGTGAATAAGAGAAGCATGATGAAGTCAAACAGTGTCACATGGAGCTGTTTAAGCCTGCTCTTTGTGGACAGAGGTCAGTAGATCAAATCTGAAGCAGTGTCTGTCTTCACTTAGAGACTCTCATTGATTTTCTGCAGTAGAATGTGTCTGAATGTAATTTTACATGCGATAAGCCTTTGATCAGCAACAGCAGGAGAATCAATGCAGTTACTCTGACCTTCTAAAGGCGAGCCTGTTTAAACTTTAGCCTTCACATGGACAAGCAGCAGAACAGTTCCTCGGGTGAGACGATATAAACAGTAAGCAGTATTTTGATTTCCTTCATGTATTATTGCAAATGTAAAAAGATTTAAAGATGTTGAATAGTTGAGAACAGTAATGATTATAAAATGCTGTATAGAAACCATTAACATGCCACCCCTTTATCAAAATTCACACAGTCTAATCTTGTATCTCTTCTCTTGAACTCCTGGGAACCCCCTGAGAATCTTTGACCCCCAGATTGGGACTGACTGTTTTAAAGGTGCTTGTAACTTTTCTGGAAGAGGGTGTGCCGACTGCCTGTCTCCATGGAGATGCTTTGCCATGAACTTTCTATGTTTTCCAGGCAAATTAATAACATCTCCATGGAGACACGCAAATGGCAGACCTTCCACTAGAGAAGTTACACAGTGCATCTTTACAGTCTCCCTCCCTCACATGACAGTGACAGATGTACAGGAAGCAGCCTTCATTAGCTTACATGCACCATCATTACTCCGTGTTTGGCTTTTAGAACTCCAGAGGAAACCCATCCCCAAAAACACAGTCCCAAGTCCAGGTCCTTATGTGGGCGGAGCCACCAAGGGCCCGGGTGCCTGTCCTGCTGCACGATTGGCTGCTTCGGACCCCCCCTCAGTTTAAAAGCAGCGCGCTCCCCGGTTCAGTCACAGAGAGGAGCAGATAAGACAGGCTGCAGTTAGAAGGCACTTTTGGAGCACAAGGATGCCAGCATATGCCACCAACATGAGGCTGAAGTTTCCTATCTTGGCCATAGTTCTGGAGGTGGTGACCATCATCCTATTTGGCGTGTTTGTGGTGTACGACGATGGGAAGGGACATGGACATGGGGCAGATCACCATGACAACAATACGCATGAAGCCGGGCCCATGGATCTCTACCCAAGTAAGTGAACAGGAGGATGTGGTGTATGTGGCCTGCGTGGGCTGGGCTGGTCAGGGATGCATTGCAATATTAGACACAGTTTTATTCGATTTTTTTGAGTTTGCTATTACTACTAATAGTACTACTGCTACTACTGTGTAATCCCTCAGTCGTCCAGGTCTGATGCGTGGTAACTACTGCTACTACTAATGAATGTTGACCTTTAATGAATATATTACACAACATTTTTGCATAATGTATTGAATATATAGGTTCATTTACTGGAGGTGGCACGTCACTTAAATGATTCCATGGAAACAGAAAACTAAAACCTTCAGAATATTCTCCATGTTTTACAGTACTATAATCTAAATTTTAAAATATTAAAATATGATTTTATTTTGGTCTATTTTTTGATTAAATAGTTACATACTGACGCTTTAACATATAATTTTTAAATGCAAAAACTTGACACAATATATTTATCTACAGGCACAGTATGTAACTTTAAAAAAAAAAAAAAAAGTCAAAAAATTTAGTTTTTGTTGTTTTTTTTCTTTTTAATCTGGATATGTTCATTGCACTGAAAAATCTGCGTCTCTACAAACCCAATTCTTATTTGGCTAATCAAAAATGTCCCTTTGGTTATAATCTTTCATAGTATGGCATAAAACGTATCTATCTTTGTGGAGCTTGGTACTGACATGCCACCTCCAGAAAGTTACATGGTGTTGCTTTAAATCCCAAATTTGTTGCTTTGGATCAAGATACAATAACTAAACTATATTTATTTAAGTCAAGATTTCACAAAATGTCTTTTTTTGCTGTGTGAGAATTGGTTTACAATTGCATTTTTGAGCTGCGATGTCCACTAATGTCCCTCGTGGGGTGGTGAAGTTTCTCTGATATGAGTCAAATGGATAATTGGTTTGATTTGCAAAGTGCCAGGCCGAATTTGAACTAATGAGATTAGAGCTACAGAGCAATCCATTGTGGAGCAGATGTAAAAAAGGCTTTCGGACATGTTGGAAGTTTAAGTCATGAGGTTATTCCATGCTTTATTAACAGTTAAATGAATATAACTCATTTAACTTTAGGTGCAGTGGAGCAGGGGAGTAGAAAGGAGGGGCCAAAGGGGTCTATGTCTCAGGTCTTAGCGGCCCAGAATTGGACCGTCTTCCTATTAATTCATATTAGAAGGAGGCCACATACAGATTTCTGTAAACAGGCCTGGATGTTGTAATAAGCGGTTTTGACACACTAGGGTAATATATATAATACAGGGTAATTAAGGTAATAACTACACCTTAATTACCCTTAAAGCCTTATGTAACTTTTCAGCCAAAAATAAACTAAAATAAAAGCATGTTTTTTACTTTTATTGCACTGAAGAACAGACGCCTTTACTTTCCATGGAAATGTTGTTACTTTGACCATAGTCTCCCACAGTATTGCCTAAAACATATCTGTTTCCATAGAGATAGATCACTTATATGTGCAGCTATTAAAAGTGTTACCGGTACTAGTAACATCTATGAATGCAAATATATGAAGTTATAGTCATAGTAATTATAGTTAAAGGCGGGGTGTTCTAGAGATCTCTCCTGGGCTCTATTTGAACCCTCCTTAGTAGTACGAGCATTATACAAGCTCGCACTGCTAACCGTAGGTTTCGCCCTCAAGCCAACATCACTCATGCGCCCACACGACAATTCTTGTTTCTCAACAATGTCCCTAAAACATGTTAATATGTGCCTTTTCTGTGGTAGCGCCCAGACCATGGAACAGTCTTAATGCAGTTTAAGACAAGAGTGAAAACCCACCTCTTCTCCCTGGCATTTAATACTACGTAGACAGGATATCTTGGTGTTCTACTGTACTTTCCCTGTGCATTGTGTTATCTGCACTTCGGTCAGCTCAAGTTGCTGAATTGAAGGAGAGTCCGCCATCTGCGTGTCTAAGGTCACTACTTTGCCTAGAATGCTCCGCAGTATGGCATTAATACTTACACCGACCTGTATCCATGGCGAGAAGCACCACCAGGCCAAGTTAAGGGTCAGGTCTATGGAGAGGTGAGTCTGCTCACAGTGAGAGGTTTTAAACAATAAAAACACCTGTATTTGACCAAATGCAAGATAAATATGTTTAATGCCATACTGTGGAACATTCCAGGCAAAGTAATAATATCTCCAGGAGACAAGCAGTAAAGTAGAAAGTCCACCAGAAAACTTACATAGTGGAGCATAATTAAGAAGTACAAGTTTTCATTTGTAACTTACTGCCTTGCACTAAACAGCAGAGTCCAGAGCGTTACCATGGTTTCTGACCCCAAGTGCAGTGGTGACCCCTCTCACCACTGGTCCCCTGACCTCCCGCGGTCCTGTGCAGCTGGCCCTCACAGCGGCCTTGGGCTCTCATGAGATGAGCCACAAGTCAAGATTAAACACTAGAATTACTAATGTTATAAAGTCATGAATCTGCTTTAGAAGTTAATTTTGAAGTTTTTAGAAGTTACACTTATTTGAGTAGTACTTTTCACAAATACTTATTTACTCCTTTGGAAATATTATAGAAGTCCTTAATCGGTGAAACACCACCCACTGGGCCGTAAAGGCTGTAGGGTCATGTTGCAATGAGCATGTGACAAGAAATACCAAGAAACATATATTATACATACATATATTATATATATATATTTTTTTTAGAAATAGTAGCTGTACATGTGGATAGAAATACCTTACACTACTTAAATATATTAAGTGAAATACAGTACATACAGTACATCAACAACAGAACACTAGATGATGAGCCAGGCACAGAAAACACCTTCAGTCTAGTACAGACATGGGCAAAGTACGGCCCGGGGGCCACACACTGCCCTTTGGGCTTATTAATCCGGCCCGCCAAACATGACCAAATTATATTAAAATAGCTAAGGGTAAACCTTGCTCAGTTTACCTTTTCAACAAGCTGTTGATCATTTGGCACTTGATAAAACTGAATGTGAGTTTTTCTATTGTGTTTATTTAACTGAAATGTAATACATTCATTATTATTTCAATTAATGCATTTGGACAACAATTTGTACAATGAGCCTTGCATATTCATGCTTTGCTACATGTTACTGGCCAAATCTCTAATGTAATATGTACATATGTATATATCCTTGCATGGCCCCCTCTGTCAAATTTTTTTCTAAACTTCAGATGCTACTTCTACACACCTCTGCTCTGAGGGTAAAGTAGTCCTACACACCTCTGCTCTTAGGGTGTAATAGTCCTACACACCTCTGCTCTTAGGATGGAGTAGTCCTACACACCTCTGCTCTTAGTTTGTAGTAGTCCTACACACCTCTGCTCTGAGGGTGTAGTAGTCCTACACACTTCTGCTCTGAGGGTGTAGTAGTCCTAAATACCTCTGCTCTTAGGGTGTAGTAGTCCTACACACCTCTGCTCTGAGGATATAGTAGTCCTACATACCTCTGCTCTGAGGGTGTAGTAGTCCTAAATACCTCTGCTCTGAGGGTGTAGTAGTCCTACATACCTCTGCTCTGAGGGTGTAGTTGTTCTACACACCTCTTCTCTGAGGGTGTAGTAGTCCTACACACTTCTGCTCTGAGGGTGTAGTAGTCCTACATACCTCTGCTCTGAGGGTGTAGTAGTCCTACATACCTCTGCTCTGAGGGTGTAGTAGTCCTATATACCTCTGCTCTGAGGGTGTAATAGTCCTACACACTTCTGGTCTGAGGGTGTAGTAGTCCTAAATACCTCTGCTATGAGGGTGTAGTAGTCCTACACACCTCTGCTCTGAGGGTGTAGTAGTCCTACATACCTCTGCTCTGAGGGTGTAGTAGTCCTACATACCTCTGCTCTGTAGTAGTCCTACACACCTCTGCTCTGAGGGTGTAGTAGTCCTACATACCTCTGCTCTGAGGGTGTAGTAGTCCTACACACCTATACTCTGAGGGTGTAGTAGTCCTTCATACCTCTGCTTTGAGGGTGTAGTAGCCCTACACACCTCTGCTCTGAGGGTGTAGTAGTCCTACATACCTCTGCTCTGAGGGTGTAGTAGTCCTACATACCTCTGCTCTGTAGTTGTCCTACACACCTCTGCTCTGAGGGTGTAGTAGCCCTACACACCTCTGCTCTGAGGGTGTAGTAGTCCTACATACCTCTGCTCTGAGGGTGTAGTAGTCCTACATACCTCTGCTCTGTAGTTGTCCTACACACCTCTGCTCTGAGGGTGTAGTAGTCCTACACACCTCTGCTCTGAGGGTGTAGTAGTCCTACATACCTCTGCTCTGAGGGTGTAATAGTCCTACACACCTCTGCTCTGAGGGTGTAGTAGCCCTATACACCTCTGTTCTTAGGTTATAGTAGTTCAAAGGAAAGGTTTTTGATGAATAAAAGTAGGAGATGAGGTGAATGCTTCAGTTGGGCTCTAGTGAGATAGCAGGATGTAGGACACAAGTGCTCTTCACGGATAAGGCCACTTATCATGGAGGAACAGAGATTTAGCTTAGCATCTACCAACATGAAGATGTGAACAGTAGTGGAGCTGAAAAAAATCCAAGGAAAAAGTCCTTTATTGAGACATGGACCAGCCTAGGCGTTTCGTAAGGACTTCGCAGTAAAATAATAAGGCACAGGATGACTCTTTTGTATAAAGGTATGTGGGGTCATGTGACCTCAGATTTGATCAAAATATGTGAAAAGATATTTTGATGTAGAAAGAATTATCAAAAAAGAAACATGATGCATCATGTTCACAATAAAAACATTGACAAAATAACAGTACTGAAAGTGACAGTGAGGTACTGTAAATACACACTGCAAACACATGATCATGACGGACTCCAGTTCAGAAGTGTGGAAGAGCCGTTTAGAAAAAGAGAGCAAAGTCTCCTCATTGAGACCAGGAAAATAGGGAGCACCTAGGGTATGGATCCTGAAGGTCTCTCTGGAGTAACCTCCTCCTCTGGAGCTCAGTGACCTGCAGCACCGTGACTTTGAGCTCGCTGAGGTTCATGTGGGCCATTGTATTGAAATGTTTGGCTACAGTGTAGTTTTCACTTCTGATTGCATATTTATGTTCAGCAAATCTCTCTTTGAATAGTGAGACATTTGTAAATGAATAATACTTTTTCCCCGAACTGATGAACAGGAGTAAGTGTAGAGCAGACTTGACTTGACAGCGTGTTGAGTGTAATGGAGCGCGCCCAGGGCGTGGCACATGTGACACTAGAGATTAGACTGGCACCAGAGCTGCCAGCTCTTTTCCTTATATGGACGTGTGTGTTTTTACTATATTTTGTAACATTTAAAGTGAGAGATTGCGTTATCATTATGGCATTGGAATAGTTAAAGGTTTAAAAAAAAGTATTTAAACGGGAAGTCTAATGTACTCTTTCGTTTTAAGAAGGAGCCTATTCTGTTTTCCATAATGGGTTTTATTTTGCAATTTGAAGCTGTACAATACAAAAAGACAGAGAATGGGGAGAATATGTATTGGCATTTCAGTAGTGGTCAAACTAGCTAAATACAAAAATAAAAGCACTTTTCTTAAGTAAATCTTTTAGGTATTAGGTACTTTACGTAAAACTTTACTTAAGGTAAAAAGTACTTATTCTTACGGTTTGGGGGTTAATTTTAGCACATTCATGGTAACATCTTGAGTTCAAGTCCCAGCTTTCAGCAAACAAAATGAAGAAATTGATATGGTCACTGATGACCAAAGGACCCTAATTACTTCTAGTTCAGGAAACACATCGTCCTCGCTGTTTGAGGAGGAAGAGAGACAGATGTATTGTGCATGGTTCCAGGTCCATGAGACACTGATGTCACCCAAACATAACTAGTTTGCTTAATGAATAATGAGTCTGAATTCACAAAAATACGTTTAATAATTCCAAGTTTATGGCGCTGTGAGGGGAGGCTACAGCTAAACTAGCATAAACACAAACTACCTCTGGGTTATCGTTGGTGTTTTTATAATTTATTTCACTTCTCTACGCCTCCACAGTCTCTTTTAGTGTCTGTTTAGTGAATGTATTGAGTTTGGCTCAGGTTTGATGCATTATCCAGTGGAAATATCACATTTTTGACCTTTACGTGAGTGGGATCCATCAATAATCAGGAAACAGCTGTTTGTTCTTTCTTTTGTGAAGCATATTGGCTTTGTTGCCGTCAGTGGAAATACGATGGATCAGGACAAGATCAAATCAGTGTTTGATGAGAAATGATTCTTTTCTGTTATATCTGCTTTTTGCTGTCTTGTTTTTGCCTGAGTCTGCATCCTCTCTTGTCCTCTTGTCTGTTTGTTTGTTTTGTTAATAGGAGCTAGTACCCTCCAGAGTCGGACCCCTCAAATGGGCCACACACTTCACTTTAAACACTTGCTCAAGAGTGAGCCAGTGGAAATGAGGCTTTTAAAACCACAAGGAAGCACCTGCAGAGACAGACAGTTTGATCCAATCGTCTTGTTGAATGAGAACCATGTGGAAGCA
>JAIEZT010001328.1:21432375-21462375 GCA_019594935.1 Periophthalmus modestus | reverse complement strand
TAGCACTACCAACTGAGCTACTGCCGCCCATAGAACGTGAACACAGCCTATTCATGACTTTTAGCTTTCACCATTCAAAAGCTAGGATATTTTGTTTTACATTGCTTATTGCTATGGCAACGGTCCTAATTTTTCATAATTCTGAAAACAATGGATTAGATCTCTGAGAACCACCATAAATACATGTCAGGGAGTAGTATGCGGAAGAAAATGTGAAACACTACAGTTTTTTTATTTTTATTTTATTTAACCTTTATTTAACCAGGAAAAAGTCCCATTGAGATTAAAACCTCTTTTCAAGGGAGTCCTGGCCAAGCGGCAGCAGCAAATAAAACATACAGTTACATAATACAAAAGGACAAGATAACAGTAAAAGACAAATAGATTATAATATATACATATATACACACATACATATACATACATACATACATACATACATACATACATACATACACATACACATAAAAGTATATGTGTATATATAATATATATATATATATATATATATACATACACACACACATATATATATACATACCACACACACACATATATATAGATATATATATATATACATACACATACACATACATACATATACATACACACATATATATATATATATATATATATATATATATATATAATATATATATATATATATATATATATATATATATATATATATATATATATATATCTATATATATAGATATATATAATATATATATATATATAACCAGACGAACCAACCAGACATAGTGGTGGTGGATAAACAACAGAGCAAAGCCGTTGTTGGTGGACATTGCAGTACCAAGCGATGGGAACATCAGGAAAAAGGAGCATGAGAAACTAGAGAAATACCAGGGGCTCAAAGAAGAGCTGGAGAAAGCCTGGAAGGTGAAGGCCCTCAGTGGTGCCCGTGGTCATCGGAGCACTCGCGGGGCAGTGACCCCCAAACTGGAGGAGTGGCTACAGCAGATCCCAGGAAAAACATCAGACATCTCAGTCCAGAAAAGCGCAGTACTAGGAACAGCAAGATACTGCGCAGAACCCTCAAGCTCCCAGGCCTCTGGTAGAGGTCCCGAGCGTGGAAAAAGAGGGGATAAAGACCACCCGCGGAGGGTGAGGAGAGAGATTTTTTTTTTTTTTTTTTTTTTAATATATATATATATATATATATATATATATATATATATATATATATAATATATATATATATATATATATATATATATTACATATACACACACATAAATATATACACATATACACATACACAACATACACACACACATACACACATATACACATACCTACATATATACATATATATATACATACATATACATACATACACACATATATACACATATACATATATACATATATTTAAAAAATTTATAAAAAACAAGTGCATGTTGTGGAGTCAGCCTCAAGACCCTCAGTTTAGATTTAAAGCGTTCAAAGAAATCATCTCTGTCAAATTCCAATCTTTCTGCAAACATGTTCCATGTATAAGGTGGCAGAGTGGACAAAAGCCTTTTTGCCCAGTTCAGTTCGAGCAAATGGAACAGACAGCAACACACGATCTTGCGAACGAAGAGAACAATAATCAGCCCTTCTCTGCGACAACAAGGAACAGATGTAGGTTGGCAGTAGTCCAAGCATTGCCTTGTAAATAAAAGTGTACCAATGACTCCAGTTAACTTGAACTGGTGCTTAAAACTCGGCAGCATTGTGCAAACGGCCATAAATCCTTACTAATTGAAAAGCACAACACAGCCAAACACATGAATATTCTGAGTGTAGCTTAGTGCTTCTTGAGTGAAAGTGCGTCTGATTGTTGTTTGTTCGAGCCTGGCTGCACTTCATGTCACACAGGAAGAGGAAGAGTAGCATTGTTCACGGCTACATATCACGCAAATGAGCTTTCCAAATGTTCATCATCAACCATCAGGCCCAAAACACGCGTGTACTTCCTCTCATAGACTATATATATATAAATGGACATAGTTAACCTGCTAGCCACCGCATTAAGTATGATATTTCATGTTTTATAACTTAAATTATTACAGTGCTTGTATTATCTTTGGCCTTAAAACAGCTCTTGAATACTTTTACATTGGCATTTCCAGTTTTAGAACTTGAAATAGAATCATCTTCAGACAATAAACTTCTTGTTGCTAAGATGTGCTCCCTATACTGGGAACTGAGGTTAGGATGCCGTCCACTGGCAGCAACAACAGTTACGGTTAGCAACCTTTTCTAACATGCTAACAGAAGCATGCAATTGTAATGAATGAGTTCTGATGGCTGAAATGCTCAGAATTTGATTTATGGACTTAAAAACTGTGCAAGAGACCCCTGGACTTTTACCTGTGACATAAAAATCCTGGGAAATTCAAATAGTGTATTAGTGCTTAGAAGGAGTGGACTTACTAAATAAAAAAATTGAAATAATATAGAAACATTATTAAAAAGTCAAAAAAGCTGTTTATCAAATATGTACCCTTTAAAGTTGCACTATGGAACTTTTCCGGTGGATGTTCAGTCTGCCAACTGCTTGTCTCCCTTTGGCTCAAATGTGTTAAGCAACTCAAAGAAAATAATCTCTAAGATCTATAGACTGATTTCAAGCAGCTCTGGGAACACTCTGACACTGCCTTATGCAAAATGGGAAAGGGATTTAAATTTCACTTGCAACCCTGACTTTTGGAGTCAAATATGCTCTAACATCTTCTCTATGACCACAAATATCAATATACAACTTACACAATACAAAACTATCCATAGATATCACTACACTCAAAGCAGACTTCATAAAATGGGCTTAATAGAAACAGAAATCTGCACACAATGTAATCAAGATACCACAGCCAACTACATACACGCCATATGGGACTGTCCACCAGTATATTCATTCTGGACGACTGTCACCAACACCCTCACAGAGATCATGGACTGCAAAATCCCATTATCTCCAGCACTATGTATTCTAGGGGATTCTACACAGTTTTTCTATTCCTGTCAAGTATAAAAATCCCCTGCTCACATGCCTGTCCTTAGCTAAAAGAATTATATTTCAAAATTGGAAATCAAAACAAACATGTAATATCTCACCACTGGACAAACACAATTATAGAACACATCTCCATAGAAAGAACAACTGCGATAAAGAACAACAATCAACCCTACTTTAGCGAAATGTGGAATGTTTTTCTCTCACACTTTAACATCAAATAATAATTATCAATACTATGTTCAGACGCATCACCTGTACATTTCTCCCCTCCCCCCTTTCAATTTGTTTTGTTTCTCTTTTTCTCTATAACAGCATATTTTATTATTATCCACAGCAGTTTCCCTCTCTCTTCCCCCTCGATATAATTCCAATTGAATTTGTAATTGTTGATGATGCTATTGATGCTATTGAAACTACAAAAAGCGGATGTTGCTCAAACATTAACTCTGCCCCCATCATTCTCTGTGGTTTTAATGCACCATAATAGAGTAGGGGAGTCATCATTATAGAATCAAACATAGGCAGACCAGATGAGAGATAGTTTCCTTGGGACAGTAGCCCTGTCCCAAATAGAAATACTCACAAAAGGGCCTCTCTTTTAATGCACTTTAGACACAACTTGTCCCCCTCACACACGCTCACAAATAGTAGTAGTTTGAGCATAGGGCAGAAATGATGTGGGGAAGGTTGTCCAATTATCCATTCAAAGAAAAAGGGAAAAAGGAAGATTGGAAGAGGAGGTGGAAGGAGGAGGGAAAAAGGAAGAGATAAAGAGGAAAGAAAAAAAAAAAAAAAAAAAAAAAAAAGAGGGGGAGGAAAAGAGAAGAAAAATAAATAAATAAAAGATATTGGAGACTCAACCCTGAAAATCAATGTCAAAACCAGTTTTGACTTCATAATTAATAACTTTATTTACTCAGTCACTCACTCACTTTATCTGCTCAATAATAAAACACTAGCTCATTGTAAGTGCCCCCCCTCCCCTGTTTCTGTTTTGTTTTGGGGTTTTGTTTTTTTTGTTGTGTGTGTTTTGTTTTGTTTTTTTGTTTTGTTTTTTTTTTTTTTGTTTGGTTTTATTTGTTTGCCCTATGCTTTGTACCATGTTTGTCTATTACTTTTGTCAAGTCCTGTCATGTTTTGTACTGAACTGTTTGTCTTTTTTTTTTTCTTCTCATAAATAATAATATAAAAAAAAAAAAAAAAAAAAAAAAAAAATGTGTTAAGCATGAAAATCTATCTAGTATTTATTGAATTTTGGTGTTTTTATTGCTGTATTGCTTGTCTCTTAGAGATAATCAGATAAGTTAAATGCTGCACTGAGGAACTTTGCAAGTAAAACACAACATCTCTATGAAAACAAGATGCCCGAACCCTACACAAGAAAAAAAGTTCCTTGACTCTTTGCATCTTTGCGATGTGATGTGTCCAATATTATTATGATGACACAACCAGTACAGGTTATGCTCAAACCCACATGATGAGCAGTTCTCATGTTTGAACCATAGACTGTATATATAAATGGACATAGGTAACACGCTAGCATACACTGTATATATAAATGGACATAGCTAACACGCTGGCATAGACTGTATATATAAATGGACATAGGTAACACGCTAGCATACACTGTATATATAAATGGACATAGCTAACACGCTAGCATAGACTGTATATATAAATGGACATAGCTAACTCGCTAGCTACCGTGCTCCAAATAGGAAGTGATCATTGGCGCAACAGTAATAGTCTGAAGCAGCAGATCATGCAGTTGGGAGTCAGATAGAGGCAATGTCCCACAGTGTCACTTACACCCAGGTCACATGTCATCTTAGACATCCACACACACATACACATACATACACACGGACATGCACACATGCACACACACACGCACACACACATACACACACACACACACACACACACACACACAACACACACACACACACACACACACACACACACATACACTTGGACATACACACACACACACGTACATACATGTGCATAGACACATACGTATACACATGGACATGCACACATGCGCACACACGGACACACACATACACGGGGACATGCACACACACGGACATGCACAGACGCACACACATACACACAGATATGCACACACACGTACACATGCACACATACACACACAAATACACACGGACATGCACACACACGCACACACACACACACACACACCACATACACACATACATGCGGAGATGCATACACACACACGCACGCACACACACACACACACACACACACACACACACACATTACATGCGGACATGCACAAAACACACACACACACACACACACACACACACATACATACACACTCGTCTAGGTTCAGTGTTTCTTGGGGACATCACATTGACATAAACCCTAACCTTAAACTTAAGGCACTGTACCTTTTGCTGTCTTAAAAATGTTTTGCTATTTGCGGTGGTCCAAAGTTATTTCTAATTTACCTTATTTGAGCATCTAATAACTATCCACCTCAGTGATTTTATAAGCACTTTTTACAGCTTTCAGAGACCAGAGCAGACATAATATGTCGTTATGGTAAAACTGAGAACAACTAGCATGCTAATGTGTGCACTTCCTGATTCTCAAACAATAAACCACATTATAATTAAATGTACACAGTGGACTTATTTTTACCTCAAGAGCTGCTTCTACAATATATCTGTTGTTGTTCTAGTAGTAATGATGTTAATGTTGTTGTTGTGGTAATTATAATGTATTTATACTATTATATAGTATTATAATCAAAGTCATAGTAGTAGTAGTAACTATAGCAGTAGTAATGTAGCCTACTTGTTGTAGTAGTATTAGGCCTAATGTTCTTATACGCCTGCTACCACTTTCATCGTCATGTGATGCTGAAATGCCAAAATCATCAGATATTATCATTACCCTCCTAACATTTGATGTATTACATTAGTTGATGATAATATTGTCAGCAATTAAACTGGATTTTTTTTTTTTTCTTTTTTTTTTTTTTTTTTGCTACTAAACTCTTTAATAGCTTTGTCTACAATTCCTGGTCATTTTTTGGCAACCTTAGTGCAAACTAGGCCTATTTGAGCTTTCTTGTCAAAAACTGTTAAGAGTGTGAGTATATGCTGCCTCCAGTGGTCACTGCAGTTTCAGGTATTACGTGACATCACACAGGACTGCCCTCACTACAACCATGTGTTTCTTATTACAAACATGTGGTTCCCCCTCACTCTCCCCTTTAGTCCTCCAACCCCGCCCCTCCCCCTTCACTCTCCCCTTTAGTCCTCCAGACCCCGCCCATCCTCCCTCTCACTCTTCCCCTTTAGTCCTCCAGACCCCGCCCCTCCCTCCCTCTCACTCTCCCCTTTAGTCCTCCAGACCCCGCCCCTCCTCCCTCTCACTCTCCCCTTTAGTCCTCCAGACCCCGCCCTCCTCCCTCTCACTCTCCCCTTTAGTCCTCCAGACCCCGCCCCTCCTCCCTCTCACTCTCCCCTTATGTCCTCCAGACCCCGCCTCTCCTCCCCCTCACTCTCCCCTTATGTCCTCCAGACCCCGCCTCTCCTCCCCCTCTCTCCCCTTTAGTCCTCCAGACCCCGCCTCTCCTCCCCCTCACTCTCCCCTTATATCCTCCAGACCCGCCTCTCCTCCCCCTCACCTCCTCCTCCTCTTAGTCCTCCAGACCCCGCCCCTCCTCCCCCTCACTCTCCCCTTTAGTCCTCCAGACCCCGCCTCTCCTCCCCCTCACTCTCCCCTTTAGTCCTCCAGACCCCCTCTCTCCTCCCCCTCACTCTCCCCTTTAGTCCTCCAGACCCCGCCTCCCCTCCCTCTCACTCTCCCCTTTAGTCCTCCAGACCCCGCCTCTCCTCTATTTGAAATGTGGTTGTAGGCAGAGTTCAGGTGTTAAGTCCTACTTTAAATATGCCCCCCGACTGTTACACATCCACACTGAGTGCTTCTGCTCCTCTTTATCTCCTCAGTGTTCCAGGATGTCCATGTGATGATCTTCATAGGCTTCGGGTTCCTCATGACGTTCCTGAAGAGGTATGGCTTCAGCAGTGTGGGCATAAACCTGCTGCTGGCTGCCTTTGGTCTGCAGTGGGGTCTCCTCATGCAGGGGCTGTGGCACATGGACCACGGCAAGATCAAGATCAACATCTTCAAGTAAGAACCAGCACACCTCCTCTGAATCACTCTGGCAAGAGTTAAACTACATGTGACGGGTCTTCAACTTTTTCTAATAATTACTTGGTTAAAAAAAGAAAACTAGAACACATTATGCAAAAGAGCTTTTTTACCTTTTAACCATGCTGTTGTTCTCTCATGAAAAACGTACGTAGAGTTGTATATTGCTTAATTCACACTTGTTTCATTAGTCCATTAATCCAAAGTTGACTTCTCTGAGGACTCTAAAATGCTGTTTGCATTTTGCACATTAAGTTGTGTCATAGATAAAACTCCAGACTTCTCCTGCACAGTTTTTAAACCCATAAACCATCAGCAGACTCGTTCTGTGCTCAAATTGTGTTCCCAACAAACATGACAACAGTGGCCCTAACTGCCACATTGGAAACGGAGATGTCGAGTATAAATATTTTCCAAATGCAGACATTCTTTTAAGTTAGAAAATGTGAAATACTTTAAAAGAGGATTAAAGCATGAAGAATGTATGTTTTAGTGAAATGAGTACTCAAACCTGTCATATGCACTTTGAAGAAAGTTATACTTGATCTTCATCATGAGGAAAGTAAACACACCTCTGGTCTGAGTCAGAATCATGGTCAGGATTCCTCATAGAAAAGTTTTGTGGTCTACAAACCCAAGACCTTTTTGTTATCTCGATGGACACAAAGAAAGTTACATAGTGCACCTTTAAAGTGTTTTAATTTAGATGTTCTTTTAGCTTTGCCTCTGACCCTCTCCTCTGCATCCTCTTCTTCAGGATCATAAATGCAGACTTTAGCACAGCTACAGTTCTGATCTCGTTCGGGGCGGTCCTGGGAAAGACCAGTCCAGTGCAGCTCCTCATCATGACCGTCCTGGAGATCACCATCTTCAGCATCAACGAGCACCTTGTGGCCAACGTCCTGGAGGTCAAACATACAACCACACACACACACACACGACCATGCACACACAACCATGCACGCTCACAACCACATACACATACAACCATGCACACACAACCACGCACGCTTGCAACCACACACGCACACACACAACCATGCACACACAACATGCACCATGCACAACACAACACTGCACACTGAACACCACACATGCACACACCACCACACAACACACAATCATGCATACAGCACCACACACACCACCACACACAATCATGCATACAGAACCACACACACACAACCACACAACCACCCACACTTGCAACCACACACAAAACACACACACACAACCGCAACCACACGCACGCACACACAACCACGCACACACAGCCACGTACACTCACAACCACACACACAACACACACACACAACCACGCACACACAACCACATGCACACACAACCACTGACACATGCCACGTACACATACAACAACACACAACCCACACACAACCACCACACACACACATGCACACACAACCACAACCACACACACGCAACCATGCACACAAAACCACACACACAGCCATGCACACACAACCAAGCACAAACACAATCACACACACACGGAACCATGCACACATAACCACACACACATGCAACCACACACACAACCACAGTACACACAAACACACACACACTCGCAACACACTCGCAACCACACACACAACCACATACACACAACCACACACACTCGCAACCACACAAACACAACCACACACACTACCAACCACATACTCACAACCATGCACTTATGAAACCACACACACACAATCACGCACACACAACCACACGCACACAACCATGCACACATGGCATCACTCATATACAACCACGCACACACGCAACCACGCACACACAACCACACATACACAACCACACACACACAACCACTCACACAACCACGCACACACAACCACTCAAACACAACCTTGCATACACGCAACCACACACACATAACCACACACGCACAACCACGTGCACATACACAGCCACATACACAACCCCAACTACGCACACACAAAACCACACATATAACCACGCACACACACAACCACACACACGCAACCACACACAAAACCATGCACACACATAACCACACACACAACCACGCACGCAACCACACACACACAACCAAAACCATGCAACCACACACACAACCAAAACCATGCAACCACACACACACAACTACAACCGCAACCATGCATAACCACATACACACAACCACAAATGCAACCACTTGCACACATGCAACCACACACACACAACCACGCACACAACCACACACACAACCCCGCACACATGCAACCACACACAGACAACCGCAACCACTCACACAAACACACACAACCACACACACGCAACCACACAAACACAACCACGCACACACACAACCACAACCACGCAACCACACACATAACTACAACCGCAACCACACACACACACACACAACTGCAACCACACACAAAACCACGCACCCACACACACACACAACACACAACCACTCACACAACTGCAACCACGCACACACGCAATCACACACAACCGCAACCACGCACACACCCAACCACACACACAAAAGCAACCATGCACAACCACATGCACACAACCACGCACAAACACATACAAACACACACACGGTGTATTTATAGTTACAATAAACATTGGACATGATGGTCAAGTTGTTATACTTTGGTGTTATCAGACAAATATCAGAAAGCAGAATGAACCTTACATAAGTCTTTCATTTGGGTTGCCTGTTTCAATGCTGAAATCCAGTTGGTTTGAATCTAAAAGGCTCTCTCTGATCTGAATTATCGCTTAACTCCAGCACCTGCAGCCAATCATGACTTAGTGCTAGTGCAGCCTCTGCAGCTCAGTGAGTGAATCTGGAGGTTCTTTCACATGAGGGCTGTGCATGTACTGAGCATGAGAGAAACGTGAATGTGTCCTTTATCTGCACTGACAACACAGGTTATAAAAAGATTTACCTCATGAGGACCTGAAATTTGGTTCACATTGAGTGAGTGTGTGTGAATTTCAGTCCCATAGATGATAAACAGCCACTCTGACAGAGTCAGGTCAGAGGTTGTAGTGAAGACTGCCCTCATGTGGACTCCCGTCTTTATTGTAGCTGATAGAAACAATATATATCATGTGGTTATATTGATGTTGTTTTAACCTCCAGGCAAACGACGTGGGTGCGTCCATGATCATCCATGCATATGGGGCATACTTTGGGCTGGCTGTGGCTCGCGTGCTGTATAGACCCGGGCTCAGGAACGGACATGACAACGACGGCTCTGTGTACCACTCCGATATGTTCGCCATGATCGGTAACACTGCTCATTTGGCTCTAATTCTAGTCCAAAAGTGTGTGTAATATATATCCAGGACTATTTATATTTACTTTTTTTTTCAAGATTATTTGCATTGTAGACTCTGTCTGAAGGCATCAACTATGCATGACATATATGGATTGTAGTAAACAAGAGATAAAAATAACTAATAACTTGTTTTAAATTTTAAAAATGTAAAAAGCCACTCTTTGCTTGCACTTTTGGCATTTTTGGCCCTGGCATGACACACATGTAAAGTGAAAACCATTTCAGGAGACTTCATCGAGAAGCTTATTGAGAGAAGGCCAAGGGTTTGTGGCACTGTCAACAGAGCAAAAGATTGCTACTTTGGGGATTTGAATATAAGGTTTCTAAACAATGCTTTATTTGCTTCATAAACCCATATATCTTGCATCATATATTTGATGACTTCTGTGTGTAAATAAAATGTAGAACTGGTTAGACTGGTGAACATAATTAAATAAACACATTGAAGAAGAAGAGTTTGTGTCCAAACTCTTGACTGGTAGTGCAAGTACACAAACATAGCACTGGATAATGCCCATAATCCTCCCTGCCCCTCCTTCTCCTTTTCTCCTCAGGCACCGTGTTCTTGTGGATGTTCTGGCCCAGTTTTAACTCAGCCATCGCAGACCCGGGCTTCACTCAACTCACTGCCGTCATCAACACCTACCTGTCCCTGGCCGCGTGTGTGCTGACGGCTTATGCAATGTCCAGCCTCGTGGAGCACAAGGGCAAGCTGGACATGGTCAGTCCAAAAGTGACCTACCATGTCTATAGACACTCACCCTCTCTGCTGATACTCACCTCTCTGCAGACACCCACCTCTCTGCAGACACCCACCTCCCTGCACACACCTCTCTGCCCACCTCTCTGCAGACACCCACCTCTCTGCAGACACCCACCTCTCTGCTGACACCCACCTCTCTGCAGACACCCACCTCTCTGCTGACACCCACCTCTCTGCAGACACCCACCTCCCTGCAGACACCCACCTCTCTGCTCGACACCACCTCTCTGCAGACACCCACCTCTCTGCTGACTCACACTCTCTGCTGACACCCACCTCCCTGCAGACACCCACCTCTCTGCAGACACCCACCTCTCTGCTGACACCCACCTCTCTGCAGATACCCACCTCTCTGCAGATACTCACCTCTCTGCAGATACTCACCTCTCTGCAGACACCCACCTCTCTGCTGACACCCACCTCTCTGCCACCTCTCTGCAGACACCCACCTCTCTGCTGACACCCACCTCTCTCTGCAGATACCCACCTCTCTGCAGACTCACCTCTCTGCAGATACCACCTCTCTGCAGACACCCACCTACCTGCTGACACCTCTCTGCAGACCCACCTCTCTGCCCACCTCTCTGCAGATACTCACCTCTCTCTGCAGATCTGCAGACTCACCTCTCTGCTGCAGACACACCACCTCTCTGCTGCAGACACCACCTCTCTGCTGACACCCACCTCTCTGCAGACACCCACCTCTCTGCTGACACCCACCTCTCTGCAGACACCCACCTCTCTGCAGACACCCACCTCTCTGCAGACACCCACCTCTCTGCAGACACCCACCTCTCTGCTGACACCCACCTCTCTGCAGACACCCACCTCTCTGCCGACACCCACCTCTCTGCAGACACCCACCTCTCTGCCGACACCCACCTCTCTGCTGACACCCACCTCTCTGCAGACACCAAAATAAAATTATTCTATTATAATTTTAAATGTATATTATGATATTAAATGATTATCGTGATATTGCATGTATATTAACGTTGCCCTAACACAGATTTTCACATACATTTATTCTCATGGAGATCTTACTTTCTTGCTGGGTAGATGATGTTGTTATGGGTTTACAGTCCTCTCTGTCTCCCATAGGTGCACATCCAGAATGCCACCCTGGCAGGGGGAGTGGCAGTGGGCACCTGTGCGGACATGAACATTGGACCGTTTGGCGCCATGCTCATCGGCTTTATCGCAGGAATCATCTCCACGCTGGGCTTCAAGTTCCTTTCTGTGAGTGCACGTGATTTTATTTTGATTTATTCAGTATAAAAACAGCACAAGCAGAATACCAACACTCACATACCAATCATAATGTGAAACAGTGAATCATAATATGAGACCATGAACCATTTGTAGTTCAAAGGTATAAAAGTGTTAAATGTATATGCACTGGTCCTTTAAATTACTCTGGCATGAGTTTTTAAAAGTAGAGGCTTTAAGGTCTGTGTCTGGTGGTTTCAGTCACTTGCTTCAGTCCAGTGACCTGCTGCTCCTGCTGGACATCACACTGGTGTTTGTACTAAAGACATTTATATTATAATATTAAATTCTCCTCAGCCTGTGCTGGCGTCTAACCTGGGGATCCAGGACACGTGCGGGGTGCACAACCTGCACGGGTTGCCCGGGGTGCTAGGCGGGCTGGCTGGCATTGTAGCTGTAGCCCTGGGCAAGAAGGAAGGGTAAGCCTCCTCTGCATGTTTAGTTACAGGTTAAAAACATTAAGTATGCAGTACAGTAGTACAGGGGATCTGACTTAGTGTACCTGTGTCCTCTCTCCTCAGGGGCAGCGCGGCCATGCAGGCTGCAGCGCTGGCCTCCTCCCTGGGCTTCGCTCTGGTTGGAGGGGCTGTCACCGGTGAGTCCCGGGGCATTCATCCCTCCTGCTGAATGTTATAATCATAATAAGTATATTAAAGTCTGTTTGTGTCTGTACTATGTCCAGGTCTCATCATGAAGGTGCCCATCTGGGGACAGCCTCCAGACCAGAACTGCTTTGACGACTCTCTGTACTGGGAGGTAAGAGGCGAGGTCTCCGTACTATTGCTGCGATATTCTCCGTAAAAAACACTTTAGACAATTGCTGTCAAACGACACCATGAGATGAAATTAAAAAAAACACTTTAGACAGGACAGATCAAAGGAGCAGTGACATTATTGGGGGCTCAAAGTGTGATGTAACAAGTCCAGATCCTTACTGTTCAACTGGCCGCTAGCTGCATAGTATGTGGCCTAGTTAGTGCAGAGACCAAAATTCTTTCTAAGTAGCACGTAATCAGATGAAAGGAGTAGGGAGACAGAGGTGATGAAGGAGCTCCATCAAGATGAACCCCACTGTGCACTTCATTGCTTAATACTACTTGGGAAACAGATCAAAGGACAGTGACATTATTTGTGCGCAAGTGTGAAAGCACTGCCCCCTGGCTAAGCGTCAAAAGAGCAACATAGCGTGCACGAAAAATAGCTTTTTTGATTTTTTCTGATCCAGTGGTGGAAGCATGCGACTGCCCCTCATTGAAAATCTCAGTCGTTCAGCTGGCATAAGTAATTTTTGCAGACAGTACGAGTGGATTAAACACAGATGGGGGAGTGCATTTGCTGAAACTTTTGATTAAACTGTTTCTTCAGACATTCTTGGTGACAAAACTAAAATAATAATAATAAAACAAGTATAATCTCAACCAGGTTTATACTTGTGAGCTTGTTACTATGCACTATGCTTGTTCCTATGTCACTTTGATGGAGGATTTGACAAGCCTGAACTGCCCAAATAAACCAGGCTTTTCTTTAGCTCGCTTCCTAGAATATCTCCAGAATGTGATTTTCAACATTAAACCATGGTATGGAGAATGGAGGATACTGTTTACAGTATTGGGCTTTTGAGGAAGGGCTGGGCAATTTTGCCTGAAAATAAAATTGTTGTTTTTTGTTTGTGTTTTTTTGAGAAAAAATGTATTTTCAATTTGATTTTCATTTTTTTCCCCCCCTCAGTGATTGCATTTTCCCCATTGGTCACTGGGGTAATATTTTATGGTTGAGAGAAAACAAGCTATTGCATGAAACATGCAGTGTTTTGAAGATTAAACGCTGCATTAAACATGTCCCCCAAATATTTGATGACACTGATTTCAGAGTAGTCAGTGCTGCATGGCTCTGTGCTAAACCCTTGGCCCTGTGATTTCAGAGTAGGTCCTTTGCTGCATTTCAACACAATTTCCAATGCAGGCCCTGTGGGGGAAAAAAAAAAAAAAAGATTTTCTTCCAAACAAATTGCTTTGACCTTCAAATTCGATTAATCTATTTAATCCATTTTCTGCCCAGCCCTACTTTGATGTTTGAGGCACATGCATCACCTTTTGTACACATTGATAAAATAATTGCACTTGTCACATTACTCACGTGTTCCTGTTTGTAGGTCCCAGCTGATGAGGAGGAGAATGAAGAGAGCCTTGCTCAAACAAACAACAAAACAGAGGCCTAAAGCTCAGTCAACAGAACGTCACGAGCCCCACGCGGGTTTGGATCAAGGGCGGGGTGTGTCCTGATGGCTCATTTGAACACTGACGCTGAGGGCAAAGTTACCACTACACACAACTTACGCACACCGAATGTCTAGTTTTCTTCAAATTCTTTTTCTGAAAATAAGTTTAGTGGTTTTTATTTTAAAATTGGTTCCCTTGTTTATTTAGAAGGATTCAGAATTTGAGAAATAACCGATAGCGTTAAGGACTTCACCTTATTATTGGTTATTGTCCCTAGCATCCTCAAAATAAAGTACACTAAGGCCAATACTTTGTAAAAATTTGTATTTCTCAAGAAAAAAAAAAATGAAATTGAAATTTTCCAAAATATAAAGCTTCACATTTTTTTTTGAAAATAAGTTTATCTATCTGTATATGAATTCTCTATTTTTGTATTTTTCTAATTAACTACAAAAATCACTGCTGATAACAATTCCTTTTATACACTTTTGTTCTCTTATACATAGCATTAGCATTAGCATTAACATTAACAATAGCAACGTTAGCATGGCGTATTTTCATATTTTTGTATTGGACATGTGTTTTGCATCTTGCTTCACTGGAGCCCACCGTTTGGACAGGGAGGAATTGGTCTGGTCCTTTCTGGTTTGGTCTGGTCCAGTGTGGTCCAGTCTGGTCTGGTCTTTTTCTAGTCTAGTCTGGCCTGATTTAGTCTGCTTAAGTCCAGTCTAGTTCGGTCTACTCTGGTCTAGTCTGGTTTAATTTAGCCTGGTCCAGTCTGGCTTGGTCTGGTATAGTCTACTTTATTCAGGTCGGATCCAGTCTAGTCAGACCTGGTCTAGTCCAGTTTAGTTTAGACTGGTCTCATCCAGTTTGGTCTAGTCTGATCTGCTTCAGTCTGGCCTGGTCCAGTCTGGTCCGATGTGGTCCGGTCGGGTCCAGTCCAGTCTGGTCCGATCTGGTCCAGTCCATTCTGGTCCAGTCTAGTCTGGTCCAGTCTATTCTGATCTGATTTGGTCTATTCTAGTCTGCTCCAGTCCGGTCTGGCCAATGTGATCCTGTCTGGTCCGATCTAGTCTGGTGTGGTCTATTCTGTTCCGGATTGGTCTAATCTAGTCTGCTCCAGTTTGGTCTGGTCTGGTCTGGTCCATTATGGTCCGTTCTGGCCCGTTCTGGTCCGTTCTGGTCCATTCTGGTCCGGTCTGGTCCAGTCCATTCTGGTCCAGTCTAGTCTGGTCCAGTCTATTCTGATCTGACTTGGTCTATTCTAGTCTGCTCCAGTCCAGTCTGGTCTGGTCCATTCTGGTCCGTTCTGGCCCGTTCTGGTCTGTTCTGGTCCATTCCGGTCCGGTCTGGTCCGGTTAGGTCTAGTCTAGTCTGCTGCAGTCTGGCCTGGTCTGGTCTGGTCCATTCTGGTCCGTTCTGGCCCGTTCTGGTCCGTTCTGGTCCATTCTGGTCCGGTCTGGTCCGGTTAGGTCTAGTCTAGTCTGCTGCAGTCTGGCCTGGTCCGGTCTGGTCTGGTTTGATCTAGTCTGGTCTGATCTGGTCCAGTCTGTTCTAGTCTGGTCCAGTTTGGTCTACTTTAGTCTGCTCCAGTCTGGTCTGGTCTAGTCCAGACTGGTCCGGTCTAGTCTGGTCTGGTCTAGTCTGCTTCAGTCTGGTCCGTTCTGGTCCGTTCTAGTCCAGTCTGGTCTGTTCTGGTCCGTTCTGGCCCGTTCTGGTCCGTTCTGGTCCGTTCTTCTGTTCCGGTCTGGTCCAGTTTGGTCTGATCTGGTCCGGTCTGTTCTAGTCTGGTCCTGTTTGGTCTAGTCTAGTCTGCTCCAGCCTGGTCCGGTCCGGTCTGGGCAGGGATAGTCCGAGATGCTGCAGGACTTCCACACGTCACGGCAGCTGCAGACTTTTCTATGGAGGAACTGAAAACATAAGATGTCACTAGTGCCTTTGTCTTGTTGCAGTGGCATAAATAAAATAATATTTTTTTGTTTATAACCAAATCTTCTGTCACTGATGGAGCCTTGTGTTTGTCCTTTCCTCTACTATTTTTTTTTATTTCCAGTGACACGGTCAGTTTGAGCCCAGCATCATTGAAGGAACTACTGCTGCACTACAAACAATGATATCTGCAGAAGTTTGAAAAAAAAAACTCTTTAAAGGTGCACTATGTAACTTTTCTGTAGGAGGTTTTTGTTGCACTGAAAAATGAAAATATAGAAAAACATGTTCCCATAGAATGCGCCGGCTTGCATCTCCACAAACCTGCCTCTTCCATGGAAATGTTGTTCCTTTAGCTGTAATATTCTACAGCTGTACACAGGCATAAAACACATCTGTCTTCCATGGAGCAGGTGACGAGCCTACTGCAGAAAGTTACATACTGTACTTGTGTGACTCTTTTTTTTACAGTACAGCACCAACTACTTTAAAAACAGCCTCTCGACTATGAAAGATGGTGTCACATAAAAACTCGAGTCAAAAGGAGAGTTGGCTCCTGACGGTGCACGGGCAGCTCCTCTGACCACAGCAGCAGTGTTTGTTTTGTATGTATTTCTACAGCGAGTGCTCTGATGTGTATGTACTAATACTGTCAATAAACATGTTTTTGTACGGTACAGTCTCCTCTTTATTTGACTTTGACAAAGGATTGTCTGTGCAGATAAGGGTTGTCAGTGTTAATGATTGTCAAGAAAATTATTAAATATGTAAAATGATTATTTAGAATTGATATGTTGAAGATGAACAATATGTAATGAATTAGGCTAACTAAACAAAGCACTTCACATGCATATACTGATCAATTTAAATGTTATATTCTAACGGTGGTGGAAGGTAACAAAGTACAAATAGTAAAGTACTGTATATTTTAGATATCTGTACTTTACTTAAGTCAATTTTACAGCGTGTACTTTTTACTTTTACTTCAGTACATTTGAGAGCAGTACCTGTACTTTCTACTCCACTACATTTCTAAACTGGACTGAAAAGTAAAAGTATTTTTTGATTATTGTGTGAGACCTGCTGAAGAGGGGAGGGTTTATTTTTAGCAGCTTCACAGTTGCAAAACAAAAACATACAAATGAAAAGAAAGACCATAAAAGAGACAAACTGCTAAACAGCAGGAAAAGACCTCCTCACCCTCCTCCTCTTCCTTCTCGTCTTCCTCCTCTTCCTTCTCATCTTCCTCCTCCTCCTCCACTTCCTCCCCCCCCCCCCACTTCCTTCTCCTCCTCTCCTCCTCCTCCCTTCTTCTCCTCTTCCTCCCCCCTTCTCTTCTTCCTCCTCCTGCTCCTCCTCTTCCTCTTTCCCCCTCCATTTACTCCTCCTCTTCCTTCTGCTTCTTCCTCCTGCTCCTCCCCCCGCCTCCTCATCTTCCTCCTTCTCTCTCCTCCTCCTCCTCTCGCCACGTCTTCCTCCTCTTCCTCCTCCTCTTCCTTCTCCTCTTTCTCCTCCTCTTCCTCCTCCTCTTGTGTTTATATAAACGCTACATTCTTTCATGTTTTGCTTGTGTCGTGTGAATAAATCACACATAAAAAGGTGCAGTGTTCGTGTGTGGGCTGCAGATGGCGCTACACTCCTCCTCCTGTCGTGCCGCGGTGCACTCTGGGATACAACATGTCTGCCGCTGCTCCAGTGAAGTTGTGAGCTGAGCGCGTCTGTCTTTGCACATATTTGTCTCATCTGTCCTGTCCCTCCGCATAGGGCCGAGCCGTGTCCCACCGTGTCCCGGGGCCTGTGCGGTCGCCTGTCCCACCGTGTCCCGGGGCTTGTGCGGTCGCCTGTCCCACCGTGTCCCGGGGCCTGTGCGGTCGCCTGTCCCTCCGTGTCCCGGGGTTTGTGCGGTCGCCTGTCCCACCGTGTCCCGGGGCCTGTGCGGTCGCGTGTCCCGTTTTTGTCCCGCCGTGTCCCGGGGCCTGTGCGGTCGCCTGTGCAGCTGTGGAGATGGTGAGTGCTCCTCTGGGGCTCGGAGCTTTAGGCTCTTTCAGAGCTGAGTGAGTGATGAAGAGTGAGACTGAGCTGGACGCACTTTTGCTCTGGCAGTGACTGTGTGTTTATCTGTAAACATCCGGATGCCCTTCCGCACGTCGCTTTGGGACCACAGCTCCCTCTCTCAGCTGCAGAGGCTGCACTAGCACTGGCTCACGATGGCTGCACATCTGAGCTGCAGAGGTTTGGTTTAGGCAGGGAGGGTTCAGATCCACCTTTTGGGATTTATTTCCAGGTTTTAGTTGTAGGATTTGGCAATCCAGCCCATTCTTCATTCTGCTCTCCGATTGGATAGTCGAGTTGAGAATTAAAACACAATGTAAACAGAATAAAGCTGCAGGCCTACAGGATGAAGGTAGGTTTCAATTCAAATGTTGCAAATGACCTGTCAGCTGAACCTGTCCTGACTGCACGCTTTCACGCTGAGACAAACTGAAAGTGTGTGTGTGTGAGTGTGTGAGTGAGTGTGTGAGAGAGACTAAAGTGTAGTGCTTGTTTCACAGTCGTCTTCTGAGAGGAGAGTGTCTAGCTCCGGCTCCAGGACAGAGGACAGCCGCACATCCAGGAACAGTGAGTCTGGGCCTCTCAATCCACACGTACACACTTTATATCAAATCTAATCAAAATTACTTCATTTGTCCGCTGCAGCTTAAGCACATTGAGCAGTAAAATACAATAATAATAAGAAAGCTCAAACAGAAGTCTCAGTGCAGCTCAACAGGTGCAGTCAATTCAGTTTATTTATTTCTAACAGAAAGTTAGAAAATCAACAATGAAACAGAAACAGACAAGCAAATCAATCAACTGAAAACAAGCAAATGGAGAACTCTCCCAGAACATTCCCTGTCCTTAGACCCTTCTTCTTGGCAAGGAAAAACTTAACGACATAAAAAACCCAGTGGGAAAACGAGAAACCTCGAGGAGAACCACAGTGAAAGAGAGATACTCCCATGGACAGACAGCTGCAGATGTGTCCAGGATTAATGTGCATCCATTTACAGATAGAGTTCAAGCCTGTAGGGACAGCCACTCAGCTAAGGGACAGAGGGGGACTTAGCCACGACAGGACTTGATCCACCCCAGCCAGGCACCGGGTCGTCCAGGCAGGCAAAGGAAGGGAGGGACTGGGTCCACAGAACAGGATCAGGCCAGAGGAGGGCATCCTCCAGGAGGAGCCAGGTGAACTCTAGAGACGCCACACGCACTCTCCTAAGCTTCACTCTCACTCCACTCTGTTGTTTCAGTCAGTGATGAGACGGGAAAGCCTGTTGCATTGTTGTAAAACATCTGTAGTATTTCAGAGCTAGCTGACTAGCATATCTGCAAGTAGGGTCACCATAGATATGGGAAAAATGTACTGTTCAGACCACACAATCCAATAGTTCTTAAATTCTATCTTTTGAACTGTACATGCTGCACTTCTTAGTAGGCCAAATATTAATATTAAAGTAACATAAAAATAAAGTTTACAAACTGCGCAGCCAACCACAACCACGGCAATCCCGGAATATAAGAACATAGCACTGTGACAGGTCAAGTGTAGGGATGAATAACAATTCAAATCGAAAGTATAAGTTTTCAAATTGTAAAAGGTGATGTGTCCGCCGTAACAACAAAATATTAAATATGAGACACTGATCCCAAGACACACGCTTTTGACATAATTTATCTGTAATAAAGGAATCAATACATAAGCTTTATACCTTATCTTGCATATCTTACAAATATATATATATATATATATATACCTATATATATATATGATATATATATATATATATATATATATATATATATATATATATATATATATATATATATATATATATATATATATATATATATATTTATTTATATTTACACCGTATTTTCCGGACTATATGTCACACCATCAAAAAAAAAATGCGTAATAATAAAGGAAAAAAACTTACGTCACACTGGACGATTAGCTGCATTTTTGGGGGAAATTTATTTGACAAAATCCGAGACCCCATGGAGATGCAGGGAGGGCATCTGACGCACAGGGACACCTCAGAATGTGTTTGCAGAGGTGCACAGGGATGCCCTCCCTGTGTGTCAGGTGCCCTCCCTATTGGTCAGATGCTCTCACTGTGTCTCCATGGGGTCTTATTCTGTGTACAAGACACACTTTCGATGAGACGAGATACTATATTTTATTTAACATTTTTTTGGTACTGCTTTTTGGGACTAGTAGACTAGTAGTTCTGCTAACTCTGTCCTGACTTCTACAAACATGTTCTGAAATGTCTCTCTGTGTGACAGATGCCCTCCTGATCTGCAGTGTGTGGTGTGTTTCAGATGGGGACAAGAGGAAGCGCAGACGCAGTCGGAGCCGGTCCTCCTCTTCCTCGTGTAGCTCTTCTTCCTCCTCCTCGTCACACTCCTCTAACTCCTCCTCCTCCTCTGCGCCCTCATCTAGTCGCAGCAGCTCCAGCAGTCCTGGTCAGCGCATATTATAAGCCCACATCACCACACTCACCCATACTCTCACCCATACTCGCCTATGCATACACAGTACATTTACTCGTATGCCAACCAACATCCCATATGCTGACCCATACACTAAAGATACATTGCAATCTAGAGTGACTCAGCTAAAGAAATATTCTAGATTGTCTTTTACAAATATTTTGTTGTATTTCGATACTAAGGAATAGACTCTTGATAATGATTCGTGTGCCATAATTATAATAGAATAGAAATAGAAAGAATCAGACTGTGTTTTTCAACATTAAATTGTAGTACTTGTGTTTTCTATTCCCATCTGTCCTTATATCTGTGTAATGCCCGAGTCGTCAATGCAGGTTCCATAGTGGTCCATGGGTCTATGGTGTCTAGGCACGATAAATACTATATCATTATTCAATATGTTACATGGAACAAAAATATTTGGGGGTCCCATTTATGATGGATATTTTTTCCTGTTCTGCGCTTAGATTTGAGCTGTAGAGGGTTGAATAATTCATGTCTATTTAAGTAATGACTACAAACTACTCAATTGTTTCATTCTGCTATTTATTGCAGTTTGTGTTCAATTAATTTCTACCCTGTGAATGGGATTTTTTTATACCTGCTCAAATGAGTATCTTGTCTCAATACTAGTTTTTGAATCGATTTTTCAATACTTTCGATATCCCTACTAAGATGCTTTTTGTCAGACAATAATTGAGGCTGTTTAGTCTCACACACTGCAGCAACATTAGGACACATCTCAGGACACATCTGTCATTCTACTTAAGTTCATGATAAAATGATGATTGAAACCAACCTTAGACGTAGCGTATGTAGCCTGAACCTTTACTGATTAAAAAAATTACTACAATCAATACCAACCTGCAGATAGAGGACATACAAGTGTGTCTTATTCTCATTTTATGGACAGGCCTCATGTGAAAGCTCAGAACTCACTGAGCTGCAGAGGCTGCACTAGCACTGAGTCATGATGGGCTGCAGGTGCTGGAGTTTAGATAGTGACCATTCAGACCAGAGAGAGGCATTTTAGATTTAAACCAACTGGATTTCAACGTTGAAACAGGCAACCCAAATGAGAGACTCATGTGAAGCTCATTCTGCTTTCTGATTGGATAATCATCTTGAACCAGTACACCAAATTATAACAACTTGACCATCAGGTCCGATGTTTTTGTAATTAAGAATAAATCTCTAAATAGATCTTGCGTACATTCCCTTTAACTCTAGTTAAAGTTTTTTCTCTCCTGTTACCACACAATTACAGTCCTGTGAAGTCGAGTCTTACATGTACCATCTGACCCTGTGTGATTTGGCCCTAGACTCACGGAGCCAGTCCAGAAAAGAGGTGAAGAAGCGAAAGAAGGAGAAGCAGCATAAAAAGGTAATCCTGTTCAAATATAAGATACATGTGATAAACCCGGCCCCTCTGAATCTCACTCTGTCGCTCTGCAGAAAAATAAAAAAGACAAGAAGCACAAACGCAAAAAGGAGAAGAAATCTAAAGGCGATGAGGGCGGGCCTGTACAGATCTCAAAGGTGTGTAACAAGATGTGATGCTATCACTTTGATAAGTGTAACGCCATACTGTAAAACATTCCAGACAATCTCCGTGGAGACAAGCAGGTGGCGGGCTTTGAAAAAAGTGATACACTCATACTGTGTATGCCTCTTGCCTCTTCACAGATATGACCTTTAATTTTTCTCAGTATTTTTTAGCTATAAAAATTTATAGTAAGGTTAAAGTGATAGTAATGTTTATTATGTTTAATGTGTTAAACTGTGGAATGTTCCAGGCAAATCATTAATATAAAACATGCCAAACTCCCCACCCCCAAGTTACATAGTGTACCTTTACTATTGCTTAACTGTGACCAGACTATCTGAAACCAGATAAATACATTAGCAGTCACACATACTTTTAGGAATGTGAAAACGAATTAATTTAAAAATTAATTATTTTACCGTATTTTCCGGACTACAAGCCGCTATTTTTTCTACTTTTTAACCGCTGCGGCTTATGGTGCAGTGCGGCTTATACTTTTTTTTTTTTTTTTTCCCATGGAGCCAAAAACATTTAGCCCAGCAACAGTTGACCAATAAAACTGATGAGTAGTTCACAGAGGTCCAATGAAATTGTCTCAATCTAGCGCTCTCTCACAACTATTGTAAATCAGTCATTTGTACTAACCCTCATCAACATATGTTTTGCAGCTGCAGTTGTATTTCTCAGTTCCTCTGTCCCCGCCTCTTCGTCCTGGCGCAGCTCCGCTGTAATTTCTCGTAATGTTCTTTTCCCTGCAGTCACTGATCCACAAACTAAAGCAGACTCCATCCGCATGGTTACAGCTCTTTTTGCTCCTTGTTAAAACTTATTCTGCTGTCGTCCTTGTGTTATTTTCCTCCTTCTTTATGTTGTTTCACATGTAAAGTCTCGTGGACGCGCGTCCAGAGCGTCTACAACGCGTGTCGGAGGCGTTTGTCCTCAAATACAAAGGTGTCCAACGCGATTGTTTGAGTCACGCTGCAGCATCTGATATTTTGGTAAATTTGGCTGAACGCCTTCTGTACTGTACAGGAGACACGGCACCTCCTTTAGGCAATCAGGACACAGAACACACGCCTGCATACACTGTAAAAATTTGAGCTAATTTTCCATATTACTACGTGGGATACCTGCGGCTTAATATCCGGAGTGGCTTGTACAAGTTATTTTTTCTAAAATTAAAGCATGCAGCTTTTAATCAGGTGCACTCTGTAGTCCGGAAAATACAGTAATATGATCATACCTGTAGGCCTACAGTCATAGTACCGTGTACAATGCATTAGTAGCTTTAGATTTTTCGTTGATGGGTTCTTAAATTTTTACTTCTAAATGTCATCAAATGTTTAGCTTTAATCCTGCATGTGTTCTCACTTGTCCAGTATCTGAAAGACAGAACAAAAGGCAGCAAGTACAGCATGATCTCAGGGAAGAAGATCAAGATGAAGGTGAAAAAGTCCAAGAAGGACAAACAGGTGAGTCTGTAGTCCCCCATAGTTCCCTGTCGTCCCTTGCCGTCCTCTGTAGTCTCCTGTAGTCCTATGCGAACCTCTGTAGGCCTTTGTAGTCCCCTGTAGTCCTCTGCAGACCTCTGTAGTGCCCTGTAGTCCCCTGAAGGCCTTTGTAGTTCCCTGTGGGACCATGTAGGCCGCTGTAGTCCCCCGTAGGCCCCTGTAGTCCTCTGTCGTCCACCGTAGTCCCCCGTTGTTCCCTGTAGTCTTCTGTAATCCTATGTAGACTTCTGTAGTCCCCTGTAGTCCTCTGTAGTCTACAGCACTGACTTATCCATGTGTTATTATTGTGTTTGTCTGCAGAGGGACAAGAACCGTGCAGAGCTCCTGGAGTTTTTGAACTCTACCCTGTGACCCCTCCATGACCTCTGAGTGACCTCTGACAGCAGAACCACCAGCAGCACTGCACATGGAGACTTTGCCCATGTCACTGTGTTTTAAGAGTCTTTTTGGAGTAGTGTAGAAGTTTTCAGAGGAGCGTCCCTGAGGAGCCTACAGACTTTCAAACTCCTGTGTCAGAGATGAGGCGCACAATCTTCATCCAAAACTCTTTATTTTATTTAGAAACATTTTTTGACTTTGATAATCAAAGTTTGTTGTTTGTTTTTTGATTTATTTCAGTGGCTCTCAAACTTTTCACACCCAGTACCCCTTAATTTAACTTTTCCAAATCCAACCAGGTCTAAACCAGGTCTACAACAGGGCCAGATATAAACTAGGACCGAACCAAGTCTAAACCAGGACTACACCGTTATCACAGTAGTTTTAACCAAGAAATGACCCAAAGAATGGAAAAAGTCTCCCAAATAGTCAAACACTAGAACTGACAAAGTGTCTGTTAGAAAGACCTTGCACCATGGTTTGAGAAGCACTCATTTCTTGTGTATTTATAGCCCTCAATGTTTAATTTCAAAGCAGTGATTTGGTTAAGTTAAGAGAGCAAAAACTTAAATTGGGCCAGTGAACCTTGTAAATGTGTGGAGTACTATTTGTTTAATAATATAATTCATCTAACGATACTTAAAGGTCCTGTATTACACGCAAAACTGACTCCTGTGAGCCTCAGCCATGTTATAACGTTCCTCCTCTAGCACATACCCAGAGTTTTTTTTTTCATTCACATGTTTCAGTAATCCTGGATTATTGGACAAATTTTATTCAAAATGCTCCATTTCACCTAATGATGTCATTCAGTGGTAGTTTGAAGTTAAAAATCTGATTTTTAACTTTAAATCAAACTGCTTTGCTTTTCAGTACTCTAGAATAATCCTTAAATTGTTGCTTTTATTTTATTTACCTTTGGCACTGTTGAGATTGTCGATGGAAAGCAGTTTTAATGAGGCTAAAACAATAGCTGCGGCTTCAAAGATTGGCAAATCCAGGGCTGAAATTATCAAAATGATTCTAGTGAAGGTGAATGGAGTTTAAAAACACAGCGGCACATTCCCTGTGTTACCAGTGACATCACAAGGTGGTGTTTTTTCTGTTTGAGAGAAGAACCTAAATCTGCAGGGTTTGTGTGAATGAAACAAAACACAATTCCAGGTCTGTTTGAGATGAGGAAACATTAGAACAGAGATCATAAAATAGAGTAAAACGAGCCCTTGAACCATTTGTATCTGAGAGCCACTCGCTTAACGATCGTTTCAGTTGTTTCCAGATGATTTACTTTAAAGTTTGAATTTGAATTGGGCAAATTTTGTCACCACTGTAATACAACAGCAGAGTGTTTTTGCACTTCTGAGTACTCCAAATGGTGTGGGAAAAAAAGTCATCATTTAGTTTTTGTTATTGGAGTTATTGGATGGTATCTTTTAAAGGTACACTGTGTAACTTTTCTGATGGAGGGTCTGCAACCTGTTCGTCTCCATAGAACTGTTATCGCCCTTTGTGTGGAATGTTTTAGGTGTTTTCTTTGTGTCATTTCCCCAATTTCAGACTTTTCTATTGCTAAAAAAAAACTTGAAAAACGTGCATTCTTACTGTGACTGGGGTCGCCTCTTCACAGATCTGATCTGGTGGTGTGGCCTGCTTGACTTTCATTCAAAATCGACCATTTTAAATACAAACTGACATCACAATTACGAAGTAAGATGTATGGAATTATGTAGCAAAGAAATTTTTTTTTTTTCATAGTTTATATTCAAAACTTCAAAGTAGCTACCCTTTGTTGAAATACATTTATGTATATCATTTTGTATATTTTTCTTTACTACATAATTCTATTCCTTTCTACATTTTTTATACAAACAGAAAACATCAAATATATAAAGCATGATTTATGGAAGTATGTAGCAAAGAAAGTTAAACTAAATATTTTTCAACCAAGGGTGGCTACTTTGGGGATTTGAATATTAAAAAATAGTACAGTTATTTACATTTTTTCTTTGCTGCGTCACTTCATATATCGTTTTTCATATATTTGATGTGTTCTGTTTGTATATAAAATGTCGAAAGTGTTAAAAATAAATGAAAAAACACTGAATAAGAGGGTGTGTCCAAACTTTCGACTAGAAGTGTAAGTTTAATGCCGTACTGCGGAACATTCCAGGCAAAGAATGGACATCCATTGAGAGAAGCAGGTGGCAGACCTTCCACCACAAAGTTCCGTACTCCAGCTTTAAGATCCATATATAAAAAAACGGGCATACACATGATGCAAGAGGACAGTACTAGGTTGAATCCCTCATATTATTTGTACCTTTTAGTTCTGGAAGCTGAACCTTTGTACATTTGTCTAGTTAACTGTAAATATGACTTAAAATGTAAAGACAAGACATGTTTAATTAAAGCCAACACCGAAATCTTTGGTCAGTTTTATTCAAATCACTTCATTAAATAGTACTCATAGAATTAAGTAGTGGTACAAGAAATGACTTGAGTAAAGAAGTACTTGGGGACACAAGTAAAAGGCTAACTGTCTGGCCGCAACATCAGATTTATATTTAATTAAGCAAAACAAAAAATTAAATAATGTACAGACTGTGGACAGACACAAAAATGAGACAAACTAAATCATATTTGAACAAGCTGCAAGAAACACAAATATTCAAATCATTTCATATTGTTATCAAAACTTTTACTCAAGTAAGAGTACTGTTACACTGGGCAATATATTACTGAAGTAGGAGTAAAAGTATGAGGACTGAAAACTACTTTGAGAAACGCAATTGTATTAAAAATAAATGTACTTCAGTAAATGTAAGGGAGTACTGCCCATCTGTAAAGAGCCCAGTGTGTCACTATTGTCTCACTATTGGACAAGCGTGTGATATTTGGTCCAGAGTGGGTTTGATGACGGCTCTGACGACAGGGGGCGTCTCCATGTAAAGCAGTACAGGGGGCGTGTCCATGTAAAGCAGTATAAGGGGTGTGTCCCATATAAGCAATACAGGGGGGCCATGTGTCCATGTATGTAAAGCAGTACAGGGGGCGTGTCCATGTAAATCAGTACTGGGGGCATGTCCATTTAAAGTAGTACAGGGGGCGTGTCCATGTAAAGCAGTACAAGGGGTGTGTCCATGTAAAGCAGTACAGGGGGCGTGTCCATGTAAAGCAGTACAGGGGGCGTGTCCATATAAAGCAGTACTGGGGGCGTGTCCATATATATAGCAGTACAGGGGGCGTGTCCATGTAAAGCCGTACAGGGGGCGTATCCATGTAAAGCAGTACAGGGAATATACTGTGTTTAGTCTAGTAAAACTACTGATACTTTGCAGCAGATATCATCTCCTAGCTACTATTAGCCAACTGTTTTTGAGTTAGTCACTCTCGCTATTTTCTTGAAAATCAAACACCAAAACAGGACTATGAGATTTGAGACAATATTAAAGCTTTATCGCAGTGTTAATATGTGCATTGCGTTGCCATAGAAACTGCCAAATATTACGCCATACATATATGTGCGGAAGACCCCCAGCGAGATGTCACTGCAATTTTTTTTATTTAGGGCAAGAAAATCTGATTTTGACATTTTGATTGTGTTATATTATTGGTTGAAATGTGTTTGATTAGTCTTCCGCTCCTGTCTCGCTCCTGTCTCGCTCCTATCCTGCTCCTGTCTCACTCCTGTCCTGCTCCTGTCTCACTCCTGTCCTGCTCTTGTCCTTCTTCTGTCTCAATCCTGTCCTGCTCCTGTACTGCTCCTGTCCTGCTCCTGTCCTTTTTCTGTTTCGCTTCTGTCCTGCTCCTGTCCTTCTCCTGTCCTTCTTATGTCTCCTCCTGTCCTGCTCCTGTATGTCTCACTCCTGTTCTGCTCCTGCTCTGCTCCTGTCCTGCTCCTGCCATCCCACCCCAGTTGCTGGTGCTGCTGCCCTGGTTCTTAAAGTACTGTCCTGCTCCTGTCTCGCCCCTGTCTCACTCCGGTTGCACCTCTGCCCCACCCCTTCCCTGCTCGTGTCCTGTCAGAGCACTTTGCTGCTGGCGCCCTGGTGCTTAAAGTCGGGCATGCTCCACACCCTCTGTTCCCGGTCAGCGCCCCTCTCCACGTCTTGGGACACGGTTTGGAGATCGCTTAGGCCCATCCCCTGCTGGTCGCCCGCTGCAGCCGCAGAGGTGAGCCCCAGGGTGCTGCCGAAGGGGTTGATGCGGAGACGGGACCTGAAGTTGACCAGGGACATGGCACGTTTGTGGGTGCTCCACTGCTGCGCCAGTCTAAGGGCGTCCTGCTCCTCCCTAAGCTGCTCCAGAGTCTGCAGCAGCACAGAACGGAACAGCCCCGACACCTCCTGCACCTCCGGCTCATGGGCCTGGACTGCCTCACGGAACCTAAACACAGTGACAGGAGTACTTTGAAAATGTATTTAGTTACAGAATACTGAAAACCTGCTTGCAAATGTATTTTGTAACGCATTCTGTTACACAGTGCAATCAGAGTACTATATTCAGAGTACTGTATCTTGAGTACTGTGTTCAGAGTACTGTATTTTGTATACTTATGATACTTTCACTAGTATAGTATGGATTACTAGTAATATACCGCAGATATAAGGCCACATGGGAATAGAAAAGAAAACACTAAAATTAGACTCTCTTGTTTAAGAGTGTTTTTATTATCATTGGTAGGATCAGTATTGAGGATTGATTCCTTAGTATCGAAGTCAAGTTTGAAATTTTAGTATCGAGACAAACCCAGGTCTTACTACAGCTGAACATGGGTTGCCAGTGTTGCCGGTGCACTGACATTTTTCTTGTTCTCAGTGCAGTGTTGGGAAATACTTTGAAAATATATGTAGGTACAGATGTATTCAGATGTGTCTGTAATGCAGTCCACTACAAGATCCAGTGCCTCTTCCCCCCTGGTGGAAGGTACTGAAGTAAAAGTAGTAAATTACTGTACTATACTGTAAGTAAAATTTTAAGTGGATACTTTTTATTTTAACTTCACTACATTTGAGAGCAGTATCTGTACTTTCTACTCCACTATATTTTTGAACTGGACTGAAAAGTAATTTTTATTGTTGTGTGAGACCTGCTGAAAAGGCTGAGGGTTTATTTTTTAACATGTTCATAACTTAAGCAAACAAAACTATAAAAATAAAAACACAGGGGGAAAAAAAGTCAATTCAGTTGTTACTGTTGAACAAAATTCAGCACAAATCTGTATCAAAATCACTACATTTGAAGCTTTATAACACTCAAAATCTTGCTTTAGTACTTTTACTTAAGATTTTT
>JAIEZT010001328.1:21139875-21424875 GCA_019594935.1 Periophthalmus modestus | reverse complement strand
TTATGATTGAAGTGATTTTGATTGGCCGTCTGAATATTGACTCTGGCCAATTAGAGCACAGCTACTTGAGTTTAGTGACTCACAATTTGAACTGCACCTGATTATAATTACACAGTAGAATTATACTCAAGAACAAGTACAAGTACAAGTTAAAACAGCTACAAAATGTATTATTATTTTAGGACAATGTATATATGGTACTACTTGCTACTATTACTATTCATACTGCTACCACCACTACAAGCAGCCAATACTAGTACTACTACTTACACTACTACAACTACAGTATTTGTCATTAGTTGCTTTCCACTCTTTCATTTTCATTTTCTAAAGTTGCATGGAGAGAGGAAAAGGAGAAAGAGACCTGGTAAAAAGAAAGAGAGGAGAGACCTGGGCTCTTCCTGCAGCTACAGTTCAGTGCTGGGCTGTGGTGGAAGTGGAAAATGAGCTAGATGCCCTGCTCCGACATCAACAAAGTCTGGTTGCCTTGACCCTTATTAACCCTAAACATGTGCAGTAACCCAATGTGTCCACAAGAGGGCGATGTGTGTCAGGCTGTAATCAAAGCTCTTTCAACATGGTACAAGGAAAGGAGGATGAGGGGGAGATAGAAGAGAGGGAAGGGAGGGTGAGGGGAGTGAGAGAAGAGAGGGAAGGGAGGGTGAGGGGAGAGAGAGAAGAGAGGGAAGGGAGGCTGAGAAGAGAGAGAGGGGGGTAGATAAGAAAGAGGAGAGAAAGCGGGAGGAGGGGAAGATAGGTGAGAGAGAGTGAATTGAGTTTAGAAGAGAAAGGCAGATGAGAGAGAGGAGAGGAAAAGCGGGGAGGGAGAGGCGGAGCAGAAGAGAGAGAGGAGAGAGAGGCAGATGAGAGAGAGGAGAGGAAGAGTGGGGAGAGAGAGGTGGAGAAGAAGAGAGAAGTGAGGAGAGAGAGGCAGATGGGGGGGTAGATGAGAGAGAGAGATGCAGGGTGGAGGAGAGGAAGAGAGAGAAGAGAGAGATGCAGATGAGAGAGGGAGAGTCACAGAAGAAGAGAGGTGAAGAGAGAGAGGAAGAGATAGAGGAGAGAAAGAGGCAGATGAGAGAAAGGAAAGGAAGAAAGGGAGCGAGAGGCAGAGAGGAGAGTAAGAGAAGGAGGAGTGAGGCAGATGAGAGAGGGAGAGTGGCAGAGGAAGAGGGGGGAGGAGAGAGAGAGGAGGATGGGGGGCCTCTGCAGCTCAGTGAGTCTTCACTCACTGAGCTGCAGAAGCTGCACTAGCACTGAGTCCTGATTGTCTGCAGGTGCTGGAGTTTAGGCAGTGACCATTCACATCAGAGAGAGACATTTTAGGTTTAAACTAATTGTCAGTCTGTCAGTGATGAAACTGGTAACACAAATGAGAGAGTCATGTGAAGCCAACTCTGCAGCTTGTCTCCATGGAGATATATTGCTTGGCCAAAAATGTTCCACAGTACTTAAATTATCTTATTATTCAATGACCAACACTAGAAAAGCTGTTCTTACTCTGAGGGGGCTCACCGCTCCACATATCTGGCTTGTAACTTGGCCTGGTGCCATCATCTGCTTGTCTCCATAATGATGGATAAGTTTGATATCACATTGTGGACAAGCTTGTGGTGGACCTTCAAGCAGAAAAATTACACAGTCTAACTTTAACTCTAGCTAATTACAATTACATGATTAGAATTTTACTTTAGTGCAAATACTCACCAAAGATCTACTCAAGTACATAAATGAGGATTTGTTATCAGTTACTTTCCACCTCTGGTTGTATGAATATACCTATAGCAGGGGTTAGTGAGTTTGCCGTCTCTGTACTCTTGGTTTCTGAGTACTTTGATTCTGAGTACTTTGGTTCTGAGTACTGCATTTGTACTGTGGGTGTGTTGGGGTTGGGTACTTCACATGACTCTGGCTTGTTTACACACTACAGGAGTATATTATCTTAAACAACATGTACTGCTCCCTCTGAGAAAATATCAGCCTATATATGTCCTCACGCAGTACTGAAAAAGCACTGAGGTGGTACTGAGGTAGTACCGAGGTAGTACTGAGGTGGTACTGAGGTGATACTAAGGTGGTCCTGAGATAGTACTTAGGTAGTACTGAGAAAGTACTGAGGTGGTAGTGAGGTAGTACTGAGGTGGTACTGAGGTAGTACTGAGGTAGCAATGAGGTAGTAGTGAGGTAGTACTGAGGTGGTACTGAGGTAGTACTGAGGTAGCAATGAGGTAGTACTGATGTGGTACTGAGGTGGTGCTGAATTAGTACTGAGGTCGTACTGACGTGGTACTGAGATGGTACTGAGGTAGTACCAAGGTGGTACTAAGGTAGTACTGACTGAGATGGTACTAAGGTGGTAGTGAGGTAGTAATGAGGTGGTTCTGAGGTAGTACTGAGGTGCTACTAAGGTAGTACTGAGGAAGTACTGAGGCGATACTGATTTGGTACTGAGGTGGTACTGAGGTAGTACTAAGGTAATAATGAGGTGATACTGAGGTGGTACTGAGGTGATACCTAGGTGGTACCGAGGAGGTACTGAGCTGGTACTGAGGTAGTACTAAGGTAATAATGAGGTGATACTGAGGTGGTACTGAGGTGATACCTAGGTGGTACCGAGGAGGTACTGAGCTGGTACTGAGGTGGTAGTGAGGTAGTACTGAGGTGGTACTGAGGTGGTACTGAGGTGGTTCTGAGGTGGTAGTGAGATCGTACTGAGGTGGTACTGAGGAGGTAATGAGGTGGTACTGAGGAAGTATTGACATGGTACTGAGGTAGTACTGAGGTGATAATGAGATGGTACTGAGGAAGTGCTGAGGTGTTACTGAGGAGGTACTGAGGAAGTACTGAGGAAGTACTGAGGTGGTACTGAGAAGGTACTGAGGCAGTACTGAAGTGGTACTGAGGTGGTACTGAAGTAGTAGTGAGGTGGTACTGAAGTAGTACTGAGGTGGTACTGAGTTGGTTCTGAGGTGGTACTGAGGTATACTGAGGTGGTACTAAGGTAGTACTGAGGTGGTACTGAGGAGGTACTGAGGTGGTACTGACGAGGTACTGAGGTAGTACTGACGGTGGTACTGAGAAGGTACTGAAGTAGTACAGAGGAAGCACTGAATTAGTACTGAGGTGTTACTGAGGTGGTACTGAGATAGTACTAAGGCAGTACTGAGGTGGTACTGAGGTGGTACTGAGGTAATAATGAGGTGATACTGAGGAAGTACTGAGGTGGTACTGAGGTGATACTGAGGTAGTACTGAGGTGGTACTCAGGAGGTACTGAGGAGGTACTGAGCTGGTACTGAGGTGGTAGTGAGGTAGTACTGAGATGGTAATGAGGTGGTAATGAGGTGGTAGTGAGGTAGTACTGAGGTGGTACTGAGGTGGTAATGAGGTGGTACTGAGGAAGTACTGAGGTGGTACTGAGGTAGTACTGAGATGATAATGAGGTGGTACTGAGGAAGTACTGAGGTGTTACTGAGGAAGTACTGAGCTGGTACTGAGTTAGTACTGAGGTGGTAGTGAGGTAGTACTGAGGTGGTACTGAGGTGGTAATGAGGTAGTACTGAGGTGGTACTGAGAAGGTACTGAGGTAGTACTGAAGTGGTACTGAGGTGGTACTGAGGAAGTACTGAGGTGGTACTGAAGTGATACTGAGGTAGTACTGAGGTGGTACTGAGAAGGTACTGAGGTAGTACTGAAGTGGTACTGAGGTGGTACTGAGGAAGTACTGAGGTGGTACATAGGAAGTACTGAGGTGGTACTGATGAGGTACTGAGGTAGTACTAAAGTGGTACTGAGGTGGTACTGAGGTAGTACTGAGGAGGTACAGAGGTAGTTCTGAGGTAGTAGTGAGGTAACCGAGGGCAATGCTACCACATGCCCTGCTGTCCTCCTCTAACCTGTGTCAGATACCACTCCATCCTGTAGCCCTGTGTCAGATGCTCTCCTGTCCAACTCCTAATATATCATGGGACTTGTTTCTTTTCTTAATGCGTTTGCTCTTTAAAATATCAGAACCACATCATAATGTTCAAGAGGTGTCATAGAAGTGAACAGAAGCACAATCTTCTTTCATTTGTTGCAACACCAAATGGGACAATGACTTAACATAAGGTTATTTCCAAATCTCTCAGCTCCAGAGGAAAACCGTGTGTCAGCCATGGTGCCCGGGTTCACTCATCATGTGACTCATCATGTGACTCATCATGTGACTTCCCTCTGCATCAGGAGGGTTAGAGTTATGTAACAGATCTGCTCACGCTGTCACTCTCATTCAAAAGCAGTGATAGAAAGAATAATGTAGTAAAATGTAGTTACAGTACACAATACTGAATACCTGCATTGAAATGTATTTTTTAACATATTCTAATACAGAGTACAGTATTCAGAATATTCAGAATACTTTCACACCATATTGTGTTATACTATAGTGTAAAAAATGACATATACTTACAAACAGCTCTATTTTTGTTGCCCTGTTTGTTTTGCATTCATTATCAGAAAAATAACTGTATTCTGAACCCCACCTAATGAAAAAGTAACTGTACCAAAATACAGGGACTCACAGTTAGTAATCATCATTTTTGAGTTTCATTCGAACGCTGGTCAAAAGTTCTTTTGTCATTTCCACCTTCAATTCACTTAAAGCACTTTACATCAAGGAACCACACACACATGCACACACACACAGACATACACACACACACAGACATACACACACATCCACACACACACACACACACACACACACACACACACACACACACACACACACACACACACACACACACATTCACACACACATTCACACACACATTCACACCCACACACATTCACACACGCATTCACACATCCACATAAACACACACACACACACACACACACATCCACACACACACACACACACACACACACACATCCACACACACACACACACACACACACACACATCCACACACACACACATTCATGCACACATTCACACCCACACACATTCATCACACGCATTCATACACTCATACACACATTCATACATCCACATAAACATTCACACACACACACACACACACACATTCACACACACACACACACACATTCACACACACACACACACACACACACACACACACACACACACACACATTCACACACACACACACACACACACACACATACACAAACACACACACTCACACACACATTCACACATCAGTGTACACAGACACTGGAGGTGAGGAGGGTTAAGTGTGTACAGCATTCATCTGTGGGAGCTGGAATCACTGATGTATGAATGTGTGTGAATGTGTGAATGTGTGTGTATGGGTGAGTGAATGGGTGAGTGGGCCCTTGATGCAAAGCATTTTGAGTGCCTTGAATGAATGCAGCTAGTATTCAATAGGCCAGGGACATAATGTTATGTGGTTCAGAACATTGATAATATATTTTCTGAAAACTGCTATTATTTCTGTACTTTCGTCCTGCTTTTTTGATCCACCATCCTTCAAACTGGCACCACATCATAGGAAGCCTATACCTATGAATCACTGCACGTTGTATACATGTGTGTGTGCAGGAAAAGCCCCTGTGAGCAAGAGTAAAGAACCTAAAGAGCTGATACTTAGCAGCTGATGTCATCAACATTCCCAGCAACAGGGGTGAAGCTTACTAGAGGCTCTATTCTGTATGAAGCTCAAGTTAGACTTAAATCTGAACTTTGTTTTAACTCTGACCAGAGCTGATTCAGTTGGATCTACAACAGGTGAGGTGTGCTCTTAAACTAGTCTCTCACACATAACGTTACAGTTACGAGCTAGCTCGCATTAGCCACACATTAGTCACTCTCACCTTTTTATGTTTAAAATCATTAAAACAGGACCATGAATGTTCATACTGATCACAGGTTCCTGAAAATGTGCTGTTTAAATCAATTTTGTTTTTTTTTTTGAGTTTTCAGTTTTCATCTGAACACGTTTTTGACACTGACTGATAATGTGTCTATTGTATCACCATGGTAACTGCTGAACATTCTGCTATAGACATACATTTAGTTCAGTTGACTCTGTGCACAATGATAACCACCTAGTTCCACTCAAAGGGACAGTTTTTGCAGAGTCCCGCAAAAATCATTAAATCCTGACAGATCAGACAGTGGACAGGGAGCTGCAGGTGCGTTATGGGTCAAAGGTTAGGGGGTCAGGGTCAGACAGTGGACAGGGAGCTGCGGGGGCGTTAGGGATCAGAGGTTAGGGGGTCAGGGTCAGACAGTGGACAGGGAGCTGCGGAGGTGTTAGGGGTCAGAGGTCAGAGGTTATTGGGTCAGGGTCAAACAGTGGACAGGGAGCTGCAGGTAAGGGGTCAGAGGTAGGGGGTTAGGGTCAGCCAGTGGACAGAAAGCTGACAAAGTCATTGTTAAACACTTTACAAATGTTAGGAAAACTTCACTGAAGGACACGTCTGTGTTTACAAAGGTGAGGCTTTGTGTGTCAGGGCTAATGCTAATGCTAATTTTAATTTCAGAGCATAGTAAATATTATACATACACTGATTGAAATCATCTATACCCAAAAATAATTGGGTCGTTTTTATAACAAATTCAATTTTGTTACATGTTACATTTAACATTCTAATAGAAGTTATCATTAGCATTTACACACAAAGACATATCTTTGTAAAAGCATAAGTTTTCCTCACATTTGTAAAGTTTTTATCAAGTTGTCAGTGACATTCACTGTCTGATCTGTTAAGATTGAGTGATTTTAGCACAACTTGGTAAAAGCTGTATAGACATTACAACAACATTAAAACTCTTTCCTCTTGTGTTCGTTAGTTTCTGCTAAGACATAGAATAACATTGACCCAGAGATGAAATTCAAAGAAGATTTTACTCAATCAACCAGTGAAGAGCAATACTTATACAAACAGTCTGTGAAACTGACATTCTCAGGCAGACACTAAGCGTTTATGTCTATACACTGAGTTTTATGTGCAGACTATAGGGAGAACAGCACGGACTTATCGCCTCGTCGTTGGTTCACAGGCTCTTGGCAAGTCGCACGGTCTTATCAGACTGCGACGAGCATCCTTGGGGGGGGGGGGGGGGGGGGGGGGGGGGGGGCATATTTTGCTTGACCAGGGTGACAAGTCATGACTCAGCACATACCTATCATTAAGACACTGCCCTACTAAGTTATTTGATTAGATATGTAGATAGATATAGACTATCTTGTAGATGTCCTGAACATATATCTGTGTCTTGTAGATGTCCTGAACATATATCTGTGTCACACAGCTTTAATCTAGTCCTCGTCTTCACATGAGCACTGTACAATAATAAACTATAGCAGTGTTTATGCAGAATAGCTAAGCATAGTTATTTATCCTAACATTACACTGGAAATTATCAGGCTGACTGTCCCTGTGATTGGAAATAGCTGGCTAATGTTGAGACAATTCACTTTACCAAGATATCCTGTTTAGTCGGTATTAAATACCAGGGAGAAGAGATGGGGTTTCAGTCTAGTCTGCATTAAGGACTGAGAGGATCTGACAGGCAGAGGGCGCTGTTTCAATAGTCTGGGTGCTGCCACAGAAAAGGCTCTGTCACCTCTGGTCTTTAGCCTGGCTTTGGGCACAGCAGCAGGAGCTGGTCAGCTGACCTCTGACCTCAGGGATCTGGGTGGAGTATAGAGCTGCAGTAACTCCCTCAGATAAAGAGGACCCATAGAGTGCACACTTTTAAACACATCACTGACACCTTGAATTGCACCCAACATACATGTAGAACACTGCCACAATGTCACTGCAAAGTATCACTTGTGAAACACACCACTCCAGATGGAAACAGATGAAGTGCTTGTAGGTGCTGGACTTTCCTCCTTTCTCCTGTCTTTATGGAGTGGAGAGGGCAGCTGTGTTCTTTACAGTTCTTATCTCACATGCTTTATGAACTGCTTCACTGGTAAGATCATAAACACCAACCACGACTTATGGTTCAGTATGAGGGAAACAGCCATCAGGCCTTTGTAATGGAGCCTCCTTTCCATAATGTCTGTCCCAGTCAAAGGACTAAATGTGACTATCCATTTCACTAAAACAGGGTTAAAGCTCCTGGATTCATAACATTGACTCTTGTGAGCTTTCAGCCATGTTCTAATGCTCCTTAAAAACAGACTTGGAGTTGTGTTTTGTTTCATTCACACATGTTTGAGTCACACTTTAATATTAGTCTGTCCACATCTCCAAAGCTCAAAATGCTCTGTTAGTTAAGCAGAGATTGGCAATTCCAGGTCTGAAGTGGAATATGGAGTTTTAAAACACAGTGGAGCACTTCCTGTATGACCACATGATGACATCACAAGGTGGTGTTTTCTGTTTGAGAGAAGAACTCAGCCTAAATATGCATAGTTTGTGAGTTAAACATGTGAGAATGTAACAAAACTCCAGGTCTGTTTGTGTGACAATATTATAGCAGAGATCAGCAAATAGCATAATGTGGCCCTTTAAGATTTGATTGAAATTTGATTTGATTGATTTGATTCAAAATCTTGCCTAGTTTTCATTAGTTTGACGAGTCCGTGCCCAACTAGGAAGTGAAACTATAAACATCATGTTTATAATTTACTTCGTAGTTGGGCACAGACAGCAGATATGACCATTGTTATCAAGGGCAAAACTTGTTTAAACTGCACAATGGTAATTCTTACACTAATAAAGCCTTTTATCTAATCAAATAAAGGTTTAAGGTGTCAGAAAAATGCCTTCCTTTCCCCTGCATTTTGGATGGAGTTTTCTGTGTTAATGACAAGGATTCTGTTTCAGAACTCACCAATACTTCCTGTACTTTTATTTAAAATATTTTTTTTCTACAAATTGCTACTTAATTGAATTTAAACTATGTTAAATACTATCCTACCAAACCAAGTCAGAATTAGAAACACACAAAAAGCCTGATGTATACACTTTTAAAACAGCTCACGTTTTTAGATTATGTGGCAATATTTGTCAACTTTGTTCAAGTAAACATGCTGCAACCTAAAGGATCTTTTATGTGCCTGTGTGTCTGTGAGTGTGTCTGTGTGTGCCTACATGTGTGTCTCTGCATGTGTGTGTATCTGTGAGTGTGTGTCTGCGTGTGTGTGTTTGTGTGTGTGTCTGTGAGTGTGTGTGTCTGCGTGTGTGTGTGTCTGCGTGTGTAGGTGTGTGTGTATCTGTGTATGCGTATGTGTGTCCTTGTGTGCCTGTGTGTGTCTGTGTATGTGTGTGTGTGCCTGTGTGTGTGTGTGCGCGCGCGTGTGTGCGTGTCTGTGTGTGCGTGTCTGCATGTGTGTGTCTTTGTGTGTCTATGTGTGTGTGTGTGCCTGTGTGTGTGTCTGCGTGTGTCAATGTGTGTGTGTACATGTGTGTGTGCTTGTGTGTAGAACAATAATATTCAACAGAAATCTTCCTGACTTTATCTTGAATATACTTCATGCCAAAGTCATCATTGGAGTCTGGCTCTTGAAAGTGAAATTATTTTAAAGACTTGAACTGTATCTGTAAATGGATGCACATTAGTCCTGGACACATCTGCAGCTGTCTGTCCATGGGAGTATCTCTCCTTCACTGTGGTTCTTCTCGACGTTTCTCTTTTTCCCATTGTTTTTTTGTTTTTTTGAGTTTTTCCTTGCCGAGAAGGAAGGTCTAAGGACAGGGGATGATCTGGGACAGTTTAATCTGAATTTTGTGCCTTGTGTTGCCATGGTAACTGCTGAGCATTCTGCCATGCAGTCCCCCTCAAAACATCACAAACCAGGACTGTTTTGGCAACTGACATCCATTCAATCTCACATGACACTTGTTCCTGTCTGTCCTCCTATCCCTGTCAAGTCTCTCCTGCTGTCCCTGTCTGTCCCCCTGTTCCTGCCCTGTCTCTCCTGTCCCAGTCCTCTTGCCCCTGTCTGCCCCCTCTCCCTGTCAGCTCCCCGTCCATGTGTCCTCCTGTCCCTGTCAAGTCTCTCCTGCTGTCCCTACCTGTCCCCCTGTCACTGTCTGCCCTTCTGTTGCTATCCTTGCCTCCTCTTGCCCCTTTGTGTCCTCCTGTCCCTGTTTGCACTCCCGCCCATGTCCCTGTCTGCCCCCCTGTCCATGTGTCTCCTGTCCCTGTCTGTCCTCCTGACTCTGTTCCAGTCTGCCCCTGTCCTGTGTGTTCTCTGTTACATGTGGAGGACGGCGGTTATCTGGAGCTGAACTCTGTCCCCTACAGTGGACAGAGTTTCACAGCTGTACAGAACACTTAAAGAGACACATTAATGAGGCCTGGCTACAAAGGACTAGACACAGAGGCCTGTCTACAGAGGTCGAGGACACAGTGACACAGAGCTCCTCCAATAACAGATATTGTCTTTATTAAATATTTTTATACATCATTTATTCAGTTGGGCAACAGTTAAATAAAGAATAAATACATTATAGCTTCAGATAAAAAAAAATAAAATAAAATAAAATGGCTGTGCTGTGGTATGGTACAGTCTGATATGGTACAGTCTGTTATGTTACAGTCTGTTATGTTACAGTCTGATATGGTACAGTCTGGTATGGTACACTTTGATATGGTACAGTCTGTTATGATACAGTCTGTTATGGTACAGTCTGGTATGGTACAGTCTTTTATGGTACAGTTTGATATGGTACAGTCTGTTATGATACAGTCTGTAATGGTACAGTCTGATACGGTACAGTCTGGTATGGTACACTTTGATATGGTAGACATTTTCTTGTTCTGGTATGGCCATAGACTGTATATATTAATGGGCATAGCTAACCTTCTAGCCACTGCTTTCCACATAGAAACTGATCATTAGCTGTGCTTCCGGATTCATCAGTTCACTTTATATTAGAAAACTGTGGTGCCTCTCTCTGTAGCTGCTGCTGCCAGGCTCATAATTTTGGTCTTAAAATGTTCGTATTGACCTGCTCTACACCACTCATTCATTCAAATGTGTGGCCATGTTTGAACCCGAGGCTTGCGCATGCTCTATGGGAGAAATCTCTCTTGGCTGGAGCAGTAGAACCTGGAGCGACCACAAATTGATATCAATAAGTCCTATCAGAGGGACTTATCCAGGTCTTATTATAGGTTCATGATTTTGACCAGTCTGTAGTGGGTTTAGGATGTCCAGGGTCGAGACTGGCTCATATCTTCTTAACATCACATTTGATTCAGTATTTGTGAAAGTGAAACACCAAAACACTGTTTTAAGCTCTATAAAAGACAAAAGGCTGCCTGGCAAATCTAGATTGATATCTCTGTGTGTTTTTAATGGACAGTGACATCAGTCTGGTCCCCACACCATCCATCGTGCCTCCACCCAACACCAAGTATGATCATGCATTCAGATTTTTATTCATGTTTTTTCTTTTTTTTTCTGTGCCCGTGTGAAACGAAGGAGCTCATTAGTCACCCATCATTTACAAATAAAACCACATTTCTCTCACCTCAGATTAGTCGGTGAGTTTCGTGCTTGGTTCCTTCTGCAGAAATGTTGCAATGTTTTTTCAGTCCAATGATTTTTTTTTGTTTATTTATTAATTTTTTATATGAACGTACCGTGCGTGTCCCTGACTGCCTATTCCACCTGTCAATCATACCCATCTGAAAACGAGGGAATTCATCAGTGTCCAGATTCACAGCTTCATATAGTATTGAAGTAGACTGTATTCTGGATTCAAGGAAAAATGCCAGTTTCATTAAGAATGTAGGATTATCTGCTCTATTAGAACCCTTTTTTTTATCAGTAAGAACCAGGCCGATTAAATACAGATGTTATCACTGAAAGAGTCTTGTCACTGTTGCTCCACAGAAAGAGATAATGGATGATAAGATAAAGATAACGTTAAAGCAGTGTGAGGCCTGCACTGGACTGACCATGTGTGGCAGGTTACACCCCGCTGTTATTTTTGGTTTTGTTCTGTGTCATTGTTTCAAAATGTGAAAAAAATCTGACCTCTGATTCAGCACACATCACTGAGCAGGGTCAAAGGTCACGTTGCACTCATACAATGAAAAAGTTCTTGATGACAGTTAGAATCTCTTTCATTTCACCACACACATGAATGCATCTATCCACATTTCAGAATGTGCTTCAGAATAGTTTTACCTTGAAAATATTGAAAGTGTATTCTTTAAATTGACTGTACCATTAAAAAATGTAATAAAGTTAAATTTGTTTTGCCCCAGTACTGATAAAGAAGCTGTTAGGAAACTAATTATAAACCATTTTTATAATCCATGAACCAGGAAGTAAAGCTTATGCACTGTTAGCATGTTGGCTGCTGTAACTGTTCCTGTAAATTTCAAAAAGCGCTTAACAGTATAAACTCATCACAGATGCTCAGGATGCATACGATAAGTGAGAAATAACCTGGGACCATCACGTTTTAAGCTTAGACTGTAAATGGACATAGCTAACCCACTAGGTGACGTTTTTCCAAAGTGAGTGGGTGCACTCCTGGCTCCACTGAATTTGGCTTCAATTCACTTTACATTACAAAATTACAAAGCTGTGGCCACCCTCTCTGTAACAGCTGCAAGGAGCCTTGTTGTTTTATTTTTTAAAATGTTTGTATTAACCTGCTCTACAAGATCCTTGGGTTTTTATTTTGATATTGTGTCCTTAACTCAAGATATGAACATTAATAATTGACAATATCTTCATCAGGCGCCTTCTTTCCCCGAGGTCGCACCCACTAGCATTAGCAACAGGCTTGATTGACAGCATCGCTAAGTGCCCGCTCCCTGCTAAACCAGCGGTGCAGGCGGGAAGGGGCGTTACCTTCAACAGCCTCACTCTGGATTGGCTCTTTGGTTACTAAGATCCCCTCAGTAAAAATTCCTAATATGCAACTCGTCTCCAAATTTGCTGCTATAACTGCTAACCTCGATGAGCTTGATTTGGAGCCGGACGCTGTGGGTGACGTCACACTCACTTAGTCCACTTTTTTATACAGACTATGGTTTCAAGATAATAAAAATCAAGTAGCACCTTTTAACACCAAAAATTCCATCCCAAATGCAGACAATTTGTTGTTAACATTATAGTTGCATAGACATACACATAGACAACACTAGGCAAACGTTTTTTAGCAAGGGGGAGGAGGGGCCCAAGGTCTTAGGGGCCCAGAATTGGACCTTTTTCCTATTCATTTATATCAGAGGGGGGCCCTTGTGAGTTTTTTTTTGCACCAGGCCCCCTGTCAACGGGCCCGGCTCTGGAACATTCCTCCATGTTCCAGCGAGGAGACAGCTCACAGGGTCAAAGCAGGACGGGACAGAGGGGTCAGCAAGGGGACAGCACAGAGGGTCAAAGTAGGACAGGACAGAGGGGTCAGCGAGGAGACAGCACATAGGGTCAAAGCGGGACGAGACAGAGGGGTCGGTAGGGGGACTGCCCAGAGGGTCAAACCGGGACGGGACAGAGGGGTGGGAGTGTCTTGGGAGAGTTCTTATTATTGACCTTATGTTGTCAGTTGCAGTGGGAGCTGCCATTGTCATTCGAGTTGTATTATTTTGCATGGTTCTATACGGACTACAAAGGCACTTTAAAGCCTCACAGAGAATCGGTGCAATGTTGAGTTGTTGGTCACATGGACATTGAACGTTTCACACAAATCATTCTAAATTGTCCATTAAAATGAATAGGATTTTCACTTAACCCAAAGTGCCGCCACAAAGTTTAGTTCAGTGTCGTCGCATTAAGAGGCAAGTGGAGGGGAATACAGGACAGAGGGTCAAAGTGGGACAGGGCAGAGGGGTCAGACAGGGTCATTGCAGGATGGTCAGAGGGGTCAACACAGGGGCTCTCTGCTAACACAGCATTTGTGGAGAGAAAGGAGAGTCCAGCCACTCAATACAAACCTGCCGTAAACTATTGTTCCAGTGCTGCGAGCTAAGGGCACACACACACATACACACAGGTGACATCTGAAAAGTACCAGGCCCAACAAACACTGTGACATTTAAAGTCAGGATACTCCAAAACTGAATAGAACTAGAACTGTCATATAAAATGGTTTACTGGTGGAATTAGCTTCTTAGTTAAGGGGCGACACTACAGGCAAAACTCACTTTTTTCAATTTGTTGTTTTTTCGCTCAGTTTCTCAGCATACATGCTTTGCACTCTGCACCAAAAGATGTTGTAATAGTTCATTTCATCAACCTGCCTAGGTTTATATCCGACACTGTAACTTCCTGTAGCTTAAAGATCCGCCCCTACAGCAGCACCTACACACACCAAACTTTACAATCTTGTACTTAACAAGATTTTTGACACAACATGTGACATTTTTTTTGCTATCTAATTCCATGTCTAATTTATTCAAGTTATAACTCTCGACAATAAAGTCGTAATTTTATGAAAATATAGGCTACTGTGCGTGAATGAGTCGACTAGTGCGTTATGCGTTGTGGAGAATTTGGAGCATTTTTTTGGATATACTTTCAATTGGGGTTTATGCACAATGAAATACTATGTTTTTTAACCCACCATCACCACACTATCATCAGTCTAAGTACTTTGAAGTGACACTGAAAACATTTGAGTTTGCTTCATCAGAGGAACCATACGGGTTTGGAAGAAATTGCTACTTTTGTGGAAGAGGAACTGGCTGGAAGTGGTCTCCTGCAGGAGTGAAATATCCATGTTCCTTTTCAGAGTTTGAAAGATGTCCATCCAAAATTGAAAGCATTGTTTACGCAGGACTCCCACCAACACCGTATTTGTTGACTGGCAGTGCTGCATCCATAGATGAAGCTTTGATCTCCAGCAAATGCGTCAGTGTGGTTTCTGCGCAAGAACCATTGCATGGCTCAGGCATGTGAATTTTCAGTACCTAAAACCACCCGGAGCCTTTGCGGACAGCCTCCAACATGAGTCACTGTGTTAATAATCACTGTCAGCTCGCTGTTGGTAACGTGCATCCATCCACATAAAGAGACCACTGAAGCCATTAATACAGCCATTTATGCAAATGCCATACACAGCTTCAGTTTATCATATGAATCCAAATGCCACAGTGCGTTTGGCCCTTACACTGTACTGTCTTTGCCGAAGAAGCCGCCTTCTTCACAACTCTACCTCATTTGGATCCAATATTTTCAGTAAAATTCGAACAGTTTCTTGAGAAACAACAAATCCTCTCTGGATAGCTCTGTGGTGTAACCACCAATGCCCCTGCAGCCGACCACTTCCAGCCAGTTGCTCTTCCACAAAACTTGCAATTTCTTCCAAATCCGTATGGTTCCTCCGACGAAACAAACTCAAACATTTGCAGTGTCACTTCAAAGTATTTAGACTGATGATAGTGTGGTGATGGTGGGCTAAAAGACACAATATTTCATCGTGCATAAATCCCATTTGAAAGTCCAAACTCTCAATAACGCATAACGCACTAGTCTACTCATTCACGCACAGTAGCCTATATTCTCATAAAATTACGACTTTATTCTCATAATATTATGAGAATAAAGTCGCAATATTACGAGTTTATTCTTGTAAAATTCCGTCTTTAATGTCGAAATGCTACGACTTTATTTTTGTAATGCCCGTATAATTTATTTTATTTAACTGATCCTTATACTCCATCCTCCTGTAAGATTTAGTTTACTCAAATACTAAATAAGATCCAAAATTCCCTCTGTATATTTTTAGTATCTAATATGTCATCAAAAAGAAGCAAGAAGTGCAAACCTGCCTTTTTCATGTTTCTGTTGAATGTCCCAAAAATTGTCAGTTTTTGACATTTGTATCATAAACTGTTTATATAAATGGACATAGCTAACATGCGAGCTGCAGACAGGAAGCTCAAAACAGGAAGTGATTATGGGCGCACTTCCAGCTGCTTCTACCCTGGCTCCAATTCACTTTCTATTGAAAGCTGTCGCCCCTCTCTCTCTAACTGCTCCTGACTGCTGCTGTCAGACTTGCCATTTTGGTCTTAAAATGTTCGTATTAAGATGATCCTGGAATTTTTATTTTGGTATTGTGACGGACACAAGATATGAACATTAATAACAGACAAATCAGGCGCCTTCTTTATCTGAGGTCCTTTCCGCTAGTGTTAACAACAGGTTTGATTGACAGCATTGCTAAGTGCCTGCTCCCTGCTAAACCAGCGGTGAGGGCGGGAAGAGGTGTTAGCTTCAACAGCCTCGCTCCTGATTGGCTCTTTGGTTGCTGTGATTCTCGTGGTAGGATTACATACATGGAACTCGACTCCAGAGTCACCCCTATAACTGCTCGATGAGCTTCATGTGACTGGAGCTGAACGCTGTGGTGATGTCACACTTAGTTCACTTCTTTATACAGTCTATGGTTTTTACACATAAAATTCCTTATTTTTATATGAAAACATTACATGATGACATACAAACTTGTAACATATTTATTTCTTACATTTATGTGAGTAAACCACAGAAGATGTTTCAAACTGATAGCTCTACATTTAAGATTTTTTCCAATTCATCTGCAGTGTCTCTCCTTAAAAAATGTACACTACACAAGCCATCCTCAAACGGGATGTGGGCAGTTATTTAGATTTGATCTTCTAGGCTTTGACTTCTTTGGTTAATCCCAGTCATTAACCACTCAATTTTCCAAGAGTTGGTGACCCTGGGTGTTAGCAAATTAGCTCCAGATTAGCTCTGGATAAAATCCAGATTAGCTCCAGATTAGCCCGGCCCACTGGCTAATGCTAACTGTGCCCCTCACATTCCTGTGTATATGAGCCAGGAAGGCTTTTGACAAAAGAGAAAGTGACATGCTTAAAGAAGAAATGTGTGAAATAAGATCCGTACAAACAACCCAAGGTCAGACTCAGTTTTAGGAGCGTCATCTAAAACCTGGACACTCCAAAACTGAATAGAACTAGTATTGTCATTTTAAATGATTTGCTGGTGGAATTAGCTTCTTACTTAAAACCCATACATTACATAAGACATCCTCAAACGAGACGTCCCACTCTAGACATAATAGTACCGCTGTCAGAAGGCCTGTGCTGTTGCTACTAGGCCCAGGCACATGCACAGAGGCCGCGTGGTGCTCAAGTCTCAAGTGCCCCCGTGGTCAACATACATTTTTAGGTTTAATATTTACCTCATGAAGACAGCAGATGTGTAAAAGTGGTTTAAACTAATTCAATAAACTACTTGTGTTATGCGCCTTAACCGTAAGAGCCAAATCAAAGACTGTGAGGACGGTTTAGACTCCTTAAAGATGTTCAGGACCATCCAAGCTTTTAGCAAGTGTTCATATTTTTGACAATCAGCCTCTTATTCTCAATGTTAAGAGCAAAACAGCAAAACAGCTGATTAAATAATACAACTATAGATTAAATTGTGCAAGTATATCATCTGTAAGATCATCTGAATTCTCATAAACGCAACATAACACATAGGTCTGGGTGTGTGGACAGAAGTTTTAGACTGGAGTGTAGCAGAGCTGTCACAGTCCAGTGTGAGGCTGCAGCTCACAGACACGGGGCCCGAGAGCAGGGGCGGAGCACAGGGCGGGGCTCCACTGAGACCCACTGACACAGGAATTAGACCATAGACTGTATATATAAATGGACGTGGCTATCCTGCTAGCCACCGCTTTCCAAATAGGAAGTGAGCCAATTCACTTTACATTTGTAAACTTCACCCCTCTCTCCTTAACTGCTGCTATCAAGCTTGTAATTTTGGTCTTAAAATGTTCATTTTGACCCGCTCTACATGAGCCTGGGGTTTTATTTTGCTATTGTGTCCAGAAGTCAAGATATGAACATTAATAAAAGGCAAATCAGTCGGCTTCTTTCCCCGAGGTAGCTCCTGCTAGCATTAGCAACAGGTTTGACCGACAGCGTTGCTAAGCACCCGATCCCTGCTAAAGAGCCTTTCTCCGGATTGGCCACTATGATGCTCGTGGTCGGAATTCCAAAATATGGAACTCGGCTTCATATTCGCCCATCACACTCCCCTAGTACACTTTGTTATACAGTCTATGATTCAGACACAAGCGATCAGTATTTCTAAAATGGAAGTGTGTCATAAAAGCCATTTGTTATAGTCTAATAAACAATAGACTGTTTTGAATCTTGCAGAGGAGACTTCAGTAAAGGCTACTATATCCCAGTGTTCTGTATCAGACTGCTAAAAAATAGGATTTGTTCACCTACAATTTCCCAGAAAATCAGGAAATCATGTTTATTTTATAAATAATCAAATGTTTCTTTTTCGCTCTGTCATTTCTGTAATCATACACACTTCTATGCACAAAGCTTTGCTGCTAAACCTCAGCAGCCGCACACCCTAAAGTCATCTCTAAAAAAGCAAAATACTTTTAAAAAACGTGGATGGATTCGTTTTAAGCTATATGGACCACAAAGGCTCCCTGTGTCTCTTTCTTGTATTGTATTTGCTCTCTGCAGAGGTGTCCAAACTATGGACTAAATGTGGTCCTCGGGCCAGTTTTTGTTGGCCCTCAAGTCTCCTGCTCAACAGGGCCGGCCCAGCCTATAAGCAGACTAAGCAGCTGTTTAGTCTGCTTATAGGCCCACCAGAGGGCCCCCAATAGCCCATATATTTACATTGAAAATAATATAGTTATACTAGAAACAGTGTTTACAGCAGCCTAAATATCCCTCTATAAAGATTATATTTGGTTTTTTTTTACATATAGTTGCAAAACATCTGCTGCATAAATTTGTTTTATCTCTGTGTTTGCTCCTCTCAAGGTGCACTGAGGCCCCTGAGGTACTTTTGACTGGCTGTTTTACAAGTTAGATTAAAATATTTTAGTCTTTTGCTCATATAAATAGAAATGCAACAGGACAAGGTGATGGGAGCACAGTCATCATGTTCTCAAATCTGAATCACCAATAGCTGAGCCCGGGTACATCCACTGCTGAGGGGCCCAGAGACACATTCTGCTTAGGGCCCCCTGAAAGGTAGAGCCTGCCGTGCTGCTCAATTGGTCCAACTGATCACAGGCAGAACTTTTTACTACATGAGTAATTCTACCCGTGTTACCTCACTAGCATCGCATAGAGCTCCTGCAGCAATCCCAGCATGCAACTCCAAACTCTGTACTGGAAGTGGAGCAGCAGAGAATCCCACAGAATTTAACAGTTTCAAATTTACCCTATCTGTACTCAGGTCTGGGTCACTCATGTTTAATCTGATTACTTAGATAAATCGTTGTCTATGATTTCATGTAATGACAAAAAAACTCACGTCCATGTCCACAGGTGAGGGTATGAACGTAGACTGAGTGGTAAATAAAGAGCTTTACCTCTCGACTCAGCTCCTTCTTTACCACAACAATCCGATACAGTGACCACATCACTGCAGACCCTGCACTGATCCGCCTGTCAGTCTCACGCTGCATCCTTCCCTCACTCATGAACAAGACCCCGAGATACTTGAACTCCTCCACTTGAGATAAGGACTCTCCACCCACCCAGAGAGGGCAAGCCACCTTTTTCTGGTAAAGAGCCATGGCTTCAGATTTAGAGGAGCCAGTCAATCTACATTCCTGCCCTCACCTATGGTCATGAGCTTTGGGTGCTGACAGAAAGGACAAGATCGTGGATGCAAGCGGCCAAAATGAGTTTCCTCCACAGGGTGGCGTAGAGACAGGGTGAGGAGCTTGGTCACATGGGAGGAGCTCGGAGCCACTGCATTTGTTCCCTAGGGAGGTGTTCCGGGCATATCCCACTGGGAGAAGACCCTGGGGAAGACCCAGAACATGCTGGAGGGACTTTGTCGCTTGGCTGGCCTGGGAACGCCTTAGGGTCCCATCGGGCGAGCTGGAGGATGTGTCTGGGGCCAGGGAAGTCTAGCCTTCTTCAGGATAAGCAGAAGAAAATGGATGGATGGGACAAAAAACCCTCCAAAAGCGACTCGGTGCCATTCATTACTGTAGTTCAGCACTGAACTGGCCCTCTGTCACATTTAGTCACGTGGGCATTGGACAGAATCTTACTGCTAACCATAAGCACAGTTCGAATAGTGCCTGACAGATCTCTGGATTACTCAAACATGCTTGGATAAACATATAAAATCACTTCAGTCGATTTTGCATAACACCCCTCTTTAAGCCACTGGCAGGCCAGGTTCAGTTGTGATTGTAGGGACGACTTGATAGACTGCCTGAATATCTCACTTGTTTATTGAAGTTTGATACTGAAACTTTTAATACAAGATCTCATGATTGTCTGCATCTAAAAACTGGCAACACTACAACTGAAATGGTTATTTTTCCAACATGAAATCTGGATACACTAGTGCCACTAATGCTGGTGATAAACATTTATAGTTAGACCTGCACCTGTTTTTAATGGACTTATGTAGTTATTTGTTTGTATTTATCTGTATTTTAACAAGGTGTTCATGAAAAGAGGGCCTGGTACTCTCATTGGGCTATCCCTGAATAAATAAAAATTAAAGCACACCAATCAGAACATAGTCAAATGTACTTTATTTAACCAGAATCTTCCATCAGAAAAAAGGAGCTGACACCAAGACACATTTGAACAGTTTTATTCACAAACACACATAACGTATAGCATTCTTATAAAAACAGGAGCAAATGTAAAAATCACTATAGTGTGCAGCCGCGCTCACACGGTCCAGCTCCACTTTGCATACACACATTGCATGGAGACTTTCACAAACTTTAAAGAGCGATTTGAGAATAACCCTGAATGTCCAGCAACGCTAAACCAGGATTTACAGCAGTGGACAGTACAAAACATGTCACCTGGCTAGCCCCATGAGTCCCTTTGTAATTCACAGAGAAGTCCAGTACTGCTCCTTTGAGATTGGAGTACCAGTTAGAGCCAGAGAGCAGGTTCCATTAAAGCCCACGGGTAACATTTTAGCTAATAGACAATCGAAAATGAAATTGGTTGGGTTCACGTGACATCATAACATTCCAGTAGCTCTATGGATTAAAACTAAGCTGAGACGGGTCCGAACTCTCAGGTGGAGTTCTCTGTGTAACTGTCAGATGTGTGGACCTGGTTTATGGTTAGTATCTCTGTAATCACTGGACCTATCCACATGAAACAAGAACTGGCAAAAGTTCTCTGTCAGTGTAAGTAAACAAAAGTGAAATTTTTTTTTTTTTCCACAATAGCTTCAGAAAGTGGAGCCATTATTCAACCCCAAAGACGTGATTGTTGTCAGCTGAAAGGACTTTAAGTAAGAGATTAATATGATGAATTTGTGGATCCGATCCCAACAAATAAGATCCACGAATGTAGAACTTTCTCTTTTCTTTCAAATATTTCATAGAATTACATAAACCCTTGCCCACCATCTGAAATTATGACATCAAATTAGAACATGAACTCAACCTATTCACTTAAGGGCCTATATTACGATTTATTGGCTGAAATGTTATGCAACAAGGCTTTAACCAGAACCAACAAGATGGTGCCATCTGTTACCCACAAACCAAGCAGCAGCAGACTTATACGTAGATTACAATGGTAAAGAACATTCACCAAGAGAAGAAAGCTGGGGAGTTGGGGCAGCGGTGAGGTGGAGCTGTGGCAACTGTGAGGCAGCAGTGGGGTGGAGGTAGGGTAGCAAAAGGGCAGAAAAGATCATACACTGTATATAAAAGTAGACTGAAGGAGTAAAAGGTCCCCGACAGTGTTTGGCTCCAACCACATGAAGCCAATAGAGGCCAAGAGCGAGGTTGTTGAAGGTACTGGCCTCTTTCAGCCCGCTGATTTGGCAGGGGGCACTAAGCAATAAGGCTGCCAATCCAACCTGTTGCTAATGCTAGCATGAGTGACCTCAGGGCAAAAGAAAATACATATGCTTTGTGGGTTATTAATGTTTATGTTTTGATTTCGGGACAAACTAGTCAAGTAAAAACCCCAAGATCATGTAGAGTGTGTTAAAACAAACATTTTAAAACCCAAATGATGAGACTGACAGTAGCAGTTACAGAGAGACTTGAAGATTTCTCAGTAGAAAAGTGAACTGAAACCAGACCTCGAAGGAACCGCTTTGCGCCTGTTCTCACTTCCCATTTGGAACGCAGCAGCTAGCAGGCTGGCTATGTCCATTTATTTATCTATGGGAAAGGGCGTAGGAGAGGGGCAGGGGAGAGGCAGGACACACCAGGCTCAGATGTTCTCAGGAGGCCTCAAGTGGAACATTTGAAGGAGCAAACAGGAGCAGAACATTTGTGCAGAATACTTAAGATAATTTGATATGTTGCAAAGAAATTTCTCACCCACCTAAACATACATTTTGGTATTGCTCTGCATCTGCAACTTAAAGGGGCACTAGCTAACCTTTCTAGAGAAGGTCACCCAGCTGCTCGTCTCCGTTATTGCTTTTCCTGGAATGTTTCACAGCATGGCATTAAACTGATCTATCTCCACGGAGACGAACAGCTCACTGTAAGAATGCATGTTTCCACCGTATTTCTTCAAATGGGGAAAAGTTGAATCCCTTACTGTGGGACATTACGAGACATATTGATTTTAATCATTTTTTAACTCATTTTCTTTAGATAAGATTTCAACAGTGATAATTATGTAATATGACCATAATCTATAATCTATATAAACTATTTCAGCGTCCATTTTCCTTCTGTTTACTTCTCCAAACACATTAGGCCTTTTCCTGTTTTAGTGATTTTGGTGCACTTGGAATTGTACTTCAGAAAATTCTCATTTAGATTTACTTTTTTTAAATAAACAATGCTAGCTACAGTTACGCCATAGTGTAGCATGCACTTGAGAATGTGCCATATATAGTCATGCAAACATTTTTCACATTATAGATATCAGTTCATATTGAAAACATTGTACTTTTCCCAAATTTAAATTCCGAAATTCTGAAAAAAAAAAAAAAAAAAAAAAAAAAAACCCCCACCATATTCTTTTACAGTTTATTGGAGCAGTGCACATTTGCTCTAAGTAATTTTTTTTTCTGAATCATGACAATATTGTACATAGGACACAATATGATGTGGAAAATAAATGTACCGTAATACTAGTAAAAATGCTCCAGAAAAAATAAGTATCCCACTTGTACAAACTGTCTACAGCAGAAATGGTCCGTTGCAAAACAAATCAAATACTTGCAAAAATAAGTGTGCAGTGCAACAGCATTTAAAACAGAGGTATAGGTCATGTTGAATAAATATTCTGAAATGACGGGAGCCATACTGGGGAAAAATGGGGTCATGGCCAATAGTAATAAGCACCAAAAATGGTATTGTATTGTGTAGGCCTGTCACCATAACTGCATCACCTTATCATTCCATACATGATAGAATTATACCTTTTATTAGCACCATGTATTTTTTGTATTTAAAGGGCCTTTACCCATAGACCGTCTAAAGAAGTGGACTAAGTGAGTGTGATGTCACCCATAGTGTTCAGGTCAGTCAAATGAAGCTCATTGAGACTAGCAGTTATAGCAGCCAATTTGGGGCCAAGTTCCATATTTGGAATTCTGACTGCGAGTATCATAGCAACCAAAGAGTAAATCCAGAGCGAGAGAGAGATGGGACAACGTGAATAGGAGTCGATGGAGGGGTCGGGGGGCACACCCATATCATCACTACCTATTTGGAACACGGTTGCTAGCAGATTTACCATGTCCATTTAAATATCCTATGTCTATGCCTGTACCCAATTTTTTCCCCCTTGAATTTGAGCAAAATGTGTCTTAACCCAGTACAGATATATTCTTATAAGCAGCTCTTCAGGTCAGAATATTTCTGCAGTGTACAATCTGAACGTAATTTCAGTTTTTTATTGTCAAAGAATCAGGAAATGCACAGTTAGTATGCTAGTTGTGGTTTGTTCAACAACAGCAAAACTCCACTCCTGTTTCTTAAAGTTCTGAAAAGTGCTAATGACCTTATTATAGTAAATGGTAAATAACTGGGATGGTCAGATTGCATATGGAAGTGACCAATACATTTGGACCACTGCAAACCGTTTAAAATGAACCACTAACTAACTCAAGTGTTCAGTTGTGCCTTTTATGAATCATATTTTTTACAACATAGTTCACATGGGACAAGGTTCACTGGGACGCTTCAGAGTCTTTGTGTTGTTGGTATAAAGTAGATTAAATAGAATTTTTTAGAATTCTTCAGTAATTTATCATATGTGGAAAAAGTTGCGGTGACAGGCCTAGTCCAGCAAACGCTTTGGCACAGGAACAGTTACACAGCAAAAATATCAAATCACAAGATCAATCAAAATGGGAGCACTTTTGACAAGGCGTGTTTTTTTACCTGATGGACTTAAAAGGATTTAAGTGACCCTAAAATTACCAAAACACTGAAATACAGATTCATACTCCAAATTTGAATGATTCTGATTTGCCTTTTTTGCAGAGTAGCTCTCTAAAGGACATTTGAAATAAATGATTAAGGCTTAGTGTTCTGAAAGAGAGGGTTGGAGGGTGTGTACAGCAGGAATTACAAAACATTGAGTTTGGAGAAGCAGACAGGAGAGTCCGAGTGAGATGAGCCAAAATATGGCTAATGTCTCAGCCCACACACATGGCACTAGACACCATATTGGCTGAACAGGTTTTAGTTTGCATGTCTTTGCTCCTGTCGTCTTCTCCAAAACCAGGAGTGTTGACAATGACAGCGTAAGTGATGTACCCGTGTGTACACAGCACTAGAGCATCACTGGTCTGGTGGTACAGCCCACCAGCAGGTTACATTGGTCCCAGCGCATTTCAGAAGGACTTGGACATTGTGCATAATGTTAGAAGTGAATAGAAACCCATCAGTGGAATTGCATCTCAGAATAAAAGATGTCAGGAGCGCTGGGAATGGTTCTGAAGGGAAGGGACCCAAAACCACACAAGTTTGCATAAATATTTATATAGATCTTAATTGTTTAAATTATCCAATTTAGGCTAAAACATTTGGGATCATAAATACTTTCTAAAAAAATTACAAATTTAACTTCAGGCTGAAACAAAATAATACAAGTGATATAGGAGTAGGTCACTAAAGCGCACAGACACTAGATTAAAACATCTAGACTGGTCTTACAGAGAGGACTCGGCCTCCTTGCGCTCCTCTGCTCTGGGCCCTACTTGGACGGGCTGCTCCTGCATCTCACTGATCACCTCCAGAGCACTGGAGGCCGCCACCTTACCCTCTGCACTGTTCTTTTTGCCGTCGGCCTTGTCGCCACTGCTGCAGCACTGTTTAGGCGCACATACTGTCCGACAGGCCAGCTCACACTGGGAGTCACGGTTATCAGAGTTGAAGGTGACAAACTCGGGCTGGATGGTGGTGGCATGGATGCCCTCGTTGTGGAAGAAGTCCTTGATCCGTTTGGCTACCTCCATGTAGGATGTGGGGTCGTGGCACTTGATGTGTGCCGTGGCAATGATGCGGCTGCCGGCCAGCTGCCAGATGTGCAGCTCGTGGATGGCCAGCACCCCCTCTAGCCGCAGCAGCCGCTGGTTCAGACTGTCCATGTTGATCTGCTTGGGCACGGTCTGCAGCAGGATGAGGGCCGACTCTTTGAGCAGGGGATATGTGGTATAGAGCAGGATGCCCACCATGATGATGCAGAGCACGGGGTCCAAGTAGAGCACCCAGCAAGGCCCAGCCATGCGTGCGGCAGAGGGCCCTTCCAGGAGGTCCACGATGGTGTGGTTGATGTGGCGGTGGTCTGTGCTGTGGCGATTGATGCAGGGGTTGACACAGTTCTCGTCATCACCACAAGGAGTCCACACCAAGTAGAAGATGACAGCGGTTACCACGACGATAACAGAGCCCAGCGCATCACCGAGCACGTGCAGAAACACCCCATGCATGTTCAGCTGAGACGAGTCTGGGGGCACGTCCAAGTCATCAAAATGCAGGTTCAACTGGGTGGAGTCGGGGTCCTCGTAGTGAGGGCTGCCGTTCACCTGCACCTCCGTGTTGTCCTTGCACACCAGTTCTGAACACACAGGATACAGGTTAGTCTTAAACTCATCTTCAAGTTTCCAATGAGCTGACTAGCACTATACAATGTGAAAAATCTATTACAAGACATCATGAGATAATAAAAAGCATTTTTGTCTACAAATGAATGAACTTTAAATCTACTTTTATGTGCTTTTAACTATGTTACTACTCCCTTATCGTTTTGATTGATTCATGTATGTTTGGGTAATTCTGCAATGTTCAGAAAATCTTTGTTTTTAACCAAACCCTGATCTCCGCCCACTGCTCTGTATTTACTTACAAATATGATTTTGACTCTGGATCAGGGTTCAAAAATAAAAATATGTGAATGAAAATCTGCTGCTCAGTACAGTCAGTAGTAGAGTCTTTATTATGAAGTTGTTTGAGGTCAGTACTGTATTTTACAATGAACAAATCTATGGATGTTAGAGTTCATTACTAAACACTAGCACATAAAGCACTATATCTTTATGGTACTTGGCCTTAGTGTACTCGCCAATACTGATACCAGTCTGATACCGCATAGTGTGAAGTAGTAGATTAAGGCTACTCAAGAGCAAAAAATAAAACTCTATCTAAAGAAAACATGTACAAGAATAAATGAGATTTTGAGGACTTAAGTATTAGTCAAATGTATAATGGCCTTGACTTTTCTACTTAGTCACTTTGTACCACAGAGCGTGGATAAAAACAGCAGTGAGGCCTGTAAAAAGACACTCATCCTCAGAACATGTGGCTAATTATGCAGAGTAAACAAAGTCTGTGTTAACACTGTTGTTGGCTGCACTCTCCGTAGTTATTTTACCAAGTTCAGTGTCCACACCAAAGGCTAAATGAAGGTATCAAAGAGGTAACATAAATGGCTTTTCTGTTATTATCAGTGTTATTATCTGTTTTAAGTGTCTGCAATCTGCGGCTTATGCCAACGCTAGGTTAAATGCAGATGCCAACAGTGGCTGCTTGCCTCTATAGGGTTCTCATTCTGGAAAATACAGAGTGGTATCAGATTGGTCATTTGGTCCAAGTACTCGATACGATACCTGAAAAAAAAAGTGGTGTATTGGAGCTTCCAAACAACTCTGTTGATTACTAATAGTTAGAACTGTCACAATAACACATTTTTAAGCAATATGCAATGTAAAAAAAATATAATATTGAAACTATCTTAAGCCACTAAACATTAAATAATGAAAAATCATATGATCCCAGTAAATCATAAAAACGGTCATTAAAAGACATGAGTTGCAATAAATAAACAGCAGAATGTACCAATAATTAGCCATAAAATTGACTAATTCACCCCCCGACTGGTCAAATCATACATTACAACAAAAATACCCCAAATCTCCCCACTTTTGCAAAGAAAAAGTACTCACGATAAATTCTGAGCTCTAAAAAGTCTTGTGCCAGCTTTCATATATTGAAGAATAAGTTGATATAATTGATTAGTTAATTATCGTGACAGGCCTACTAGTTGTCACTACTTTGAACGTCTGCCCACAAGTTTGTCCAGGCTTTCTAAAAGGTAGACCGTTGGTAAAGTTGGACTCCGACTCTCACATGCTCCACTGCTCATCAGCCATGTGCACCTTCAGTCACACAGCAGCGCCAGCACACTCAGGCTTATTCAACACTGCATTCATTCCCCTGTCTGAGAAGAGACAAGCACGACAGAGACTATGAAAGAGAAAGTGATCAGGAGGGAGGACAGAGAGAAAGAGGACAGAGTGATCAAGAGGAAGGACAGAGAGAAAGAGGAGAGAGTGATCAAGAGGGAGGGCAGAGAGAGTGAGACAGTGAAAGAAAGGAGAGCCTGATCAAGAGGGACAATAGACAGAAGGCGGGAAAGAGGAGACAGAGAAGGTGAGATAGTGAAAGATATAGAGGAGAGAGTAGAGCACAGATGAGATAGTAAAAGAGAAAGGAGAGTGATCAAGAGGGGGGACAGCGAGAGATAATGAAAGAGAAAGAGGAGAGTGTGATCAAGAAGGAGGATAGAGCGGGTGAGAGAGTGAAAGAGAAAGAGAGGTGTCGGGGGGCAGGTGTGGGTCTATAATGGTTTTACAGTGTGGGGGCGACAGAGTGAGTCAGAAGCAGCAGATGAGAACGGGATGCTACAACAGCACAGCATACTGCTAAACGACTGCTTTCATTTACATCATTTACAGAAGAAATACTGCACTTTAGCAGAACAAACTAATGAAGCTATAATCTGTGTTCATCTGGAGTGATAGAGAGTACAAACATAAAAATACTTTCTCTGGATGTACCAATTGAATGGTTGTGTTTAATAGAATAATACTTGCCACTTCATTGTAAGATAAATCAATCGATTTTCATTTTACCTATTGTGCTTGTGTCTGCTCAATAGTTATAGAACCAAAATGATTACGCAACGCTGCTGAATCCTATTAGTACCACCGATTAAGAAAATAAAATTGGAGAATTAAGTACGTCACAGTGGGTGGGTACCTGTGGCAGTGAAAACGGGAGTTGATCAGGAAAATGGCGTCTTGAAAATAAGCAATTAAAGATGACTCAAACATGAACGAATCACTCCAAATATAACGTCAGGTGAGTAAATGGTGAGGAGAAACTAGAATATGGTTAACATTTTGCAGAATAGGTCTGCTTTGAGCAAAACATCCATACTTGTGCCTTCAATTCCCTTTTAAAAATGATTTTGGGATCAGTATTCCATGTAACATGGTTAAAAGGTAAAAAACGTCCATTTTTGCATGGCGCGTTTATGTCTTTGACAAACCTAGTTATTCAGTTTTAAAGTAAATCAGATACAGATACTCATTTGAGCAGGTATTGATATTAAAAAAGTCACAGGACAGAAATGAACCTTTCCTGAATCTGTTTATAATGATGCGTCTCTGTTTCACAAGTATAAGACACATAGACTAGTTTACACTCATGGACCACTATGACCCTACTGCACACAGAGGGATGACACACATGACACACATGGAATAGAACACAAAGTACAAAGATTTAATGTGGAAAATCACATTCTACTGTCTAAAGAAAGTGTATTTTATTGTCATTGTGGTATCAAAATCGATATCGAGTCTATTCCTCAGTACTGAAATGGCGTTTAAAATTGTAATATCGCTAAATGTACTACACTACACTACAGTACAGTATACTACACTACAGTACAATACTCTACATGTAGCAATGCAAAAGTAAATCATTTATAAAATAGAGTTAATGGAATGCAGCTGATGTCCCTTTGTGTAGTTTGGACCTCAGACACTTCCTGTCTGGCCTATTCACATCCACAGTGTCCAGGAGACATGACCATGGCATCTGTCCACAGCACAAATGGCTTCTATATCAGTCACGTGGGAGGACTGCACAACATCACTCTGGAGTCTGCGGAGGAACGTGGAAATCAAACAAACTTTTCTACTTAGTGTTGTCACAGTACTAAAATCTCCAACTCGACTTTGATACTAAGAAATAGACTCGATACTCGATCCTGATTCTGCTACCACGATGATCTTTTTTTTTTTTTTTTTAAATACACTTTCTTTAGACAGTAGAATGTGATTTTCCACATTAAATGTTGTACTTTGTGTTCTATTCCATGTGTGTTATATGTGTGTAATCCCTGTGTCCAGTAGGTTCATAGTGGTCCATGAGTGTAAACTAGTCTATGTGTCTTATACTTGTGAAACAGGGACACATCATTATAAACAGATTCAGGAAAGGTTCATTTCTGTCCTGTCAATGTGATTGTTGTAGTATCCCGCTCAAACTAGTATCTAGTTCCAATAATAGTTTTAATATCAATTTGTATCAGGTTTGATGCTTTTGACAACCCCAGTCTGTATAGTGCAGATAACGACTGCTGTCAGCCCCTCCTATGGATAGCTGAACATCACACAAGTGAAGAGTGGACTTTTTTTTTCATTTGTACCAAAATGACCTCACGACGCCACTGAATCTTATTCTTAAAAATAAAATTGGAGAATGACACAAGTACAAGAGTGGGCGTATGCCATGGAGGTGAAAACTTGATCTGCAAAATGGTGTTTTGAAAAAAGCCAATAAAGATTACTCGAACATGCATGAATGACTCCAAATTCAACTTCAGGTGAGTAAATGGTGAGGGGAAACAACTGTAACATAGGGGTGTGCTAAAATATCGATACACCGATATATATATATATATATATATATATATATATATATATATATATATATCGATATTATTAAATCGATACGGTATCGATTATTTCTTTCCTAGTATCGATATTCCCCCCAGGCGTTACTCTTTACGGGTGAAGAGAAGCGAGAAGCAAGAGAAACGAAAATGTCAGAAAAAAAATTTTCAACCGCATTCCTCCCTCTAGTTAGAAACATGCATTAATCAAAAAAGCACTTCATTGTGTTTTTAATCTTCAATAAATGGACGATAAATGCACCATTTAATGTTTTTTTTTTTTTGTGAAAATTGGGTTGACCATTTAAGTAAGGTTGAAGGCCTTTATTTTTTTTCTGAATCGTATCGTATCGATTTGAAATATATCGAATATATCGTATCGAATCGTATCGTATCAAAATGGCACTGTATCGAGATACGTATCGTATCGGAGACTGTATCGAGGTACATATCGTATCGGCAGCTTCTTGGTGATACCCAGCCCTATGTAACATGGTCAAAAGCTCTGAAAAATCCATTTGCAGATAAGGTCTGCTTAACAACAAAGATAAAATTATTGCCTTAATAATTTGCTAATTGCTTCCATTCAATTTGTGATTTTGGTTCATTGTGATTAATGTTGTAATTCTGTGTTCGCCGCAGTATCAGGTCCGTTCTGAAGCTCAACAAGAGAAGCACTCATTTTCACTTCCTCACTTCTGTCACCAAATCAGCGTTTGATCAGCAAAAACATAATGTTTCCTTTTATCAGTGAGTGCAATGAACAGGCTTAAAACTCTAAAATGAACAACAGAGTTCACTCTTACTTAGTAATTGTGAATGTAAGTGAACAAACTCTTTTATTGACTGTTTTATGAGTGAATGATTTACGCATCATAACTACTAAAAGTGTCACGATACTAATATTTCAAACCAGTTTTTGATACTAAGGAATATACTTGATACTCAATAACGATTCCAAGAATTCAATAATAATAGAGAAAACTCTTCATTCAATAGGTACAATGTTCAACATTAAATGGTACTTTCCAGGCATGAGACTATATTGAAGTTTGGTTATCATGCCCAAAATAATTGCGATTAACAATTATGACCAGTTCCATATTTAAACAACTGTTATAGTATTGTACTTTATGAAAACAACAAGACATTGGCGTTCATGTCTATATACATTATGTGGTCTTTTTTTTCTATTCACTATGATTATCTATTCAGCCATTGTGTGTTTTAATAAATCATGTGTAATCCTTCAGTGGTCTTACACTTGTCTATGTGGTCTTACACTTGTCTATGTGGTCTTACACTTGTCTATGTGGTCTTACACTTGTCTATGTGGTCTTACACTTGTCTATGTGGTCTTACACTTGTCTATGTGGTCTTACACTTGTCTATGTGGTCTTACACTTGTCTATGTGGTCTTACACCGGCCTATGTGGTCTTACACCGGCCTAATTCAGCTCAAGATCATTCTAAAGAGATTAAGGAATGGTTAATTTCTGTCTGGTGAATATGACTTTTTAGCATCAATACCTGCTCAAATGAGTCTAGTTTTGATACTAGTTTTACTACACATTAGGATTTGACTTTCCATACTTCTAACAACTCTATTTCTAGCCATTTCTACAGTGTGTGTAGACTGGAACATGTTGGGACATCAGTGAATGATGCCTTCTTCTTCCGGACACATTGTTGGAGTACAGGCAGATAAATCAGACACAGCTGTAATCAGCAGATCAATAGTGTGATCATGTTTGTGGACACCTTAAATGGGTCACATGGGGAGACATATGGCTTACCGTTCCTCCGGTCCGAGCGGCCGTCCCCGGGGCTGCTGTGGTTCACTAGGTGATTGGTCTCTTCTCCACAGGAGCCAGCCTTCAGAGCTTTGGCCTTGTGGCTCTTTCCTCCGTGCGTGTGCCCCCCTCCCCCTCCGCCGTGGGAATGCCCGTGGCCCCCGCCGGAGTGTCCGTGGAACAGACACAGGCCGAGCAGGTTGACCAGGAGCCCCGCGGCCCCCACCCCGATCACCACCAAGGGCCCCTCGATCTCGTGGGGCTCGGTGAAGCGCTCGATCGCCTCCAGGACGATGGTGAAGCACAGCGCGGTCAGGAACACGGCGTTGACCAGGGCGCCCATCACCTCCGCCCGGATCCAGCCGAACGTGTTCTTGTTGGTGGCCTGGGTCTTCTCCGCGAACCGGACCGCCACGAGAGCCACGACCAGCGCGATGACGTCCGACAGCATGTGGAACGAGTCCGACAGCATGGATAGGGACGAGGTGATCCGGCTTACCACCACCTCCACCACGAAGAAGCCGAAAGTCATGGACAGCATACACAGCAGGCGGGCACGGTTCGGCTCACACGCCATCTTTCTTTTCTTCTTCCAGATAAAAGTAGTCCTCTTTATCGTGTCGTTAGCGCATAAAGGCTGGGTTAGCGCACTGGGTTAGCGCACTGTCCGCAGAACTGCGACCTCGAGCTAACGGTTGGAGCTCGACGGAGACAATACGGAGCTAACGAGCGTTCACATCCCCGAAGTGCCGGGTCACACACGGTTATACAGCCTCGGTCCGAAACACGAACAAAAGTGCGAGTTAAAGGCGTGCTGTGGCAGGCACACGGCGCTCCTCTGCACTCCGGCCGCTTCCACAAGTGTTTTGCCGACGAGCCGCGCTTTGCAGACGGCGAAAAGTTTTGCACCCGGGCCGCCGGTGCTCCACACAGACCCGTGACCCGGAGCCCCGCCCCTAAGCCCCGCCCCTTGAGTAGGCTGCGGGAGCTGATTGGTGGAGACAGGGACGGGGCGGACATGTTTGGTCGGACTTTGGAGCTCATGTCTGTGAGCCAATCAGCCGCGGTTGCTAAGCACGCTAACAGCAACTGCTCTCGCGAGATGTGGACGTTATTTTACGCAACACATTTTATGACAGGAATTAAACAGAAATTATGGTCTCAAAAAACAAAAAAAGACCCCAAAAAACAACCCAAACTTAAATTATGATCTCTTTAAATTAATAAGCAATATTGTTTTATTATTTTTAACGGCTTTTGATCTGCTTAACATAGTGACAAACCTGCATTATCTTCAGTTCACTACATAAACAAGATTTTTTTTTCTATTTATTCTTTTCTTATCTGTTTCTGTACCACTGTTTAATCTCTTCATAAAATAAAACTTTTTCAGCCTAAATCACTCTCTCAGTGACTATAATGTGGTCCTTAATCTGATTCACTTTCATCAAACAAACAGTAGTTTATTGGTGTGAAAATGGTTGAGTGATGTCCCATTAGGGTAGATGCCAAACCCTGAAACAAGAGCATAGAAAGTTTTCTATATGAGGCCTATATAACACACAGTGACAATTCACTAAATAAGACTTTACAAAAACACAGTGGAATGGTTTAAAGTAGCCTACATCTGGACTCCTTAAGCATTCATAATTTGACATTCAACACAGTTATCCACCACAAACTCACCCACAAACTGTCATCACTTAGGTCTACACCCGCACTCACAGCTGTGATAGGGCATATTACAGGCAGAGATGGATGGGGACAGTTTGGTGACATGGTGCAGAGTCAACAACTTCACTCTCAACATTGACAGATGAAGGAGTTGATAGTGGACATAAGGAAGAAGAGACCTCATCAGCCACTGTTTATCCGGGACCTTAAGGTGGAGAGAGTGAGCAGCTTTAAATACCTGGTGATCCACATCAGTGATGACCTCACCTGGACACTGAATACAACACAGGTGGTGAAGAAGCCTCAACAGCAGTTGTACTTTCTGAGGAGGCTGAGGAAATTTGGTATGTCACCCAAAATCCTCAGCAACTTCTATAGCTGCATTACTGAGTCCATCCTGAACAGCTGCATCACTGTGTGGTACGGCACTACTATGAAGGACTGTAAACACCTGCAGAGAGTGGTAAAGACTGCCACAAAGATCACCACAGAACATCTACCATCTCAGAGTCCACAGGAGAGCTGCCTCCATCATCAAGGACCCCACTCACCACCAGCATGGACTATTCACACTCCTGCCTTCAGCCTTCAGTACCACATATTTAGAAAACAAAGATGTCTATCTAGCTTGTACGCTTGTAGTCATAGATGTGTGTTTACTAGGCTGTAGTGGCTGTTACCTTGGCCTTTTAACATAAACACTGAGCTACTGTTGTCATGGTACTAAAATTTCAAACTCGATTTCAATACCAATTCCTACACCAAAATGATCATTTAAAAAAAAGAAAACTCTTTCTTTAGACAATAATCTGATTTCTAACATCATAGTGCTTTCCTTTATATTCCATGTGTGTTATATGTGTGTAATCTCTCTGTGTCCAGTAGGTTCATAGTGGTCTATGGCTGTATACTAGTCTATGTGTCTTATACTTATGAAACATACAGAGACACATCATTATAAACAGATTCAGGAAACGCTAATTTCTGTCCTGTCAATGGGAGTTTTTTTAGTATCAATACCTGCTCAAATGAGTATCTAGTTTCAATACTAGTTTTAGTATCAGTATCTTATTTTTCAATACCTTTGACAATCATACATTGATATACAATTATTTACTGCACTTGGATTTTGGAGAGTAGCTGCCTGAAGATACAACATCAGAATCAAATATTTTCACACCACAAACATTAAACACACTAATTATAAAATCAGTAAAATGCCCAGCAATCATAATATCTGCTACTTTTAAATTAAATCTAACTTATGTTACAATCATATTAACATATACAAGTCCTTGTGTCTCTGTGGTTATCGGAGGCCAAGGATCTGCCTGCTCTTGGCCTGACACACTCTCTCCATGTCGCTGAGGGCTTGGGCACGCAGGTTAGCCGTGTGGAGCCTCCTTAGAATCAGCTGCTGCGATGCCGCGGTCGGCGGTCTCACGTTTTCTTTGCTCTCCCCGGCAAAATGCACCTTCTTCTTCCCCGGTGAAGTTTTATCCGCCAAATCTACGAGACAACAGAGAGTGCATCAAGTCAACTTTTAAAATTGCTTTAAAAATGTATTCAGTTTGGTCAAATGTAAGGTTGGAGGAGACATGCAAGACAGAGTCTTCAAGAAAATGAAAACAATATGAATTTTATTAAATGATACTTTGCAGTCATCACCACTGACTGGGGAAATGATGCTAACTGTAGCCACTGCTCTGTCTGAAGCTCTGTTACTCAAGTTAGACTTTGATCTGAGCTTTGTTTTAACACAGTCTGGCCATAAAGAACTGACTTGGTTGGAATTACAACATGTGAGCTGATTTTGTACTGTTAAACAAGCCCCGCTCAAATCACAAGTTAGCTTTAGTCAAAGTTTTTTCAGTTAGTCACTCACCTTTTTTAGTATCAAAACCCTAAACCATGAACACTCACAGAAAACACACATTCCTGAAAATGTGTTGTTTAAATATACTTTGTAACTTTTCTTGAGGTTTCAGACTTCTGGCACTGTTTACTCATGAGTGCTTTGTATCTCCATGGTAACTGCTGAACATTACAGCATAGGAAAACATGCAGTACACCCCCAGCGTAATGTCACTGCAAAGTATCAATATTGACAGAAATAGTTAAAAAGTCTTTATTACATAATTCATAAGGAATAAATATATGGATATAAACATGCATTTAATAAACATTAACATTAAGAGTGAAGTGTTTTGAAGGTGGTCCTGTGCTCCTCATCTGATGCCCATACCTATGTCTTTGGGATAAAACGGTGACAGCTCCATCTGCTGGTGAAGGCGGTTGTAGGTCTTCAGTATACTTTCAGCTCTTAAAAAAAAGGAAAAAAGGGAAAGAAAAAATATATAAATGTTACAAAAAATAATAAAATCCCCCCCAAAAATTACAATTTACCGGGCAAGTTTCTCGTTGGACAGCTGCTCCCGCACACACAGTTCCTGTTCTCTTTCTGCAGCACAAAAAGTTTCAAAGTCAGTCCAGAGCAAAGAAAACCCAGTTCTGTTAAAAAGTTAGCAGGAATGACAGAGGGCTATAGCATCAGGAACCAACCAAGGTTGGAGCCAACCAAGCAAACACATGAATAACATTGGTTCTTAATCCCAAACAATTCAGGAAAAAAATGGACTGCACCAGGACAGGAGGGGGAATCATCGCCAACTTTATGCATCAAAACATTTTCTGAAGCAATATTTCATCTCTTCTAGTGTATTATATATAGCCAACTTTTAGATGGTCTGACAAATCAAGAAATAACTAAAAGAAATGCATGTTTTATATCTATACAAGGCTCAGTGACTGAAAAACTACAGTTGGCCAAAACTAGCTTGATCTAATTTGAGTGGGAGTTGTCGAAGCTTGTCGCTTCATATTGTGTTGACCTAGAAACTATGACATTTCAGATAAAGGGCAGGGGCCTACTAATAGTTTACATGCATGTCTATGGCCAAAAGTTCAGCCGTAATCGTCGTTACACAATGTAAACACCAGAAAACACAAGTGTTAAAATTGAAAGATAAATAAATAAGCACATTTTTAGGAGCCTGTGATCAATCCGAGCGTTCATGGTCCTGTTTAGGCGTTTGATTTTCAAAATCAAGGTGAGAGTGACTAACTGAAAAACTGTTGGCTAATGCTAGCTTGTGACTGTAATGTTATTTGAGAGGGACTTGTTTAACAGCACAAATCAGCTCACCTGTTGGAGTTCCAGCTAGGATCATTTTTTTTTGGTCAGATTGTGTTAAAATAAAGCTCAGATTAAAACCTAACTTGAGTAACAAAGCTTCACACTCCATATGAAACAAAAACTAACTGTCAGACTGCACATTTGTTGACCTGATTTATGATGACTATGTCAGTGTCAAACAGCAAATTCCACCATAAAATTCTGACCTGTCCTCCAGCTCTGCGTGTTGTGATGTCACAAGAACACAGCCGATTCTTTGTTAGTGATCAATGGTGACGTGTGTGTGTGCGGACTCACTCTCTAGCCTATCCTCCCTCTCCTTCAGGGCCCTCTCGCGCTCCCTCACGGCGTGCTCTCTCAGCTGGAGTTGGGTCTCAGTAGTTGTGGGCGGGGTGGGGGTGGGGGTCTGCTGGGGACAGTCTCCAGATCTTCTCTGGGCTTTCTCCTGGGCCCTCCTCTGCTCCTCAGCCACGGCCTCAGACAGCAGGCTGCACTGGAGAATGGACTCTACCGAGGGGCGTAGGTAATCCTGAACAACACACAGTAACAGTAACCGTAACAGAGGGCTAGATTCTGATAAACAGCCATTTGGAGCTTATAACATAACAATGCTTATGCTCATAATAATTACTACATTGAATCATCTTACTGTATATTTTTGCTGGAACCATATTTAACGTCAGAGGGTAGAGTAGCCAAAAACTGTACTCGAGTAATATTATTTTAAAGTAACATTAGTCTTACTTAAGTAAAATTAGAGTAGTGGTCCAAGAAATGATTTGGGAAAACTACCACTCAAGTAATTAAATAAGTTAATATCTTGAGTGTTAGTGTAAGTTGAAGAACAAAGGGTTTGTTGGGTGGGAAAAATACATTTTGCCAGCCCTCCTTAGCTTCTGAGATCTGATGAGATTTGAAATTGACAAGTAGATATGGCTGATATTCCAGAACAGATAAAGCCTAGTTCCTGACACTGGGGGTGTGCAGTTGCCAAATGCAGTAGAGTAAAACCTTGAGATGCAGCATTTTGCAGAGTAGCGAGTTGAGCTCCTCAGAATATCTGTAGGGGATCCTCCTGAAGCGGCCCTCACGGATCTTCTCTGCCAGCTCCTTCTGGTTAAAGGCTGTGAAAGGAGGCCTGGGGACATACAAGGAACAGGTCAAACACAGAGAGTTGTACTGTAACTCTGTACAATAGATTACTCAAACAGGAGTAAAAGTATGGTTTCTAAAAACTACCCAGAGAAGTATACTTTCTTCCAAAAGGTAAACATAAGTACTTTAGATACTTACGAGAGTGCACAGAGCTCATAAAGCAGACAGCCTAGAGACCAAATATCAGACTTCTCATTGTAGGACATCCGGTTCATTTGCTCCTGGAAATGAGGGTGTCACAGTTGGTACATGCACTTTTGTTTCAAAACAAAATTTATGGGAGATTTACTTAAAGGAACCTCAACGGGCTTTGACTTTTGAGCTCCATATCCCGGTGCCCTCCCACCCTCCTGTATCCCTGTGTGTCAGGTGCCCTCCCATCTTTCTTTATCCCTATGTGTCAGATCCCCTTCCATTCTCTAGGTGACATGCATGCAAGTGGCTTTAGTACTTGTTGCGTACAGGAGACATGTAGTAGGGCGTCCCCACAAAGGTCTTGGCAAAGCTGGTGTCGTGGTTGAGGATGCGGGCCAGTCCGAAGTCTCCCAGCTTTACGTTGCGTTTGCTGTCGAGGAAGATGTTGGCAGGTTTCAGGTCTCTGTGCAGGACTGTGGCCCTCCCGTCACTCCGTCTGTGGCACTCGCGCAGGGCTAGGGCCAGCTGAGCCATCACCCGCAATATGAATGCCTCCTCCAGGTGGCGCCTAAGAGCACAGATAAAACATGAAGTTTAAAGTGCATGGGACAGGTTTGTACATTTTTCTAATTATGACTCGGTTTGGTGGGATACATCAGTTAAGAAATAGAACTCAGTTCTCACACAAAATACCTCTACCTCTGTCATCAATGCAGAAAATTCCACCAAAATGCAGTGACAATTTATGCACAATGAAGGCAATTTACAGCTTAACCTTAATATAACAAAACACAAATTTTGTCCATTATATTGCATCGCAGTTAATGATTATTCTAATAAAAATTAAAAGAAGCTGCCTTGATGCCCCGAGTGCTAGCAGTGTCTGACCTGTCCCTAATGCAGCAGCTGATGAGGCTGGCCAGGTCTCCACCCTCACAGTGCTCCATGACGATGTAGAGCGTGGTGTTGCAGCGGTCAATGATGCGGTCGTAGTAGCGCACAATGTTTGGGTGCTTCAGCTCTCTCAGGAGGTTCACCTCTGACACCAACATCTGCTTCTCACTCTCCCCCATCGCACCATAGTCCAGCTCCTTCCACACCAGGATCTGAGGGCACATAGGGAGGGCTTTAGTCGACTAAATAAATTCATGTCCTGCTCATTGATTAGTGGACTACAAAGTGGGCTACACCTGCACGGTTGTTCGTGCAAAAACAAGTATTTATGCAGAAAAAATTATTAGCAAACAATGTATTTATATAAAAGACGGATTACACTTGTGAATCATGAGTTTAATCTACCTTTTTAAATAGAAATAATAAAAAAATTCAAAATCCTCAGCCAACTCCCTCACTGCTCTTTTCTGCTGTTGTCCCATGTAAATACTTCTATCTAAATAAAATGATTAGTGGACTAATACACATTTTGTCTGACTATGAATACACCGACCGACTGACCAACCAAAAGCCTACTGCTACACACAGGACAAACAAATATGAAAACAGGACATTAAAGTAGAGGTTGTCATTGCTGTACCTAATGCTGGCTTTGCCTAGAATGCTCCACAGTATGGCATTTATATTTATATTTCCACCATTAATTTTATTGCTAAACAGTACCTTGAAAAACATGCGTTTTTACTGTGAGCACAGTCACCTTACCACAGATCTGGCCTGGGGGGGGGGGGGGTTTCACCTTGTTGATAGTTTAAATACCATACTGTGGAACATAGACAAAGCAACAACATGGCCATGGAAACAAGCACATAGCAGAACCTCAATCTGCAAAGTTACATACATTTAAAAGTTGCACTATTTCACATTCCGATGGAGGGTTAGCCAGCTTGCTTGTCTCCATGGTGATGTTATGTACCTAGGATGTTCCACAGTATGTCATTAGGTCAGCTCTGGAAACTCTGCACGTTTTTAAAGGACTTTTGAGCAATAAAAACACTTATGATTAAAGATATGCGAGACCGAAAAAGATTGTCATTGTCATATTGTGTCATCTCCATAGCGACAAACAGCTACCAGAAATGTTACCTAGTGGCCCTTTAACGCTTCAGGGACATGGTTAGTGGCAAGTTTGAGGCTGAAGTATCTAGATAAGAGAGACAGTCAGCACAAAACAAAACACGGTATAACAGTTCCGTGTCCCCTGTCCCCTAAGTCCGCCTTTTTACACGCGTCACTGCTGCAGATAAACACACACTGCACTGCTCCAGGAAACACGACTCACTTTTCCGTCTGATCTGCGCCTGATCTTCTGACATCGTCCATAAGATCCTGATCCGATGGTGAGGAGCACATCGTAGTCCTCCACGCGGGACGGCATCGCTCCAGTAACGCGCTGTGTCCGTTTATAACCCCGCTCCCGCGCAGGCCCAATAAAAACAGAGTTTGGAGACACACGGTGCGCAGCTCGCTTCTGTCCGGCAGATTTGCAGATTTGCGGCTCTCTTCGGTGAGTTGTTGTTCGTTGTTCGTATGGCTGTAGCAGAGCAGACCAAACAGGAAGTGCTCAGCTTCGGTTTAAATTGGTGCCGAAAAGGCCGCTCCTGATTGGACATCCGTGTTCCGAGGCGGGCGCTAATTGGCTGCCGAGAAACTACAGTTGGAGGCGTTGCTAAGCACCAGAGCGCGCGGCAGGAGCGGGAAACGTATGCAGTGCGCCGTGTGGACACTGGAGGGCGCGCTCTCACACAGCTCTATGGGACAAACTGCACAAACCAGAAGAACTAGAATAACGACTCAATTTTGTTACTTAAGTAGCCTAAAAGTAAAGATACTGGAGCAAAAAAATACTCAAGTAAAAGGAAAAGTAGGCCCATCGTGAAGACATCTACTTAAGTAAAAGTATTAAAGTACTGTTTAAACATGTGCTTAAAGAGTAAAATGTATTTTGTGCAGATTTTGACATGCAAAGGTAATATTTTGATAATATATATATCAAAAATCTTTATAAAAAATAAATAAAATATATATATATATATATATATATATATTTATATATATATATTTATATATATATATATATATATATATATATATATATATATATATATATATATATATATATATATATAAACATGTTATATATATATATATATATATATATATATATATATATATATATATTATATATATATATGGATATATATATATATATATAATTTTCCATCATGATTTTCCATCATGCCACGGTGAAGCTCGATCTGTTTTATAGAGTTTTATAGTCCATAGGACAGCAGAGTTTACCACAACAGCATCTTCCTCACTCAGCTGGGCTCAAATTCCCGATTGTCCTTTGTTCATTTAATACAGTTTGGATCAACATTGCTATTACTTTAAAATGCAACACACAGCTTGAGCTGTGGACTCACAGTCCCCAGTAGTCTAAGCCAGTCTAAGAGAGCTAACAGACACTGCCTTAATCTTTGGTGGATTCAGGCAAAGTCATGTCCTTCAGGTAATGCAGTCAGTCCAAACAGTTGAATGTCTTGATTTTCACAGTAAGCAGCTGTGTTGTGAGTCAAATATCACAGTAACTGTGAAATGTTACATGTTACATAAGGAGTTACATGAATAGTTTGATCACAAGAATGTGTTGTGATTCATATATTACAATAGGATGTTGTAAATATTAAATATTATATCATTTTACAATTTGCACTTATGAAGCGCCATTTTTTGTCATTTATTATGAAGTTTCACATGTAAATGTCGTGAAAATCTGAAAACATTTTACAGTTATCAACAAAGTGCCGCACGCTGTCAGCACCTCCAATGGACTGCTACACATCACACTAGCGAGCAGTACGATATACTGCGGAATCATACACGTATCACTGATTAAGAAAATACAACTGGAGAACAAAATAAGTTATGAGCAATGGCCGTGGAGGCGTGTACCCTGTAGGTGTGTACCATGGAGGTGAAAACAGTACTTGATCAGCAAAAGGGAGTCTTGAAAATAAGCAATTAAATTGCTCAAACATGCATGAATCACTCCAAATACAACTTTGGGTGAGTAAATGGTGAGGGGAAACAACTATAACATGGCTAAAAGTTCTGAAAAGTAAATTTTACAGAGTAGGTCTGCTTTAAATAAATGTAGGCTATTTTTTCCCCCTGAGAAATTTGTGTCAAGTGAATGTAGTTATTCTAAAGTAATATCAACATGATCAAAAGCCTATGTGGATTTTGATGGTGGGAGGAGCCGAGGGTGCAAATAGGCAGCCTCACTTCTGTCAGTCTACCCCAGGGCAGCTGCTACATTAGCACCTTACCACCAGTAAATGCAGACTGAATAAGGTACAGAAAGGACTTTCACAGGCCTTTATTGGTGACCCTTGTATTACCATGTGAGCACAGGCTTTTTGCCACACCATATTCATGTTCATGCATATGGAGCTGATCTTTGGCTGTGTGCCTCAGGCCTGCGCCCTCCCCTCCAGGACACAGGGGGGTGCTGTCAGTCTGTCTTTTCAAAGGCCAGAGTCTCCTCTGAGGTGTACGTCTGAGCCATAGGCTGTGTATGTATATTCTTTAAACAGTCTATGATCTGAGTCATGGGAGAAGCACAGGGGACAGACATGGAAATACCCCCACCAAGACCACAGGGGCCCGGGGCCAGAGGAGGCGGAGCGAGGCCCTGCTGAAGGTGTGTTGTCATTGGGCAATATGAAGCAAACCTCTGACCTTTAGTAATAACACCACCACTTAAAAATGGAAAGACATTTCTGTGTGACAATGTGTTTTAAAGGCTCACTAGCGCCTCAGAGTGGTCATGTGGTGTTCCTGTGACATGTCCGGTCAGCTGATTTAAACAGGTAGGGCAGGACAACAGGGCCATCTGCTGTCCAACTTCTTCAGGACAGTATCCCAGATGTGTGAGAGTAAAAATGCCCCTTCGTCCCAGTTTATAGTCCCATGGGCATCTTTGTTTGTCATCCTCTGTCTCTATGATGTTTGTTTCATCTCTGGCCATAATGCGGTTCTCTCTTTTGCAGTGGTCAGAAATGGGCAATTTCAACACAAAGCAGAAGGGGAGCAGTTCTACTTTGTGTGTTATTGTAAAAGCCAAAGTTAAATCTGTCAACTGGATGAAACGTAGAAATGAAGACATTTGGCTGCTTGTCCAAGCAGCTTCTTCAGTTCTGGTCAGATTACTGCTGGACACTGCCTTATATCTGTCTGCAGGGAGGAGTTAATTACACCAAAACTGTAAAAAGCTATTGTTTACAGTTTCAGCCTTAATGGCCTCCATTCAACATTTAATAGTCCTCCTGGGTCACTCAGTTGCTCTTTGTTTCTTTTGTTTTCTTTGGGTCTGAGGATGGAATTATTAGTTGGGGACAGGTGATGTCTAGGGCCCCATTCCTGTGTTTTGTTGCTCGTGTGTGCTCCTTCACTGTTTCCTTCTCCTCTTTCCGTGTATGCCCTCCCTGTTTCCCTGATGTATATTTTATTGAAAGACTTGCAGGGTATTTCATATATGATATAAGATTTGTGCTTCGTTTCAATTTTAGGTGTAGACGAGTAGTAGTAACAGTTTTACTGGAGTTTTTTAATCGCTCATACCCCCAATGTACGGTATCCATGGCTATACTCTTATTTTCAATTTTATTTTGTTTTTTTTTGGCTCTGTTCATTTTTTTCCTGGACTTGTCAGCCTGAAAATAGACTCTATTACAAAAGTCAGATTGCAGATGTGTTGACCAGGTTTATGCTTAATATCTGTGTACTTCCTGGGCCTATCCACATGAAACATGAATCTTCTCTATCATCACAGAAATGAGATTGATATGACGAACACTGATGATGATGATGAAGTTTGTGGAGGCAGTCCCAAACAAATAATAAGAAGGTTCAACATTTGTGGATCTTAAGTTTGGAGATTTCTTTCAAACACAGTTAATCTCCCATAGAATTATAAAGACCCCCGCACAACATCTGAAATTATGACATCATCAAATTCAAGAAGAGGAACTATTGTAAACCCCGACAAAAAAATGTAGGAGTCAAACGTGTCAGGCCATCTCAGACCACTGTTCCACTCCCTTTTTATAGGCTGTGCACAAAAACTGCAGCAGTTTGTGGATTATATATTTTTCTCCACGACATCCAATGATCATTTCGTACCAGCCTAGTGCAGAGATGGTAGAGTAGCCAAATGTAGAACTCAAGAAAGAGTAAAGTTACTTCAAAATAATATTACCAGTACTTAGGTAGAAGTATAAAGTAGTGGTCTAAGAAATTACTCAAGTAAGAGTAAAAAAAAAGTATTTGGAAAAAGTACTACTCAAGTAAGAGTAACTTAAAGAGCAACTGTTGGGACATAACATCTGATTTCTAATTTGAAATGAATATAATTTTAAGGGCAAAACATTAAATACTGCACAAAATCTGATATTTTCAAAGGACAGACAAAAATGAGACAAACTAAATCATATCTGAAGGAGCTGCAAGAAACACTTAAGTTCAAATCATTTTATATTGTCGACATAAAGCTCAAGTCACTTGTAGAGTTATCCACACAGGAGTACTGTACTTTAAGTACGGTACTTACAGTAACTCAAATTGTACTTAAGTAAATTTTAAAGTGCATACTTTTTACTTTTACTTCACTACATTTGAGGAAAAGTATCTGTATTCTTTACTCCACTCCACTTTTTTAATAGGACTGAAAAGTAAAAGTATTTCTTAGTATTGTCTGAGACCTGCTGAAAAGCCTGAGGGTTTTATTTTTAACGTGTTCGTAGCAAACACAAATATTCAAATAAAAACGTCTGGATAAAAATAATCGATTCTGTTGTTTCTGTTGAACAAAACTGAAAACCTGTGCGAAATACTTTTACCTTTTACTCTTTAAGTACATTTTCAAAGTGGTACTTTAATACTTTTACTTAGTCAATTTTTTCATGTGATACTTTTACTTCTCCGGTATTTGTATTTTTACAGTACTTCTTGTACCACTGCTCATGTAGGAGTCATGTAGGAGTAAACTCTGAGGGGTTGTGAGGACATATGGTGAGAGCAGAGTAACTGGAGCCGTGTTCAGACACTTAAACACCAGGCAGTGAGCTGCAGACAGGTGAGGTTACACAGGAGCTAATGTTACTGCACTCCAGGAATCTGCCCAGAGTCCAACCCACAAGCTCCTTATGCAAAAGGAGCACACAGCACATGTCCTCCTTGTCTTATTGTGGTTGTTGTCATCCTGTCTCCTCAGTGAAGAGGTTGTGGGTTAGACTCTTGCTTGATCCTCCCAGTGTTACCATGGCAATGCAAACAAAACAAGAACAAAATGTGGGATCTTTCAGAGGTTTTTATTCCAGCACAGATTTCTGGGTGTTGAAAATGGCGCTAGAATTCAAGGAAACGCAAACTTACAGACAGCTCTAGATTTTGAGAATGGTTCAGACTCCTATGGTGATTCCCAAGTCTTTCTTTAGGACAGTGGGAACAATTCTGGTTCAAAAGAAGGAAAAAACAAACAAACATGGCATCATTTGTGTCACTTCCAAAGCTGAGGGTAGTCTGAGTGGCTGGTACAGATGCTCTACCAGAATCGGGTAGGCCTTCGGTTGCCGTAGTCACACCAATTTGACAAAACTCAAATTTCTATCATTCATCTCATCATCATTCCAGTCTGCTCAGGTTTCCCTCACGGTGAAAAAGCCCAGTTGTGTTAAGTTCTCTGATTTGATCATGTCATACAAGGTGTCAACCTGTTAGATACCACAAGACAATTTTATACAACTGATATTTGTATAATTTAAACAATACAATAATGGAATTCAGTGTTTTAACCCCAACGATTGTCCATTTTTGTAAACATGTTTCAATCAAATTTTAGTTTTACAAACAATCTTACATCTGATTTGTTAAAAAAAGAAAATAAAAACAGAAAATACAAACTTTGCAGTAGTTTTACAATGAGCAAGCAAGTTTGAAAAAGGCTGCAGTGCTGTGTTTAAACCAAAAGGGGGCACAGCATTTTTAAGATTTTGAGAGTGGAAAATGTACAACCTCCAGACACCAGAGGACAGTAGAGAAATAAAACCAATTTAGAAATTTGAGCGGCTAAATTAGTATCATGGATTAGCTAGTAAAAAACTGCCGATATTATGTGCTGTTCTGTTTTTTCCAACTACTAGCAAACTAAGTAGAGGGCGCGAGCTGTTGGACTGACGAGTGACGCAAGACTTAACCAGACTTAAAGTGGAACTAAACACTAAATCCACCGAAGTGCCTTAAGTACTAGGTAACATCACACAAGACTGCCCTGATTACAGCCAGGTGTTTCTGATTACAAACACCTGGCTGCAGGGGTGGAGTTTTGAAATGTGGAGACCAATCTGTTACTTATGCCTCTAGACCCCGCCCCCTCCTCTCACCTTATACTTTTCTTTTGTCCTCGGCCCAGTTTAGCAGCTCTATTTGAAATTTTTGTAGGCAGGGTTTAGGTGTTAACTTTAACGAACAGTTGCTAGCGTTCCGTTTGGTTAGCAGCATTGGGGGTGGCGATGTACGCGCTGATCAGAAGAGTTCGTAAAAACACTAAGGAACACTTCTGAGTTGCTGTCAGAAAAGTTCAGCATTTAAATGCTGAGACTAAATCTGGCCAAGTACTTCAATTTGTAATCGCAACAGATAACATGAGTTTTGGAAGAAAAAAAAAATACGCAAAAACATGCAAAAATATAATGTCAGTTTGGCAGAATTTCAGACCTTTCCATAAAAATACGCACTTGTATTTACCTTTCCTATAATAGCACTAGGGCTGGGTACTCTTCACTTTTTTGGATGTCAGTACTTGAACAATACATGGTTTTCAGTACAGCATCTGATATCCTTTCAGAATGAATCATTATCTAACCAAAGAATTTTAAATGTTCATAAATTCTACTGAATATAATTTGAAAAAACACACAAAAAAACACAAATTATTTCATTCATGCCTAGTAACCTTTTGCAGCGCTGTTTTGGTACCATATATGTTCAAGTATCAGTAGAACCTCAAAGTGCATATGACAGGTTAGAATACTCATTTCACTAAAACATAGTTAATATTAGGGTTGTTTTGATACCAATATTCCAGTACCACACATTTTTTCAGGTATTGGCATTGGCGAGTACTCAGACCAAATCACCGATCCGATACCACTCTATTTTCCAGAATGAGGACCTGTAGATGCAAGCAGAGCACTGTTGAGGTCTGTGGCAACTGCTAATGCTCAGAGCAGGTTAAATGCAGACTGTGGAGGCTCTGCAGACACATAAAACACACTGATAATAACAGAAAAGCCATTTGTGTTACCTCCCTTTGGTGTGGACGCTGAACTTGGTAAAATAACTACGGAAAGTGCAGCACGACAAGAGCGTTAATACAGACTTTGTTTAGTCTGCATAATTAGCCACATGTTCTGAGGATGAGTGTCTTTTTACAGGCCTCGCTCTGTGGTACAAAGTGACTAAGTAGAAAAGTAAAAGTGTTTAAATCAGCACAACTCATCATCAAGACCATTATACATATGAATAACACTTTAGTCCTTAAAATCTCATTTATTCTTGTAGATTTTCTTTAGAGATAGCCTTTTATTTTTTGCTCTTGTACGGTTACAAAATTGAATAGCGTTAGTCTTCTTCACATTATGTGGTATCGGACTGATATTGGTATCAGCAAATACAATAAGGCCAAGTATCAGTATTGGATAAAAAAAAGGTAATAATAGTAACTGATAAGTAATAAATATTATAATAATACCATATTTTCCGGACTACAAGTTGCACTTTCTTTCATAGTTTGGCCGGATAAGACTTCACATTTTACACTAAGTCTTACTCGACAGAGCACTATTTACGAAACAACTGAAAATTAAAATATAAAGTTTTGGGTTCACAGATTTTTTACTAGGCCATGCGTTCATGTGCAGTTTTGTGTGTATATTTAATATGAGACAGAGCTTGTGTTATAGTTGATGTGTTTGCTAATTCTACGGTGTGAACTGTGAAGTAAGACCACAGTAAACATCAGTGAAAAGAACTCTCATGTGTCTCGTGTTTGTGGACAAGCTGCATATGTTACGTTAGCGTAGCGTCTCTGATTAACTGTTAATATCTTACGTAAACCTTCCAGACAGTTCGTTGTCTACGTGTTACATTAGTGTGCTGTACTGCTATTCAGCCTGTTGTTCTCTATTTTACTGTTATCATGATAACTTGCCTTTAAAGATAAAATGTCTGTTCTTGGTCTCGGATTTTGTAACAAAAATGCAACTTATAGTCCAGTGCGGCTTATATATGTTTTTTTGTGTGCATTTTTTCCACCGGAGCGGAAAATATGGTACTTAACATTTTCTTAAGAATCGAAGCCTAGTTTTATTTTTTAGTGAACTTTAGAATTTTACTTCCTGGTTGGATGGCATATATGCTAACAAGGGATAAAATTATACAATAGTAATGACTGGACCAACACCTTTGTTTTATTAAATGGGGGTTTAAACTGCCAAAACATTTTCACAGCATTTTGAATGGAGTTTTCGATGTTGATGACACATATAGAGGTATTCCATTTTAGAATTCACAGCTACTTCCTGTATTTTTATACTTTTACCCTCAAAATTTTGTCCACTTCAACAATGCAAAACTATGATAAATGATTGCCACAAGTACTATCCCACCAAACCAAGTCACAATTAGGAAAACATGAAAACCTGTCATATACACTTTAACTTTTTTGTGTGTTGTCCTGTTACCTTTAAACAGTACCCAGTCCTAGCTAAAATTATATTGGGATTTGCAACTGGGCTTTTCACAGTGACCCAAACAAGGTAGATTTCAGTCCATAATCAGGATAACACTAGTTTATGGAGGGAGAGGTCCTATGGTTGTCCCCAGAAAATATTCACAATCAGCTAAAACATAATGACAAGGACCAAGTTCATTTTAACAATGAAAAAAACAAAAAACAAAAAACATCCTCGTATTTTTTTCTGTACAACACTTAACAGAGCATTAGAACATGGGACATTAAAACGGAACTAAAATGGCCGCACACGCCACTCGCACTCATTAGGCAGGTTATGCTGTAAATGTACAGTAATGACACCTAGAACAAGCCCCACTATGTCCAATGTGTTCCTATATAAAAAAGTTATATTTTCACTGTCCTGACACACTAAGCATATGGCTTAAATATTTGTAAATCTATGGGGAGAGTCTCTGCCATTTCTCAAATGGCGATCGTGAAGCGATGTAATTATTTGCTGAAAAATCTTTTGTGTTCAAACAAGTCCAAAAGAGAAATCTTGAATGGTCAGTGCATGGTTGTCGTTTTTCCCTTTCGCAGAGGGAGCCAATGTAAACATGATTCCGAAATAAAAATGGCCACCAAAAGGAAAACACAAAATTGAAATGTGGAGGAGCAGGGCAGTATCGTCGATCCTTAGTGCAATGAAGGAAAAGGAGTTAGGATGGAGCTCCTCGTAAAAACCTGACCCCTACAGGACCCCTACAGAACTACAGTTACACGACAGTCTGTAACTATGGGCTAAAATCGAAGAGAGCGTCCTGAGCCTATGCGGTGGAGGAGATGAGGAGAACGATCCCAGTGTCTGCTTTTCCCGCTTGGTCAAATGTACATTCACCCGCAGTGGGAGGAGCCGGGCTAAGATGCTGGGGCCGGGCGGTGGTCTGGTGGAGGCGTTCAGAATACGCAGCAGTACAGATACTGGAGCGCGCTGAACCACATGTACCCTGACGCAAACGCAAATGACTGAATTGCGCACAGCCACACTGGGTCCAAGGTCATCTGACGCGACACTGCCTCCTTTTGGCCTGAGGAGGGAGGGAACAGTCCTGTAGGACAGAGCAGAGGATGAAGGTGAGAAGCAGTATTATTGACTGATGATCTAAGTTCTGCCATGGTGTCAGTCTATAAGAGAGTTCTATGATCCTTCAGTGCTTCTGTTTAATACACTCGCACCCTCTCCTTTTATTGGCCAACCTCATGGATCTATAATATGAACTGGAGAAGACAATCCCCCTCGGTCCAGATGTAAGTTCAATTAGTAACCGTTCTGCACCCGCTGGGCCCAGAAAGAATTCTCTCATAGAGCATAATGTTGTCGGCTGACAGGACATCGACAGCTTTTATAAAGGGCAGATCTTTCTCAATTTTCACTATATGTATTAGCTTTGTAAGTTTAGCCAAGCCCCGCTCTGAGCCCACGCTAGCGGCATCCCTTTGACGGATCAGAACTGATCACATGGTGCATGTTTCTGTCATCACATGCTGGGTTGCACTAAGCAAGTATTCCAGAGAAATGCGGAAGAAAAAAAAAAGATTTATGGACCCTTGCGCCAAATGAGTTATTGAAACTAATGCCTCAACTTTGGTTCATTTTATTATACTTCCATGGCCGGCCTCCAATATGTGAGTGACAGGTGGCTTTAACCAATCACAGTGAATCACAGTGAAATAAATAATGGTAAAATTAGAACAGCAACATGGGATGCAAGAAAATGTTTTCTCATAGTGTCCAGCCATAATTGCACCAATAATCAGGGGTAAACAGTGCACTGTAATACAATGTGTAATTACCTGTGTTGTAGAAGTGCTCCAGGAGCTGCTCCTTCTCCACAAACCTCTGGTACAGCCAGTCTGTGAGAGCCTCGGACTCCACCGGGACCTCCTTTATGGGGTACATCCTACAACACAGGGCAGAGCGAGGGGTCAGAGGAATACGAGGGGGAAAAGAAAACCCAACCAAATGTATTGTGTCACAATTATTTGAACAAAAAATCTAAATTATAATTATTCGAGCCTGGGCAGTGCACTAGCATGCTTTAAATTCAAGCTAAATTGTGAACTCATACTCAACCAGTGACTCCCTCTGACACGGAGAGCGCAAAACAAAGGCCAAACTTTATTTAGAATGCAATAACTGACTGTGAGTGAAGGTAGCAGTAGCACTGCTACTTCAAAACTAACTATTAACATATTGCTAAACAAGTATAATGGGTTGGTAGGGTCCCTCCTCCTGACTGACAGAAGAGATTGCACCTATAGGCAATACCAAATGCATCTCGTTTTTACTCAAAGAACTATACAATTCTGGATTTAATTTTTTTTGTTAACTAATAAAACGCAATACCAGAATCTCCTCACTCATCATTAAAGGGGGTATTTTACTTCTAGGGGGTATTAATTGCTAACACATAACATATTTAGATCACATTGTTACCTTTTATGGTTTTGAAAATGCTATACTCACTGAAAACAATGTATGAACATGTTTACTAAGGTTCAGTTTTCTGTGTGACGCTCCGAGTCCCTCTCCTCCCCTTGCTTTCCACGCTAAATTACTCCCCCTTCAGAGTCAGCATGCATCCCGCTAGTGAACCTACATCGCATTGGGTTTGTGAAGCTGCTGTGTACAGTTTAGTATCATGCTTTTGTATATTTATGGAGAATTGTCGTGTGGGAACATGGGTGATGTAGGTTTGTGGGCAGAGTATTACACCAAATCTTATACTTAACCATAGCTAGGTTTCGAATAAGACCAGATATCACTAAAATACTCAAACATGCATGGATGATGTACAATGTTAAAACACTGTAGAAGCTATTGATTTTTCACAATACCCCCTCTTTAAGGGTCACTTCCACCATCCACAATGTCAGTGGTACCAGCTGCAATACTGCACTGTGCCAGAAGGGGTCCCCACTGAGCTAAGGCTGCACTCAGCCTGTGGTCACCTTCACTAGAGGTGAACTCATCACTCTATACAGGGAGGAGAGAGGGAGGGAGGAGAAGAGAGGGAGGAAGGGGGAGTAGAAAGAGAGAAAAGGGGGAGAAGAGGGGACAGGATGGAGAAATGACAGGGCAGATGGGGTATAGATAAAAGAGGAAGGGATGGGAAAGACAGGCAGAGGGGGAGAGAGAAAGATGTGAGAGCAAAGAAGAGGAGAGAAGAAGATGGAGAAGAGAAAGAGAGAGAGATAGAGAGAGAGAAAGGGGTGAGGTGATAGAAAGAGTCAGAGAGGAGAGAAAAGGTGCTCTGCTCTGTCTGTCTTTTGGGGAAGTGAGTGGTCATGTGATCACTAGCATAGTACACAGACACACAGAATTCAAGCCAATAATTCACCTGTCGTAGCAGCCAGTCGCTCCTACATTCTGTCTGAACGCAGATGGGTCTGGGACCAGACCATAAAGGTTAATGATTGGTTAATCCGCTTGTCAATCACAATCACGTCCATCTGAAATCCTGGCAACAGGATACGATTTCAGACCCACTCGACTTTGTAAACTTTTTTCAAATCGTGTCTTTTACCCAGACAAGAATTCCAACACACATTTATTCAACAGGTGTTTTTATACATACTTTAAGGAGACCCGCCTCTCCACAGATATGGCATGTAACTTGGCCAGGTGGAGTCACCTGCTTATCTCATGAAAATATACACCTTTACTAGAATCATTTGTATTATTTCAGCTCTGGAATTGCCAGTCTCTACTGAACTGAAGGTAAAAGGTAGATGTTAACTTGAGAACTACCGCGCTTCATGACATCACAAGCATTTTGAGCTTTGGAAATGTAGGCAGACTGATAAACCAGGTTTACTCAAACATGTGAATGAAACAAAACACAACTCCACATCTGTATTTGATGAAGTAACAGCATTATAACACGGCTTAAAACTCACAAGAGTCCATTTTGTGCAGTATAGGACCTTTAACGTCATTCTCTGGAACATTCCTGACAAAGCAAAAACATTTCCATGGAGACAAGCAGGTGGCGGGTTTTTGATGAGAGAAGTGAGGGTCAAAGCATCTGTGCACGTCTGCATGTGGAGGTCTTAAGAGGGTCAGATCAAAATTTTTATATATTACACCATATATACGTACCGTGTTGTTCATAATCAGCCATGTTTAAAAAAAAAAAAAGAAAAATAGAACTAGTTCATTTTAAACCATTTGCAGGGGTCCAAAGTTATTCCTCACTGACCTTTGTGTGTTCTGAGTTTGCTGTGACAGTAAAGGTAACAACAACTAGTAGGCTAACACGGACTTCCTGATTTTTTGTACAATAAAATGCTTTTTAGATGCAGACAGGACGCAGCAAGCTTATTTTGACCTCAAGAGCTGCTTATACAATATCTGTCATAGGGAAATACAGGCCTTTTATGATTATTGCTTTGAGTTGAATTTGTGGTTTTTAATTGAGTTTGTGCATGTTTTGTTTTTGTTTTTTTTGATTATTGATGTGTGTTGGAGCCTCTTGGCCAGGACTCCCTTGGAAAAGAGACCTTTGAGTCTCAATGGGACTATCCTGGTTAAATAAAGGTTAAATAAAAAAATAAAAAAATTGCGTCCGTGGTATAAAGAAGTTTTAACAGTATCCTAAAGAATTCAAAATGTTTTATTGTGAAGCGTGCAGAGAGAGAAAAACAAAACATTCTTTCAAAAAGTGCAAAATATTGTATATGTAAATGAAAGTTAAAAGAATAAAAATAATGACCAAACCAAAGCCTAGGTGGCGCTCACAGCTCACTGGGGGTTTGTTCAGCAGCAGAAACCTGAGCCATGTTTTACTGCCAGACAATGGAGCACTTAGGCACAGCTCGAAACGCCGGACCACAAGCACCCTGCCCCAACTGAAATATTCATCACAAATCAGGCCTGTGTAACCTGAGCTCGGGTGGACGGGTGACATGGGGACAGACAGAAGGACAGGGGGACGGAGAGGAGGACAAGGGGACAGGGGAGAGAAGAGCAGGGGACAGGAGGACAGGGGAAAAGAACACACGAGTGCAAGAGTGAGAGAGAAGGAGGACAGCAGGACATGAGAATGGGAGAATGGCAGGGCATGGGGGCAGAGGAGAGGGGGAAAAGGAACAGGGGGACATGAAGACAGGAGGACAAATGAGAGGAGGAAGGGAGGGCATGGGGACAGGGGAGACAGGCAAGGAGAATAGGAGGACACGAGGATGGGAGAGCATGGGGATGGGAGAGGGGGAAGAAGGCCACGGGAGAAGGAGAACATGAGAGAAGAAGGACACGGGGGCATGAGGACACAGGGACAGGAGGACAGCAAAAAGGACAAAGGAGGACGGGCGGACATGAGGCTGGCGAGAGGCATGGGAACGGAGGAGACAGGCAAGGACAACAGGGGGACACGGTGACGGGAGAGCATGAGGACAGGGGAGAAGGGGAAGGAGGACACAGGGACAGGAGAACAGGAACGATGGGGAAGGAGGACTGGCAGACATGAGGATGGGGGAGAGGAGGACATAGCGACCCCAATTTGAATCAGCTGAATTTGCTCCAAAATTCAATCTGCACATGTCCAGAAGCTTCTGTTACAAATGTTTGCCATTTACTATGGCAACACATACACGGACAAACTACAAGTAATATGCCATCAATGAGTTTTATCATTTAAATGTGTCTATAATATGTTTACATTTCTGTAAACACCACATTTAACTGCTAAAAAGCCAAAGCAAACAGATCAGTGAAGAGAAAAATTGAGACTAACTGATGTGAGTGTAATATTTGTTTCCAAAAAAACAAACAAACAGTGTGAAATTCTTTTTGAACTCAATGTAACTTAAATGAATGGCGAACTAAAGGTTTCAATTGATAGATAACATTAAGTGTTTCTGGTGAGTAAAATAATGAAAATAGGGTCAAGCTAACGGCTAGCATGACGCAAATGACTCACATTGGGGAATAACAGCGACATGAGGACAGGGGAAATAAGGACAAGAGGCAGGAGGACATGGGGATAGGAGGACATCTAATTTAACTGTGGTAAATACAAATTGTCAGAACTGGGAATAAAATATGAAGGAGACAGCCCCTCCTGCACAGCTGAATTATCTGCTTACTAATGAACATTCTGAGATGTTTTGGTAAAAGAAATAACCACTGATTATTGTTAGATTCCCAGATTGAAAAAGTGCAGAAATAAAATCCAGAATACTACATATATGGATCTGGCTTGGATCTGGTTACTGGAGCAGGGGTAAGGAGGAGTTCCTGGTTCAGATGAGGCAACACTTGTTTTGAGGCTACAGTTTGACCGTGTCACCGATAAGAGGTCCCTGCCCCGGTGATCTGCTGTCACCCTGCTCTGAACGCACAAGGGGCAGTGTGTGTGAGGGTCAGTCACTAAGTTTAAAAGTTTACGCAAAACAATCCAATCACCTTGGCCCCAAAACCTGTCAGACCACTCTTGTTCGAGTCCACAGCCAATGGACCAACCAATAGACCAAAACAACAAAACAACACGTGCTAGTCCACTGTGCAGGGACTGTTGTTTATCAAGGCTACTCATTTAAAATGAGGGAGTACACATCCAAACACATGTCTAATATTTTTCTGGCTATTTCTTACCTTATGCAGTTGAATGCCTCTCCTAGTCTGCACCTAATGTAACTCGACTGAGTTGTAACATGCAGCAGGTAACCGAGTAAATATGGGCTTCTACAGATATGTTATTAGGATCTGGAAGAATCCATCCGCTGCACTTCAATCACAGTACCTAGGTTTATATGCATGGTCATATAAATGGTCATGGTAAACAGTCACATTTTTATATGGTGCTTTTCCACCTTCAAAGCACTGAAAGCACTTTACATCAAGGAACCACTCATCCATTCACACACACATTTTCACCAATGTACACTGACACTGGGGGCAAGGTGGGTTAAGTGTCTTGCCCAAGGACACAACAAAAGCATTCATCTGTGGGAGCTGGAATCACACGGCCAACCTGTGGGCCAGTGAATCGCTCTACCAATGTTTACATCGAGAATGGGATTCGAATTGCCAACCTGCGGATCAGTGAACCGACACTCCATCAGCTGAGCTACTATTGCATTTTGAAAAATGGGGTTAAATTGGACTAGGCCTGTTTTGCTGGCCTGCATGTAAACATAGTGAGTGTGTGTGGGTCAGTGTGTGAGGGTCAGTACACCATGGTGACATGTGGACAGGGTCAGAGACCGAGTGACAGGACAGGGTGACAGGGTCAGAAACAGGGGGACAGGCTTTGGAAAAACAGGCCACATGGATAGCACGTAACATGTTATGGCTACATGGTACTAGGGATGGGAGATTGTTTACACAATCAGTTTTCAATATAAGAACAATAGAATACAACAATACAATAGAATACAACAATAAGAACAATAGAATAATAACGCTGACCATTTTAGAAGCTAAACAAGTCATTTCAATTTAATACTATTACATTCTAAACGTTAAAGTTTAAGCCTTTTCCCTAGTTGTATCACATTACTTTCCATTTAACATTTGCAAACTTTGATTTGACTGTGTTGGTTCATAAAACAGGACGATTGGTGATCTATAAGACAGAATGACAGTGAATGCATGATTTCAATGTTGTTTGGTCACAGTGTTAATAATCGTGAATAACTAAAAACATGACGTTCCTTAACACTAAAACCCTTCACAAACATGTGGGTGATCTCTAGGTGTTGTCAGCTCTTCTCCTTTTCCATCTGAACACAAGAAGAGCGAATCCCTGTGCCGCGGGGGAAGCAGGGGATGATGATCTATCAGCGCAGCGGCTATCAACTCAAAGCTAACAAAGAATTTGGGAGAGCTCCTCGCACCAATTAACTGATATTTTTACCACCATGACCAAACCGCACCTTAAATATTAAAGGAAAATTTAAACTAAAGCAAGCTGTGGAGCGCACGGAGTTTTACGCCTCCTTTAGGAAGAGAGCCTGCACACGGAACCGCTCCTGCTTTAGACAAACAGCCGACCCACCCGCACTTTGCACTAAGGCCCGGAACTAGTGGGTGTGGCTTTAGGCCTGTCACAGTAACAAAATTTGAAGCATGATATACTGCTGAAGAAAATATGTACCATAAACCATAATACAGAAACTAATTTATACCATTGACACAATAAGCCTGAGGTAGAATTATCCCCAAAACAACTATTCTAAATGTACATTATGGTTAAAAAACACAGTAATAAATAAATAGCAGAATAAAACACTTTGGTAGTTAGTTTGTGTCTAAGACTCAGTGTTATAGTAATATAGCTCCACATGTCTACATGATCCACATAGATCCACATAGAACTAAGAAAAAGTAGCCATGATAAATACTGGCTCCTAAAAATGATTGTTCCATCTAACATATTGAACGATAAGTTGAAGTAGTATTTATCGTGACCGGCCTCTGTGACTCTGTACAAACAACCAGGCACTTGGCATCTGAGCAGGCTGAAGTCTGCACGAACGTGCATATTTGTAAAGAGCTCTGATGTGACACTGTGACATCCCTGTGGTAGAAGTGAAACATTTGGATTGGGACAATGCCAAGTTTATGCACCAGGGATGGGACAATAAACAATAATATAGTTTATCGCAATAAAAGAGCTGGACAATAATTGTTTGTTGACATTTATCACGATTATATAAAATGTCCCATGGAGATAATTGCAATTAACTCCCCAGAATGTGCTGAAAAAAACTACTTAACCCCGCCTACAAGGGGTCTGTTGTCCCTGGCCCCAGGGTCTTAGGGGGCCCACAATTGTGAGGATTCTTGACTTTGGGCCCCAAAATTTCTGTCAAGGGCCCTTTTTATTATCCATAATGTTCTCTGCTAGAACGTAGTTGTTTTCACTGATAACAAAGTGCAATTATATAAGAGTTTAAACGTGGAACGTAGTCATAACATTAAAATAATAATTATTCATATCCATAACATTTTTAAACTGTCAGCAACTTTAATAACTATCGAGATATAATCATTAATCGCAGTTATTTTGACCATGATAACCGCAACACAACATTTCAATATCGCCCCATATTTAATAGTGATTACTATATAAATAAATATAAATGTATCATGTCCTCATATGATCCTATTATGTCTAAAACCTGATAACTCTGTGCTATAGACTGGTGGAGTCAGGCAAAGAGAGGCAAAAAACACAAGACTGTAACATATATCAACAGATCATGAGGTTAAAAAAGAGCAGATCCAAAACAATGAGTGAATATTCAAGCACCTGTGTCCATCTGCACGAGGCTTATAGTCCGCCCCAATCTGGGACTCAGATTATCCACACAGTACTACAGAAAAACAGAAGGGATGAAGGGAGGGAGGCTGAGAGAGAGACAGAGAGGGGGAGAGTGAGTAGGACTGACAACGATGAGAGAGGGACAGATAGAGAGAAAGAGAGGGGGACTGAGCCAGAGAGCAAGAGGGTGAGAGACTGAGAGGGATGAGAGAGAGGAACTAAGAGGAGAGAGAAGGGACAGAGGGAGAGAGACAGACAGAGGGGGAGGTATTAAAACCAGACTCAGCCTGAACACAACAGTACTTTTATAATCTATATCTGAAATGACAGCAGAGGGCAGCACAATAATATCAAGGTCAGAAGCAGAGAGGAGGCGAGAGGAGAGAGGGAAGAAAGAGAGGAGAAGATGGAGAGAGTATGAGAGACAAAGGAGAGAGAGGTAAGAGGCAGAGAGGAGAGGGAGATAAAAGAGGAGAGGATGAGAGCAAGAGCGAGAGGAGACAGGTTAGAGGCAGAGAGGAGAGAGGGAAGAAAGAGGAGAGGATGAGAGCGAGAGCAAAAGAAGAGAGACACAGAGGCAGATAGGAGAGAGGGGAAAAAGAAAGGAGAGGATGGAGGGAGTATGAGCGAGAGAGGAGACATAGGTTAGAGGCAGAGAGGCGTGAGGGAAGAGGGATGAGGATGGGGGTAGAGATGGTACAAGAGGAGAGACAGGCAGAGAGGAAGGGGGAGACAAGAGGAGGAGAGATGCAGAGATAAGAGGAGAGGATGAGGATGGTACAAGTGAGAGGAAGAGAGAAAGGGGTCAAAGGTTCCAAACTGTTGTGTCACATTCTCTGACCATGGCGTGAGGTATATGTGGAAAATGAACAATATCACAATGGAGATCAACAAGTCTATTTGTGCAGTATTTAAACCTCTGGCACGTTTGAGCACATTTCTGATAAACTGCTATGACATTGTGATGATCAGGATAATCAAATAAAATAATCAGCAAGTTATGAGTTATCGCCGATATCGAAGGGTTTTTCTGGATATCGGTATTGGTCCCACATTGAAATTGTAGTCGATATTTGGTAGTGCATCAGATTTGTCTTTTTAAACCAACTCATGAGTAAAAATGGAAATAGAAGATACATTAGGCTAAAAGCATGACAATACGTTTGCACGATTTGAGTTGTCAAAAATATTGAAATTCAGATACTAATCAATAATGAAACTAGATACTTATTTGAGCAGGTATTGTAAACAGTCACATTCACAGGACAGATATGAGCCTTTCGTTCATCTAAAAACATCCATATCTGACCAATTAATTCCATCAAAATACAACTACAATTACAACAAATAAGCTAATGATGAGGAACAGGCATTATATGGTTAAAAGCTCATAAAATCATAATTATTCATAATTATGAGCTTATAAGCAATCTCAGGTCTCAGAGATGCAGACACCGCACAGCAGACTTTTGACCTCAAGACCTGCTTAGACAAAATTTGTACTGGGATAAGACATGTTTTGCTCAGATATATGGGGAAAAAAAGCTGAAGACTCCCTTTCTTGCAGCACAAGTGTACAGCGCTAACTGGTTAAATGGCTGATTCCCACAAGAGCAGAGCTGCTGAATCAAGCACAGACTGATGGCTCAGTGCACTTACACAGCACTCAGTGCTGGCTGCAACCAACACCATCTATACATACTACACTGGTACTACGCAAATGAGAACATGACCCAAAAATGATAATATTTTACAAGCCACTGCACATTAGATATTATATAAGTGGCTTCGCTCCAGGTGTTGTGGGGCAGTGCTCATATCCCTCAGAAAATCAAAACTACACTTAATAAAATGTTTTCTTAAAAATGGTCCTGTATCTGAAGTATTTGAGCTAAGTTTGTCTTGACAATATATTTGTACTGTGGCAAAATATGCCCACTGTGTAATGTCTGCATCTACTTATTAAAAGGTTTCACTGTCTGACAATCAGGAAGTACTTGTTGTAACATGCTAGTTCATTACAGTTCAGAGACTCCCCTCTGTTCTATGAAAGTTGTGAAAAGCACTTATAAACTCATAGTGTTGAATAATAAGGATGCTCGGAATGCAGAAGTCAGGAATAACTTTGGACCACTGCAAACTGTTGAAATGAACTACGATGGTAAAAAGTGTAGCGCCTTTATTCTGGACCCATGGATAAACCTATGGGTATATTTACTTTAATGGCATGATTAAGAGAAGCCCTTTCTGTTTAAGTTCAAGGTAGATTGGGCCTGGGACCGGGTTCTCCTCCGCTCCTAATAATGGCCCTAAAGATCCTTTAAGTCAACCCCTGAGTGGAGAGGCCCCTGAGAGCCACCACTGCTAATAAATCACACTTACTTTTAGATAGTCACACGCCAACTCCTCGGACAATTAAGAACACAACCAAACAATAAAATAGCCACACAATATATGTAGCAGTTAAAGTGCATGTGACAATTTAAACTAGAAAATTGACCAAAACATAGTTAAAATCATTAGATTTAAGGTTTTCCAAAAAACAAACAAAAAAAAAAACAAACAAAACACAACAATAATTTTTTACATTTTGGAGATGTTTATAATTTTAATTCCTGGTTGGACACAGGCAGCAGATATGACATACATAGAGGTATTTCCGTAACTGTTAACTAGCAACCATAATGTTAACTTGTCTAAACTGCACAATAGTTTTGATTAGACTAAAAAAATAAATGACAACACCTTTGTTTTGTTATATGAAGGGGTGAACTGAAAGAAAATTGCCTTCCTTGTGCATAAATAGGCTCAGTGCACAGAGGTGTCTCAAAGCAGTCACTTTTATTAAAACTGGAAAACATAAAATAAAGAACCTATTAAAATTCTTTAAAATAAAGACTGCCTGATTATTTTATATGTAGAATACTTCAGTTTGCGGCACTGTTTTTATATTTATTATGCCTCAATATGATCATTAGTGTTAGCATTGAGCTCCAGCTGCAGCTCTCTGTCCATTGCCTGATCTTTAAATATTTATTCATTTTAGAGTGACTCAGAAAAAACCTCAGAGATAAAACTGTAGTAGTGACACTAACAGTGAGCACTGTTGTGCCAACTGTCTCTGCATTTTGGATGTAACTTCCTGTGTTGATGACATAGAGGTATTCCATTTTACAACTAAACATTACTTCCTGTATTCTGCAACTTCTCTTTACACACTGACAGTTAAGTGATGTAAAGCCATGAGTCGTAATTACTTACCACAAGTACTATACCACCAAACCAAGTAATAATTAGAAAAACATAAAAACCTGTCATATGCACTTTAATGTTTGAAATTCTAATATAATCCAGGCATCACATTTTGTGTTTATAGTCATGAGTGATCCGGTGCTGACTTCATCACACTGTATCACCACGGGGACAGATTAAAGCAGAGGGCAAAGTGAAGGACACAAAGGAACAATACATTAGCTGTGCGTGGATGCGGGACAAACCTAGGAGATACGTGCTTACATCCATTACAATAAGCCCCCAACTTCAAGGATGTGAGGGTGGGACTACGGGGGGACATAAAACTGCACTTTAAGATGAGGACAAATTAAAGGGCCTGTTCCTAATTTTCACATATTCTTGCCAAGATAAATGGTCTTTACATTAAGGGTGGTATTCTATATGTTCTTAAGGATAGACCCTTGAGATGCATTATCTCTTTTTTGAGGGGGTCCTGAATATTGTTTATCTGTGATATGTGAGGATTTGCCTAGATATCAGCATCTGTCTGAGGTTTTTGCCACTGATATTATTTGGGCACTCTCCGGGTCTGTGTGGCCCATGTCTTTCCCGGTTTGTCCTCTGTGAATCAGATTTGTCTTTTTGAACTGACTCATGAGTAGAAATTTGAATTTTATCCCAGATAAAAACATTTTGTTATTATTTGTTACACAAGTGATGAATTAATTTGTAAACTTTACCATAGCTAAAAATAAACTAAACAAAAAATAAAAACACATCAGAGAATATAATACTATAATACTATCCCAGACGGCGGTTTGTGTGTCATTGTACAAGATCACAGTGGCAGAAAGGACTAAGGGTTCAAACTAAAACTCATGGTTTGAAATCAGGTACAGGCCCTTTAATGACAGCCATAAGCAAAGAATGCTTGAAACAATCAGTACCCATAGATGAGAGAAAGATACAATACACTTGCAGACACATTTTGGGAATTTCTTTTTCCAAGGATTTTTCAAGGACGTTTTGGGCACATTCCCACTGGGGCCGAACAGCGTGAGTTAAAATATACTTGTCCTCATATTAACCAGCCAAATTCTAATAGAGGTCAAGAGAAAAACAGACTTTTTAAAATAGCACGCACAGTGCTAGCACGTTCACACCGCGGCGTCAGGGGTGTCGAGTTTACATGCAAAGTCTATGGTGGACGCGCACATAGGCCGCCCTGCATTTTTGCGGCACGTTTTCAAGCATCAAAACAGGGCAAATCCTGTGTCGACATGGTGTGTGTTGAGTGTTCGGGCGTTTGTGAACATTTGCAGTTTGACACGCAGCGTCAACCAATCAAGAGACTAGGCACCAGTGATGAAGCAATGTCATAATCCAGAAAAAGTAGAAAGTTAATTATGCTGGGCGCTCCAGCTAGCCTAGGCTAGCCATGGACCCAGACAAGCCGCTGCCGCGCCGATCGCCTTGGTTGATGGGTTTTATGTCATAAATATACTAAAGCCATCGTTGACAAAGAGACCGGCGTAAAGGCGTCCAACTAGATGCGTCCAACTAGAAGAGTCCAATCAGAGGTGACCAGCGCCCTATTGCATACTTTAGACCTTAAACACTAATCTCATGGTCAAAGATGTATTTTGAATAGAATATATACTGAAAATATATTTTGAATTGAACAGAATTTTGAATACAATTATTTAATCACAAAGCTTCTAATTTCTCTGGGAAAAATTAGGTCCTTACCTGTAGTGTACATGTGGGACTGAGGCCCCTTACCTGTAGTGTACATGTGTGAGTGAGGTCCCTGAGGTCCTGAGGTCCCTTACCTGTAATGTACATGTGTGACTGTTGGAGGCCTGTATCCAAAGATCCAGGTCTGGATGTCCATCGGTCTTGCTTTGGGGTAGGCTATAGTCACATCTATTACCCACTGCAGGCTTTTGGATTTATTTACACCTGAAAAAGAGAAGACAATCAACAAAGAAAAGTTCGCTTTTGGCTTTTTCAATAAACAGGCAAAAGGACCTCAATTCACTCAATTCGTTTTATTTCACAATACTTGTGAAATAAAATGTGAATATAAATGACTACCATTACCTAAATTTGAAACCTGATTTCTGACAATTGCTGTGCATGTTTATTTTCATATGATTTTATTTACACAGTGGAGTACAGATCTCATTTAGATATTGTATTTCATGACATCCATCTAAAAGAGTAGTGTTAAATGGTGAGATCTATAATCGTGGTTATCGATTGATTAATCCTGACATGCCTATAGTCGACTGTGCACAAAGAGGTCAACATAAAGAAAGCATTTACATAACTGATTAAACCATGCAGGGATGCTGGAAAGTAGGTCAGATGTCGCATTATGAGATCAAAATACAAATAAAATAAATACTTTCTCAAATATTATAATTTGCATATATGTGCATGGCTAAAGTAAAAAGCTATCTGTATGTTTTAACTCAAAACATGGACAACTGCCAGCTTACACAACCATTTCTCTTTAATTGTGTTCATCAATCATTTTGTTTTGTATGATGCCCAGAGAGAAATCTTTAAGTAAAATTCATGAATATAGACAAGCAACTCCTGCATCCCAAAACCTGGCATTCTTCCATACGTTACGTTCCATCCAATGCAATTTCAATGAGAGAGTTAGCATTATCCTTCAAACATCACAAACTATGAAAAACCAGGGCTGTTCTGGCGACTATGTTGTCAACATTAGCAATTACCGTCAAAATTAGGATACATGCTAACAACCATGTAACAAACAATTTCTTAAATCAATGTTATGCTGGACAATAATATAACAAAATATAGCGGGTCACAGCTGTTTGACAGTAAAATTTTTGTTTTATTTCATCAAGCACAAATCCTGTATACATTAGTGAACTCTAGAGACCGGAGCTGGATATCGGCTAATATCACTGGAGGCCAAATAAAAAAATGTTAAGATGAACACTTCAATTTTGGAAGGGTCTATTGTCATAAGCTATGTTAAGACATATGTTAAAATGTATTTCAGGTTTCACCAAAACTTCACCCCAAATGCTCAAAAGACTCACATTTCTATTCTGTCATAGTAACCAGAGTAACAAAGTCTAACATGCCCAGGACAAGCAAATCACCTTTTATACTAGAGTCCCATAAAACCAAATCTCACGAGGCTGGAACAATAATTGAAAATCTCAATTACCCTTCTCAAAGAAAAAGAAAGATGGTGTCTGTCTTGTGCTACATTTTTTCATCAGAATTGGAGTTTTATATTTGCAGTTTATGTTTTTAAGTTAGGATTCAGTTCTCAAAGCACATTTTAAAGAACATATTATGTATTCTTGTGGCTTTAATTCCCTTGCTTCCCTTCACATGCTTTTGGTCACTCTGGGATAAATATTTCACATTTACACTTACACACTTCTAATAATGACAAATTTATACATTTATACATTTATACTTAGACTGATTCATGCATGTTTAAGTAATTTTCATTCTAACCCCTTTGATCTGACTGCGATTAATCTTGTAGACCGAGTGCGTAAGGATTAGAGCAAATTCTTCAAAGTCTTCAAAACAAGTGTAAACAAGTCACCCAGCTGTTTTCTTGAGGTGTTTATTATCCAAGTTCACTGTAATAACACAAAGCCTGTTTGGTTACGTAACACTTTAAACCCTACTAAAACATTCTGGTCCTTTGCAGCACTCTTTTTTTTTGCTATATGCAGTATCCTGGATAAAACAGTATGAGAAACCGATATTCTCTCAATATTCTGATGGTATCCTGATTTCACACTAGTGCTTTACTGAGCATGTGTAAACTGAAGTAACAACTACAGCAGGGGTAGCAACTTTCCCAAAACTTCTACCATTTTACTTTTTAAAATGTTATTTGATATCTACAAACAAAATATAACACTACTGTACAATTAAGTCATCGTTTAGCACCACATTCATTTCTGTGGATGTTTGTGTTGTGCTCAGACTGAACTGACTCAATGAGGCTCTGTATTTTTCACCTGTTAATAACACCTATTACTGAAGCGGTGACAGTGCTCGACAGTCTAATGTTCTTTCTTTAAAGTATATCTCGTTAGAAACATGCAAAAGAAAACCCATACATTAGAAAAGTTGCTACATGCCTTGTTCCTTGCCATTTCTCTGCCATAGTTGCTGTGGTTGCTACTACAAATATCCAGGATACTCTGATTCCACATGTATGAGTATCCTGGTTTCTCTGAGCACGTGTAAACGTCATATCCTGAGTCATAACCAGGATGAGGATTATAACCAGGATACCTGAGCATGTAAACACACTTAATATATTATACCACAAACAGTATTTTTTTACACCACAAAATTAAAGTGAGAAAGTAGTTTCTTCAATATCACCATGTGGTCTTATACGAGTTCTGCTATAGATCAAGACCATACTAAAACTTTCCCAGTGGTGAGAGATTTAGAATGTTGTGTACTACCTGACTGGGGTGAGCGTGATAGTGAGAGAATGTGGGTCTACACTAAGTGCCATGAGAGCGTGCACACTACACTACTCTGACCAAAAAAAAAAAATTACAAAATACAATCAATAATTCACAAAAACAATGTTACTGTCTATAGTCATTCTAGAGCAGACATGGGCAAACCATGGCCGGGGCCACAGGTGGCCCTTTTGTCTTATTAATCCAGCCTGCCGAGCGTAACCAATAAACCATTTTCAATTTACCTTTTCAACAAATTGTTGATGTTTTGGTACTTGAAAAAACCGAAGGCGAGTTTTTTCTACTGTGTTTATTTAACTGAAATTTAATAAATTAATTATTAATTTAATTAATGCAGTTGGAAAACAATTTGTAGAATGAACCTTGCATATTCATGCTTTGCTACATGTTACATGCCAAATTTGTAATGTAATATATACATATATATATCCTGGCCCAGCCCCTCTGTCAAATTTTAGAACCCATTGTGGCCCGTGTCAAAAAGTGCGCCCACCCCTGATCTAGAGGCAATTTAATGTTTTGTTTATGTTCTTAAATTTGTTGTTGGTTGCTGCCAAACCATTTCTGCAGTCAGAGAGAAATATACTCTAGAAACAGACTTTCCACAGTGCACGCTGTATGATTTCAACAGTCCAGACCATACACTGTATAAAGATGTGGCCTAAGGGACATCACCCATAGCGTTTGGCTCCAGCCAAACGAAGCTCAGTGAGGCTAACAGTTATAAGGAATTTGGAGCCTAGCCCCACATTTGGAATTCCGGCCGAGAGTATCATAGCAACCAAAGAGTCAAGTGAGAGCAAGGCTCTTGAAGGTAATGCACCTTTCTGCATTTTATTAACATTCACATCTTGATTTATGGACAAAATAGCACAATAAAATGTTCATGTAAAGTGGGTTAAAACAAACATTTTAAGATGCAAATGAGGAGCCTGTTCACAGCGGTTATAGAGGGGCTGGAAGCTGGAAGAACGGCCATGCTCACTTCCTATTTGGAATGTGGCGGCTAGCCTCTAGCTATGCCCATACTGTCTATGGTCCAGACGCAACTGCTCCATATAATGAGATTGAAGTTGCTGCAACTACCTTCCACTAGTGAGGACTGAAAGTAACTAGCTGCAATTGAAAATCAGACCAAAAAACGGTGTCTGATCCATAGCAAAAGATGAAGTCTTTTGCTATGGATCAGACCTGGACGACTGAGGGATTACACAGACATCTAAAAATGGTGTAGTATGTGATCAGCTTAAGTAGGATCATGACCACGTCCCTCCTTGACACCGTATGTACAGCACAGTGAACTTTGCCTCCTGATGGTTATACACACACTTCTTATCAGGTTTTATCAGTTACATCGTTTACATACAGGGAGTGTTCTGGATATGCTTCATGTCTGATTATAGTCAGATTTCTCCAGAGAACTGCTTGGGCCACCAGTCTAAATGCACATCAGCAAATGCTAGAGTAATTGTACTGCAGATATTCAGGAAAATATTAGCTGCAGCAACACTAGTCTACAACTATGTGGATTTAATGCTAATAAGATGACATAACTTAAATGTTATTGCTTTGCCTGGAATGTTGGATAGAAAGGCATTTATGTTATATTTTAATATAGCATTTATTTCATAAAGGGTTGTTTTAATGTTCAAAAAATATCTTTAAAACAAACACTGTTATGTGTGTAACCCGTTTATACCCGAGATAAGTTTAATGTCATATTTATGTAAACAATCTACTATATACACTAAATCACACAGTGTGAGAATTAATCTTGTGGTATTTGTAGAGTTCACAAACTTACAAGAATTCATTTGGCTCACTGTTGCAATACGGCCTGGGTCAGAGACTAGACCAATCACAGAGCAGTATTGTGGTTTGGGCAGAAGCCAAAGGTGAAGCACTTAAACTAACCAAAAAAAGCATGGCGACACTGACTGCTGCAAATAGGCCAACATTAGCCAAAATACAAACTTACATTTTTGAAAAACATGCAGTGGAAATCGCTTTGTGCATTTGCCAAATGGATCTAACCAAAGTTTTGATTTATCGGCTGGTTCCTCTGTCACAATGTTTCGACCATAGTCTATATAAAGGGTGACGTCACCCATAGTGTTCGGCTGCAGCTAAATGAAGCCAATTGAGGCTAGTTATAGCCAGCTAATCTGCCACAAGGGACCATATTTGGAAGTCTGAGCCTGAAACCAAAGAGCCAATCAGGAGCAAGGGTGTTGAAGGCAATGCCCTTTCCAGCCTACAGCACTAGCTTGGCTTCGGGCGGGCAATTAGCAACACTGGTAACCAAACCTGTTGCTAATGTTACCAGGCACAACCTTGTGGAAAGAAGGCATCTGACAAAATAGTAAAATAAAAACACTGGATCATATAGAGTGGGTTAAAACGGTTTAAGATTGTAATGACGTGCCCGAGCAGCAATTACAGAGAGGGGGCGAAGATTTTTCAATAGAAGTCCTTCAACCAGAGCTTGAAGGAACCACTTTGTGCCCTTGCTCACTTCCTACTTGGAACGTGGCAGCTAGCATATTAGCTATGTCCATTTATATATACAGTCTATGGATTCGACCAGTCGGATTAAAATATCTGTTATAACATTCCACCTTTTCCCGATTGCTTTCAGCAAAACCAATGCCAGAGTGCTATACACATAACAGGTTCTGTTGACCAATATTAACCTCAATGTAAAGCAAGGACATCTCCATAGAGGAAAGCAGCTGGCATACCCTAAAACAGAAAAGTCATGTAGGCCACCTTTAACTGGCAAAATCCTATTGAATTCATTCATCATAGTCGTTTTCATCAGATATTCTAATTATGATAAACATGAGGAGATGGTCTTGATTTGTGAACAGGCCTCATGACAATATTTTCTGTTCTGTAACCCTCTGCAGACCCAGAGGACAGAGGAGTGCTGTGCTCATCGTCACTCACTGTCCTCCCCCTGACCCACACTAACGCATTCAAACTGAAGCATGGACAAACACGTGTCCCCCAGGCAAGACTGTCCCTCGCTCAACGAGATGGGTCACTCTACAGAGGATCAGGTAGAAAGGGGACAAAGGGGGTACAGGAGGAAGGGAGAGGGAGAGAAAGACACTGAGGCATGGACAAACACAGGCCCCCCAGGCAAGTGTGTCCCCTTAAAGACATAGGTCACTCTACAGATTATGGCAGAGGGGAGACAAAGGGGGACAAGGGGGGGAAAGAGGAGAGGGAGAAAGGCACTGAGGCATGGACAAACACGTGTCCCCTCAAAGACACAGGACCACAGCTGCTGAGTCACTCTACAGAGGACACACGGAGAGGAGAGAGAGTGGGGAGACAGAAGAGACACAAAATAAAGACAGCATATTCTGAAAGTAGACAGTAACATTAATATTCTTTTAGGACATGTCTATATGAAATTATAAATTGTAAAGTATTTGTAAATGGACCACAGAAAGTTTACCTGCTTCTCAGGTACAGATGACAGGGGACAAATAAATAAATAAATAAATAAACAAAATAGGGGATAGAGGGAGCGGGGAGGGGGTGGCACTTCCTAGGCTGCATTCACACTTGCACAGATCATATTCAAATTAGGACTTCAGACTAAACCCAGTCTGAACGACTGATATAAGACCACATGGTAATGTAAAAGAAAATACTACGATTTAATGTTGAAAATCACATTCTATTGTCTAAATAAAGATAGTGAGTTTTTTATCATCTTTGTGGTATCGGAATCGGTATTGAGTATATTCCTTAGTATCAAAATCATGTCTGAAATTGTAGTATTGCAACAACACTAATTTGCACAATAGTCTATCAGGAGATTCAACACTTTCCTAAACAGGGAGGAGAGCCCTGCAGACAGAGGCTTTTCCAGGAGTGGCACATGGAGCTGATGTGTGTGTGGGGGGAGTGAAGGTCCGCTGAGGAGGCGAAGAGGGAGCAGTGCTGCTGTGTGTGCACTCTGGAGACTGCTTTTGTCTGCCTCAGGGCCAGCACAGCACAGGGGCCAGCATAGCACAGGGGCCAGCACAGGGGCCAGCACAGCACAGGGGCTACTGCCTTCGTACAGGATTTAAGAAATGTTTTGAAAGCTTTCAAGTCTGGAGTTTTGTAAATCATTTGAATGACAAGTGATATTTACTTGACAAAATTTAAAGCCACAGTATAGAACATAGACTAAAATAAATGCATGTGTTTTTTTTTTCTTCCCCATTTTGGCCTTACTTAAAACTTACCTATCTCCATGGAGAATGTTCCAAAGTATGGTTTTAACTAGGGCTGTAGTCTTTTAGGCGATTAACCAGTCGATGATGTCAGAGTCATCCAAAATTTGTCAGATTTTGTTTCAATTACAAAGATGTATATCAAACTATAGCAGAAAGGAGGAGTGAGTGAGTTTGGGTATTTTGGGTTTATATGTTAAAAAGATTAAACTGATTAACAAACTGAATCTGTCTTTATATACATCGTTTCCTAGTATGTTTTTTCTACATTAATAGTTGTTTCTGCATGAACTCCCATGAACTTGTAGTCTTGTGAGCACAGTTTGGGTCAGATACAAAAAAATACGCACTGGTTTTGAGAGCTTTTTCCATGGCCCCTTTTTATTCGACTAATTGATTGTTATTTAGTCTAGCCCTAGTTTTAACTTTTCATTTCCATGGAATTATGCATCTGTGTAAACCCTCAGTCATTCAGGTCTGATCCATAGCAAAAGACGAAGTTAAAATCTGCCAATTGGACAAATCGTTGTAGGAGTGAAGACGTTTTGCTGCTTATCCAAGCACTTCTTCAGTTCTGATCAGATTGCTGGTGACCACTGCCTTACATCTATCTGCAGGGAGGGACTAACTGCACTGTAAACAACTATTGTCTCTAGTTTCAGCTAGAGCTACCCCATTCAGCCCTTAACGTTAAGGGCTGAATAGGGCACTCTCACACCAGGACTAAGCCAGTACTAAACATGGGGAATCGCGTTTCAGTTTTATGCAGCTAAAACCTGGAACAATATTCCAGAAGATGTGAGAGAGGCCTCTACTTTGACAATGTTTAAATCCAGGCACCAAACACTTAATTTTAGCTGTGCATATGATTGAAAGGTTTTTATTTATTTATTTATTCTACACTTTTCTCCTTTAATGTTAATTTTAGGATAATTATTTGTGATCATTTATATTTTCATTTGTTGTATTGTGATGTTTTGTGTCTTTTTTGTTCTGTAAAGCACTTTGAATTACCTTGTGTACGAATTGTGCTATACAAACAAACTTGCCTTGCCCAATCCTTATTTGTTTCTTTATCATGTGGTTCGAGTTTATATCAAGAAAAAGCATCCATCAGAAGCCATCATAGCCATGTGAGTAGGGTTGTCAAAAGCATTGAAAATATGATACAAATCAATAATAAAACAAGTAGTAAAATATACTAATACAAATTTGTGGCTTTCGTCCCGGTCGTGGAACACTGGACCAGCTCTATACTCTTCATCGGGTCCTCGAGGGTCCATGGGAGTTTGCCCAGCCAGTCCACATGTGGTTTGTGGATCTGGAGAAGGCATTCAACTGTGTCCTTCGTGGTGTCCTTTGCGGGGTGCTCCAAGAGTATGGGGTCCGCAGCCCTTTGCTAAGGGCTGTCCGGCCCCTGTATGACCGGGGCAGGAGCTGTGTTCTCATTGCTGGCAGTAAGTCAGACCTGTTCCAAGTGCATGTTGGACTCCGCCAGGGCTGCCCTTTGTCACCTGTTTTGTTCATTATATTTAAGGACAGAATTTCTAGCGGTGGGGGTCTGGTTCGGGAACCACAGGAGAGTCATCTCTGCTGTTTGCAGATGATGTTCCCCTGATGGCTTTATCGAGCTAGGACCTGCAGCAAGCACTGGGGCGGTTTGCAGCCAAGTGTGAAACGGCTGGGATGAGACTCAGCCCCTTCAAATCCAAGGCCATGGTTCTCGACCAGAAAAAGGTGGCTTGCCCTCTCCAGGTGGGTGGTGAGTCCCTGCCTCAAGTGGAGGAGTTCAAGTATCTTGGAGTCTGTTCACGAGTGAGGGAAGGATGGAGCATGAGAATGACAGGCGGATCAGTGCAGCGTCTGCAGTGATGTCGTCGCTGTATTGGTCTGTTGTGGTAAAGAAGGAGCTGAGTCGAAAGGCAAAGCTCTTGATTTACTGGTCAATCTACATTCCTACCCTCGCCTATGGTCATGAGCTCTGGGTAATGACCGAAAGGACAAAATCGCAGATACAAGCGGCCGGAATGGGTTTCCTCCGTAAGGTGGCTGGGCACTCCCTCAGAGATAAGGTGAGGAGCTTGGCCATACGGGAGGACCTCGGAGTAGAGCAGCTGCTCCTACACGTCGAGAGGAGCCAGCTGAGGTGCCTCAGGCATCTGCCCAGGATGCCTCCCTAAGGAGGTGTTCTGGGCATGTCCCACCGGCAGGAGACCCTGGGGAACACCCAGGACACGCTGGAGGGACTATGTCTCTCGACTGGCCTGGGAACGCCTTGGGGTCCCACCCGAGGAGCTGGAGGATGTGTCTGGAGTAAGAGAAGTGCACCCGCGACCCGGCCCCGAATAAGCGGAAGAAAATGAACGGATGGATGGAAATTTGTGCAAGTATCAATGATAAAACATCCCATTCACAGGACAGAAATGAGCCTTTCCTGAATAGCTTTAGAACAATCTTGAGCTGTATCTTTCACAAGTATAAGACACGTAGACTAGTATACACCCATGGAACCTACTGGACACTGAGGGATTACACAGAACCACATGGTAATATAAAAAAGTACTATAATTTAATACTAAAAATCACATTCTGTTGTCTAAAGAAAGAGTATTTTTTATTATCATCGGAATCAGTATTGAGTATCGAGTCTATTCCTTAATGTTGAAATAGAGTTGTATCGTGACACCACCGGCACATACATACCAGTCTGGTTGTTGTTGCCGGTGTCCCCCGTCACACTGCCGTTCTCCTGCTGCCCTCCCAATGTCTTGAGGATGACGTGGGTAGCCCCCATGCGAGGCAGGGTCACATGGGTCAGGTGGGGCAGGGAGTTCTTCTTGGCAAACAGCTGGCTGGTTTCCCGCCTTTTCCGCAGGAAGCCGCCCTCCGGAAACAGGACGATCCACTTGCGGTCACGGCTGTGGTAGTAGCGGTCCAAGTGCTCCTTCAGGTACACCAGCTGCTTGTTTCGGTAAGCCTTACCCTGGGCACAGGAAATACCACAACTAACTGTCAGGCCATGTCAGCAGTTTGGCACTTTCTAATAGGTCAAATTTAACATGAAGCCTTTTTCAGTACTTAAATCCTTCTACTAGGGCTTGTTTAATAGCAGAATAACCCTTTGCAAGTAAGAAAGTCAGGAGTAAACCTGTTTCATAATATTCCTCAATTTCACGATTGTGTCAATTTTTTTAATAATAATAATAACATTTTTAATAATAAAAAAAGAAAAAAAAGAAAGATGAACTGAATTCATTTGATTAATTGCCCAGGCCTACCTCATACAGAAGATACAGATTCTAGACACTAATACAATGATACTATCAGTGGTTAATATTTATCATAGTCTAAATATTTTATTTCTTATTCACCTTTTTTGGCAGTTTGTTAATACGTAACACTCAGTTCCAATGTACAGACCTTTTTTTTTTAAGAAACTTAAAGTGCTTTCTTTTACTTTTATTTGTCAAACAAGTTACACTCTTCAGCCCTTGTAATAACTGTTATCTAGCATGTCACATATGCTGCCAAAGTCCAATCAGGAAGTAGGATAATAAATTTCAACCAAATTGAAAGGGAATGATTTATAGTCTAGAGCCTATAGTATTTAATATAGAATAAAGAATGTGTTTTGGCACTGGCTCTGAAGCCAGCATAGTCTTCAGCTGAGCTGGGAGACCATGGTTCCACCACTACCACTACTTTCACAGTTAATTTTCAGTATCCATATACATGCATTCAATAGTGCTACTGGAGTTTCCTTTCCGCTTCAGTCAAAAACACATCTCTGGTAGTACCCCTCCAAGGTCATTCAGAGCCTGTATATGTGTGCCCTCAGTCTCTACTGCCATTCATATCTGCTGCTTAGAATAATGACCACATTTCCTCTTCACAGATGTGAATGTGTTTCGATTGGTCCCAACTAAAATCAATGGAGCTCCTCCTGCACCGTGCTAATGCTCTTAATGCCATCGTGGTAGTACATTGATGCGAGTTATGCCATTAAAGCCTGAGCTATGGGCCCAGCGTCCACAGTGCATTCATCACTCCAGTTGTTTGTTTTGAGTATGGCGCTTGTAGCTGTTAGCATTACACCGCATGTTTATTCAGTACTTGGCTTCAGTTCATCAGAAAAGCAGCTTGGTTTAATGGAAAGGTGCAACAGGTGACTTGAGTCCTTGTAAAGCGCTTCCATTTCAGGTAGTGTAAACACCTTAACTCCGCCCATAACCACATTTCTAAAAGAGCTGACAAATACCCGCAGGACTAAAGAAGAGAGTGAGGGGAAAGGAGGGACGGGGTCTGGATATGATATAAGGGGCCATGTGATTGGTCTAACATTTCAAACTCCACCCCTGCTGACCATAAACACCTGACCATTCTTGTGTGATTTCACCAAGTACTTGCAGTGGCGACTGGAGCTGGGACAGACAGATTTTTATAAGTTTTGACCAAAAAGCTGCAAATATAGCTAGTTTACAACAAAAATGTTCAAAAAAGCACTAGGAATAGTAGACAATGCTATTAAAACACCATATACATAGTTTAATAGCAAAAGTTGATTTAGCGTCTAGTTAGACTTTGTTTGTAATAAAGTAAAATTTGTCCTTCCCCAGTACTCTTAAGGTCAAAATGACACCGCTGTCTGCATCCAATTATAAAACATTGTTATTGTTCACAAACCAAATAGTAAAGTTTGTGCAGAATTAGCATACAAGCTACTATTAGCATGCCGGCAAAACCTCACTCATAAAGTCATTCTGGTGAATAATTATGACATTGAGTTAAAAAAGTGAGCAACAATGTAAAATGAATTAGTTCTGTTTTTTGTTTTTTTTTCCAGTTCTAGATCTAGTATTGTCATGTTGTACAGACGTCAGACAAACCATATGCAAATCTATGGTGTCCACAACTATCACAGCTCAACCCACAATGGCTTGTGCTAAAGCATGCTATAAATCCCTCAGTCATCCAGGTCTGATACATTGCAAAAGAAAAATAAAATTTGTCAACTGGACCAGTCGTAGGAGTCAAGACGTTTGGCTGCTCATCCAAGACACTTCTTCAGTTCTGGTGCAAGTACTGGTGGAAACTGCCTTACAAAGAGAAAAACAATAGGGCTAGCCAGGATACTAATAGATGTGAAATCACTCTGTCTGAAGGGTGGAGCTAACTACACTGAAACTCAAAACAACTATTGTTTACAGTTTCTGTTTGTAGGCTAGGCCTGTTGTGTTACCCTAAGTGTTCACTGTGCCTGAGTCCCACTTAGCATAGTCATTCAAGCCTCTAATGAGTGATTTCACATCTATTAGTATCCTGGCTAGCCCTATTGTTTTTCTCTTTGTAAGGCAGTGTCCACCAGTAATTTGACCAGAACTGAAGAAGCGGGTGGATGAGCAGCCAAACGTTTTCACTCCTACAACGATTTGTCCAGTTGACAGATTGTATGTTTTTTTTGCTATAAAGCATGTTAGATAAAACTTAAAATTACATATGGAAAACAATTGACAAAGGTATGTCCTGGCATTTACATACAAAATATATGAGATTAAAAACATAACAAACACCTGGACATCCCCTCCGGAGAGGGGAGGGAGATTATATATGTTGGATAACTCCAACCAGAGTGAATCAAACAAAACAACTCTATGTATTGATAAACTAACTGTAAGTTAAAAGTAGAGTATATTTACCGTAAACAAAAGTGTAGCATGTGATTTTATGCACACAATATGTCTATTATTATTTAGCAGTACCAAAATGAGCTCTGTAGTGTTTGACCTCTCGAATCCCATGTGAAATCGAAATGCTTGGCGTGTCCAAATATATCTTACCTGTCGGATGAAGAAGTCCCCGTGGATGAGAGAAACCAGGCCAAAGTTGGTGTATTTGAACACATGGTCCATGAGCCACATCATTTTCCTCACCACCTGCAAAAGCACACATCTGTCAGCAGCCCATCGCACCAGAAAACCCTCCCCCTCTGCCCTCCTCTGACCTGCTCTGCCTGTGCATATCTGGGTCTGGCTCACTACAGTTTGGGGGATTACAGGATCAACCAGAGACACTCACTATGTTTACATGCAGAGGAAAGTGAGTGCGCTAAATAACCAAATTCAAATAGTTTTTGTCTCAAACCCTATCAGACCACCCTTGTTCCAGATTATAGCTGGTCAAAGAACCGAATAGGTGTGAATGGTAAGCTACGGGACGACTATAATAATATAACCACATTTTAGTTAAAAATAGATAATCAACAGGTTAGGTTAGTTATTTGCTCTCCATAGCACAAAAACACCTCACGCTGATGCTCTGGTAAGTTTCATTTTCACTTAAACGTTAAAGACTAAAACAAAACAACATGTGCTCAGAGGAGAAGCTGTAGTTTGTTGTCGCTGCTAATGTAAAATGATGTAAAATATGCTCTTAATTGGACTGTGCTGTTACATGCAGTGGGCATCAAAGTATGAATCAGCTTCGCCAGACGTGTCATTGGAATCTTTAAGATTTGATTCACAACAGCCTCAATTCCTTAGTTTACATGCATTTTGAAAATTCTGTTCAAATTGGGCTAAGAGCAGACTAGGAGAGGCATTCAACTGCATGGGGTAAGAAACACCAAGGAAAATATCACATATTTGTTTGACATTGTTGCAGATCTAAAGTGAGTAAACATTCAATCTATAGTCCCTATACCGCGTACTAACACTTGTCCTTTCATTGTTTTGGGCAATTACATTAAAGTGAAAGGAAAACCTACTAGAGCTTCTGGAGCTACTGGAGCAGGGGTGGGCAAACTTTTTGACACACAGGCCACAGTGGGTCCTAAAATGATTGACAGAGGGGCCATTTTCAGTTAAACAGACACAGCAGGGACCCTTACCTATTTTAACATAATTTGGTCACGTTCGGCGGGCCGGATTAATAACCCAATATATCTGGCCCGCGGGCCGTAGTTTGCCCATGTCTATACAGGAGTAACACAGTTTGTAACATGTCTGAAAATCAAACGCTCAATGTAAATATAATAATAATAATAATAATGATACATTTTATTTATAGGGCGCCTTTCTGGGCACTCAAGGTCGCCTCACATACATCAAACAACACATCACATTAAGACAGTTAAAATCAACAGTTAAAATAATATATGTCACTCATCTATGTCTGCCAAACGTGTGGTTCTATGTATGATTGCAGTTATAACTGCTAATAAAGCAGGTAAGTTTTAGTTGCCACCTGAACGTCTCGTAGTCCCCTGTTCACACCCATTTTGTCCCAGTCAGACAAGCTTTAAGGCAAAGGCGATTTGAATTTGGTTGTTTAGCTCACTTTGAGTTCTCTGAGTTCATGTAAACGTAGAGACTGAGGAACATGCTGTGTTCAGGGTTATATGTGGCCAAAAGAAAAAAATAAACAAATGGACAAGTCCACCACAACTCACAATCCACAGTTCAGTCACAAGTACATACTGACAAAAATATTTTTTTGTCTATTATTATGGGGATTGAAAAAAAATCTGCTTGTAAATGTGTGGAAATTCAAGTATTGAATATTTAACCACAAACGTGAAGAAATATAATCTAATGGTGTCACCATAAGTACGAGACCTGGATCTTCAAGACACTGTGATAGTTTTGTCCATTCTAATCTAGTGCACTCCAGTCTGGCTATGCTTCTGTTGTAGGGAGTACAATACCTCTGATGACGTAGGCTATGACAACAAGGACTGAGCTGATTGAGTATGACAGAGGGAAAGTATTTTTTTTCCAATCAGCTCTTTTTGCAATCTCTTTGAACATATTTTAATCATATGAAAAATTTGAATATAGACTATATTGCATATCTTTAACAATGGTGATTTTTGAATATGTCTTCCGCACCTTATCAGTGAGTGTTGGCAGCATAAGCATACATGCCGAAAAAAGGTTTTTAAGTTTGGCAACACAACAAGAGTTGAAAATATACACGATTTTGAGTTGAATTATTAATTGCTATGGCAACATTGTTGATTTCTATTACTCTGAAATTCATGGATCAAGCAATCCATCAGACACATTCAGATGACCGGTATTGTGATTGACCTCAGAAATCCTGATTGCACCTCTTCAGCATGCCTTATAAAAATAATGCCAGCCATTTTAAAGACTTTTTTAACCACGGTGCATGTCAGGATGAAAGGCGGTGGACGTGCACTCACGAGTTCAGCCCAGGACACGTACAAACACCTTGAGGTATCGTGGTAATGAGTATATATAGAGTATAAGTTCAAATTTTAGTTGTATATTATAAAGTTTGGGGAAAAACAAAATATCTCCTTTTACACTTCTTCTATTGTCTTTTTAATCCTCATACACATCCTCCAATGTCTTTTTAATGCTCATACACTTCCTCTTTGCTGCAATTTGTCTATCTGATCTGATAAGCTAAACACTAACACATATAGACTTTGTGCAGTGTTCAAACCCCTTGTTAGTAGAGGCCCGCTCAGTTTTTATTATCAGGAATTCTCAGCAGGTGGAATGCTGGGAAATAGGTGACAGAGAAGTTGAGACCCAGATATTGTGTTGGTATGAAAAAGTAAGTCAGGTTTTAAAAAGATAGTTACATTTAAAAAATCTATAAAAGGTTGGTTGAAAATGCTATCAGGGGCTAAAATACTATAGACCAGGAAGACAGCATGAAACCTCATGGAGACATAGGGACATTTTGCTCTCAAAGAGGACATTACATCTTTAGGTATGGATAAGACTAGGCTGAAACGCAAGCCTGGGTCCACGAGAATGAGACGTGATTTTGATATAATTTAAATTCATTGGTTCAATTCACAATTTTGGCTGTATGATTTTTGATTAGCTTAAATTTTAAAAAGGGAAAAATGTTTGCACTAATATTCTACATCTATATTAGTCGCATCATTCTGAAATAAAAACATTGAAGTGTATTAGCTTTAGCATTAGCCTAGCATTGAGCTGTGTGCGGTGCATACGGGACTCCCTAAAACTTGGCATATTGTCCTTATTCACCTGTGCAAACAAGTCTAAAATATAGACTTTTTGACAAGACAAAGCTAATTTAGACCTAAAATGATATTATTACACCATCTTCTGATCTCGATTATAATGTTTCCTCATCAAAAACATATCTGGATGCATTCACACATGTTTAACACACAAACTCTGCATATTTAGTGCGACTTCTTCCCTCATACAGGAAACACTCCACCTTCCATCTTGTTATGTCATGTGATAATACTCCAGCTCCCACTCCAGTGTGTTTTTAAACTCCATACACTTTCACTAGTATCATTTGGATAATTTCAGCCCTGGATTTGCCAATTTGTACTGAACAAAAGGTAAAAGGAGCTGTTAACTTTGCTACTTAACTACTACTTCATGTTATCACAAGGTGGAACAGGCGTTTTGAATTTTGGAGAAGTAGACTGACTCATAATAAAAGATTATTTAATTATGTGTAATGAAACAAAATACAATTCCAGGGATGTTTTTGATGAGGTAACAGCATTATAACATGACTTAAAGCTCACAAGAGTCAATTTTGCGTAATATGGGACTTTTAATATTAGCTGCAATTACGTCTGCTGATGATATGAAATTAACTCCCTCTTCATACACAGCACGCAGCAGTTAGTTAGCTTTGACTGACATGGAACACCAAGCCCCACTCAGGGACAAAATGCACAGAATTTAGAGAGTCCCTGGCATGTACATAGCACAGTTTGGTGTATACTTACAGTGCCCTTGTCCTGCAGGCACATCATGAGTGTGCAAACATCTCCTGTCGACTGGTGGTTCACGATCACCATGGCCTCTTCTTCCGAGAACGGCCGCACGTCATCGCCCCACTCAGTCACTGCAAAGACATCAATATCGACACTTAAGATATTGTACAACATGGAACCCCATTATGCGCCCAACATGACAGGCAGCTACATCTTAAAGCTCTTAGACATGGTTGTTTATTATTCAAGCCATGAAGAAATGCAGAGAGCAAAAGAACATTTTATATGTGCTGCGTGTAAAATTTGTATGTTTAGTAAAATGGTTAGAGAAGAGCAGTTAGTTACCAGCAAATAAACAATGGATGTGTTTTGGCCCACAGGGAAATTCAATTAGAAACCCCTGCTATATAAAAGATTGAAAAGAGAGAAGGCTAGCATTATTAGCTTATTTACACAAAAAATTAGATCCCATATAATGGCACCTACTTTTACTTGATTATTTTAAGTGTTGGATCTACATAAAATAATCAATTTCTTATTTAATATAAGTTACTTCAATGGAAAAGTTGACATAATATATTTATTATTTAATATATTTTATTAAATAAGGTCAACATTTCATTTTTAGTGTACGTTCAGGGTTTATGCATGTTTGGATATAAGAAAATTAGCGATAGACCGGTATATTGGTTAGCTGTTATATTAGGCAGGTATTTGCACTTTCTAACGTATCGACTATCAGGCTTAAAACTCAAGTACAGGCTGATATTTTGTTTTGACCAAATTGCTGCCTTAATAATACCTACAAAGCTTTATTTTAACACTTAAGTGTGAAGAGATAACTGCATATGTGACTACAGAGCTCTCTCATAGGTTTGTGGTAAAAAGGGCGATTTTGGTTAAAATAACCAAAATCGACCCTCTGTATCGGCGGCGCTTATTGGCAATCGGTTGGTCTTGATTCTAAACATTCTAATCTGTATCAGCATCGCCCATGAAAAAACACCTATCGGGTGATCTCTAAAGAAAACCATTGGACATAACGTCTATGACAACATCTTTTTACTAGGTTAATGTTCAAAGGGCCAGAAATTGTACTGGCTCAATATCAGATATTGGCGCAGATGTTGAAAATTGTGGTGGATCGGCCATCGGCTTCCAAGATATCAGTTCAGCCCATTTTGGTATACTGTGTAAATTGGTGTATTAAGTCAACTACTTAATACAAAACTTTTGGATGGAATTCTGACTCTCACTAATGTGATGACATTAATATGTTTTATACGTCTCTACTTCCTGCAGTTATCACACTAAAAAAGTAAAAACTAGAAAATTATATAAAAAAAAACAACAAACAATTAAATCAAACAACAAAATATCCAAACTTACAGGTAAAAGTGGTCTAAAGACAACTGCTTGTACATATAATATGAACTGTAAAGTCACGCTTGTGGAGCAGCATGTTACCCCTCTGTCAACTTTCTAAAAATATGTTTCAACACTTCACACACACACGCGCTATGCAAACCAGCCACTCAATATTTACATGGCCCACAGAGAGCCAGTGGGATAGGAACTACAGCAGAACACCTAACTAAGAGAATGAGGATAAATAGTTTAGTAAGCAAATGGTTAGAATTATAAATCCAATATATGGACCAGGAGCGCTCAACAATAGACTGTCATTTTATTCGTCTTAAAAAGATACTGTGTTTATAGCTTGTTTACCTTTTTATACAACTTATATTTGTTTTATTTTTCAATGTGGTTGTTTTTGTATTTAAATTGTGAACATAACTGTGGTTCACTTGGTTTTGTGTCATTTTAATAGTTTAATAAATGTAAGTTATAAGCATGAACTAAACTATAAATATGGGAGCTAGAATCTAACTATATCTATATCTGTAGAGCACAAACATGAAAACCAGAGATAGTTCATTTTAAACGATTTGTAGTGGTCCCAAGTTATTCCTCATGTATCTTATGCTTTCTGAGCTTCCTAATTATTCACCTTGATGAGTAATAGTAAAGCCAACGACTAGCATGCTAACACTCACTTCCTGCTTATCGGACAATAAAGTGCTTTACAATTAGGTAGAAACGAGATGCAGGTGACATACTGTGACCTCAAGAGCTGCTAATAGCTGTACAAATTGTGCTTAAATAATCTGGTACTGTTTGCACCCAATTATGAAGCTTAATAATATATGAAGCAGTTTTAGTATTTATAAAGTACTTATGAACTTATTGCGGGAAATAATTAGGATGCTCAGAATGCATAAGGTAAGTGAGAAATAACTTTGAAGAGCTCATGTGAGTCGTACTCGTGATACACACTCCTAAATCAGCAATGTCAGGCCAAGTGGAGAAGAGACCAGGTTTTGTGTCTCTGTCCACAGTCTAAATTCACAGTAAGCGTAGATCAGATAGTTTATAGATGTTTTATTGATATTACTAAATATACCCAGGGACACAACTGCAATATGTGTCCTGAGGAAGGATTGAATCGGCAACTTTCAGGGCTGAAGGCAACGGCTGTGCCACTGTTGCCCCTTTCCAGAACATTAACCAATGTAATTATGCTTGACTGGAAGTTTGATGCCAAAATATAACAACTTGAAACAACAGTAGCAAGTGTAAACAGAAGAGTAGACTGGGAGGAGGACCATAGACTAAGTGGACTGTCAAATCGATGTTAGCAGTTATAGCAGCTAATCTGGAGCCAAGTTCCATATTTGGAAATCTGAGTATGGAACCAAAGAACCAATTAAGAGTGAGGTTGTTAAAAAGGTACACAAACCAGTGGTGCTGGTGCTTAAGAACAAGGCACAATAGTTGACTCAAACCTGTTGCTAATGCCAGAAGGAACCAACCTTGGGATAAAAAGGCACCTGATTGGTCTGTTATAATTCATATTTTGATTTACAGACAAAAAAGTGAAATAAAAACACCAGGATCATGTAGAGTAAGTTAAAATGAACATTTTAAAAACTAGAATGACAAGCTTGATAGCAGCAGTTACAGGACACACGTAGGGGAGGCTGACACATGGGGGGGGGACACATACATATAAAGACAAATAAGCTCTTGTCCTGTCATTTGGATTTCATATCATCCGCATATACACCACAATATACCAGTCTTGATATGACAGGGCCCTAATGATTACCATGTATTTAGCTTAAATAAACAAACTAGGGTGGGAATTTCCACTGTATGATAATGGTCTAAAAATACCATGGTATGACAGTGTACATCTGTGTATTTTAAAACGTTTTACAAAAACAAGTTCTTATCTGAAAATATTTGCATGATATCACTACTTTGAGGAAAAACAGACCAGGACAAAACAAGTAGCCTGCAGTGAAAAGTTTTAAAATGCATTCTTATGTAGTTTGGAAAATATTGTTGTTAAAATGTATTTGTTTCTTAAAATATATTGCTATTACTACACATTGCCATACAAATATTGTATTGTGAACAGGGCTTGGCAATATTATACCTTTGATGATGATACCAGTGTAATGATAGGATACAATAGAAATTCAAATATCACAATAGAATTTGGGTAAAACGTGTGTGCAAAGTGCCGTTGTTTTCGTCCAGTCTAAAGCACATGGAGTGAGAAGCATGGTGCGACAGAGGAGAAGGGAGAAAGAACCACATCCACTGGCACAGATGAACTAGAGTTTCCCAAAAGGTGCAACCTCCCTGGTCTGGAAGTTGTTTGATTTTTGCCTGGCAGATACATACCAGAGTACTATATTTTGCAAAAGCGGGTAATCAGATGTTGAAGGCCATTGCGCTTCACAAGTTATTATGTTAGCTGTGATATTTCTTGCACCATTTTAAAAGAATGGTAGCCACACATGTTTTGCATTATTGATATTTGATGTTCTTTTTAACTTGCAGTCTGATTCTGGATATGATCAGTTCTGATTTAAGTCCTGGTTTAGGTCTTTTATTGCCTTGGTTAATTTTATATTGCGGTTTTACGTAATACTAATAATAAGTATGCTAACTTTTGAGCAGATCAACACAATGAGCTGGAAAATTACTGTTGTCCATTACCAGATAATACTGTGCTTCAATCTGCATTGTTCAAACGTATATGCATATTTTAACGCATATAAGTACAAAATAATAAATAAGTGTCATAAATTCCAAACGGTAGGTTTGCTATAATTAATAAACATTTTTTTTATGTGTCTTTTAGAAAGAAGAGTGAAGGACTCAAGGATTGAGAGAGCAGTTTGAGTGGGCAAGAAGATTGTTGCTGCTTTTGGCCACAGTTGAAGCGTCAGCGAGCTCTCCAAGATGCCCAAAAAGAACTGGGCCCACCAGAACACAAACGTATATCTTATATAATGTTGCACTCGTTGGGGTTCAAGGCAGAGAATGATCCAGTGGCTCATTGCACAAGAAAAGGCTATAGCACAGGTTTTAGCAGCTGATAAAACCACAAGGCATCTCATGTTGACATGGCAAGACACAGAGGTGCTCAACCAGTCAGCACCGCATCCAGTCCGCTTCACAGGTGCATTTTCTGCTGAGGAATATGACTATTTCATAAGTTAAGCCTATACTTCCGATTTTTAACAATGTTAAAAGTAAGCGAGACTGACACCGACATCAAAACACTACAATACTTGACTACATGAACAAAAGCTACAAAGACACAGTCACAGAGAGTGCCTGTAATAAAAACTATGTTTACAGTCTGTCCTTGATCCACACTTTTGCACAGAATAGTGAAGCCATCCAAGCCATCAGTGAACTGGAGCATCACTGAAACATAGCAAGGTGCTTCAGCAGAAGTTCTGTCTCCATCAGGAGAAGAGCAGAGTCAGGGAGCTGCTAAAAAGCCAAAGAAGAGCCTTGGAAGCTTTTTGAGGTGAGTGGTTAGAGAAAAGACAAATGCAAATGCAGACAGGTGTGAACTGTCCACCAGTAGACAGTGAATGTGATCCACCTATGTGGTGGAAAATTCAGTCAATGTTCCCCAGATCAGCAGATTAGTCAGAAAAGACTTCTGCAGCCTCTACATCTGAAAGGTGTTTAGCACAGGTGGAAATGTGTGCTTAAAATTTCCTTTTGATTAAACAAATGGTCAATGACCAATTTACAACTTACACATGATTGATTGATTTTGGATTGATTGATTTTGGTACAAATTTATAGCTTGTTAAATGGAGAAAAAAAAAAAAAATCATTTTTGTGGTATTTGCAAAAAGCATTTGGTCTCATGTCAGTTATATCATATCGAAAGTCATTATGGCAAATTTTCAGATTTATAGAATTTTTTGGCCCTAGTTATGAGCCATGCACCATGCATCGTATCGAATCATTGAGGGACCCTGTGATTCCCAGTCCTAATTATGACAATATACCATTCAAAATACCATTTCGATTCAATTGCATTATTAATGTGGCAGCACTAGTCCACTGTGACCTCATTCTGACCCCATCACCATAATCACCAGAACCATAGTTTGAGAACCATCACTCAAATAATAATGCCAAATATCTAAAAAAAAAAATGTGATCCTTGTATGTATCAAGTCAAGATTAATTGTGGGCCACCTCCAGCCAAGTAGTGTGTCCTATTCCGGGTCCATGGGCAGGGCTCCGCTAGGTGAGCAACTGACGTTATAATATAACATAACTCGTTTTCTTAATCTATACAAATATATATCATATTGGAATTATTTATTTTAATCATAAGGTTGATCTCAGCAGTTCACAAAGAGCTACACCTGGTTTATCGTCAGCTTTATCTGCATTTATTTAAATTCTCTGAGCCTCTACACCATGTTTTAACCTCTCTTGTTAAATGTATTACGCACTGAAATCATATTTTTAATTTAGATGTGTCGTGCATTGATAAGTTGTTGCTAATATGTGCTAGCTTTGTTTTGCCAAGCATTAGGGCTCAACAAATAAATGTCCATCACTGAAAATACAATTTTTGAGGGTGAACTATTTTATAATAGATTTTTCTTCTCAGATTCATGTATGGTTGACTAATGTTATTCTCCTGTATTTAAGAAATCATTGCTCGGAAAATACCCAACCCCCCATACACTCCCACTGCTCTTTCTGACCTTTAGTTCTTTTTTTTCCTTCAAAACATTATGATTCAACAGTGTCGCAATAGCCATTTTGGCAGTTAAATGAAAAATAAAATAAAATAAAAATTCCACTGCTTGCTAAAGTGGAATGCTATACATAGTCGTCAGCATGGTCCAGCAGTGACACACTGTTGTGATGACGTACCTTAAAACGGCAGGTGGAAATCATCACAGCAGGTTTCAACCAAAGTTAGCAAACAAGTCATTTTAGATTAATAATGTGATTTAAAAATGTTCAAAATATAAAATAATGATCCGCCATGGTTTCATAGACAAGAACTATCAAGGAGTGACAAGCATGAAATGTCTTCTTTCATGTCTCAGGAAAAATTGGTCACATGGCAAATGGTCACATATTTATACAGTGCTTTTCCACCTTCAAGGCACTCAAAGCGCTTTACATCAAGGAGCCACTCACCTACTCACACACACCAGTGTAAGAAGACCCCGGGGGGCAAGGGGGATCAAGTGTCTTGCCCAAAGACACAACAACAGCATTCATCTGTGGGAGCTGGAATCGCACCGCCAACATAAAGGCCAGTAGAGCTGACCACTCGAATAATGATGTTTATGAACTGTGCTGCCTGGGTGAATTTGCTTTTGTTTATAAAAATCTATAATTACCAAGACTTAATCAGTGGAGAGTTTGGAATTTAAATATCATGACAACACTAGCTTGCACTACCCCTTGCTCGTGATAAATGACAGGACTCCTCTGGTGTCTCAGTAGCAGATGAGTCCCTGGTTTGGGCAGAGGTGCTCTATAGGCTCCCGGCTCTACATAATTAAAGAGCTGGCCTTGTAGCTCTACATGTGGTCATTTGTAAGCGTTTAGTCCCAGTGTAACCCTACACCACACTACTACACAGCACTGCTCATTACTGTACACAGACACCTAAGTCACTGCATCCTCACCACATATGTGGATATCAACAGTCTTAGAATACGGTGGCCATCTATGTGATCTATGATACGTTGGGATTTTAAATCATAAATATGTGACATATTTTATCTACAATTAAAGTATTGGTCTATTGTACATATACGACAAATATAAATGTTAAAACTGGACAGCCTTAAAGAGGGGATATTTTACTGGGGTATTAAAACAAACAACGTATTAACATGTTGGACAAGTTTTACTTTTGTTTTTGATCAAAGTCAAAAGTCACTCCCCATTCACAGTGCAATCAAATTATAATCACTGTGCATTCTGCGAATGAAACTACTGCACATCGCATCATGCTTTTGCATATTTAGAGAGGCTTGTCAAGTTGGAGCATATGTGACTTAAGCTTGTAGGCAGGGCATTGGACAAATCTTACATCTAACTGAAAGGAGGGTTCGAATAGTGCCCGGGAGAAAACCTCACCTGAAACCTCTTCAGGCATGTTTTTTGATGAGAGAACACGTTATAATATAGTAGACATGTTTTAACGTGATTTTACATAATAAACTTGGTGAGTTATTTGTTCACCGAAAGGATTTAATCTGCACTCTTCTCTATTTAAATGTATTTTATAATGATTTTTATGATAAAAAAAAAAAAACAACAAAAAAAACATATTGGTATTGGCGATTTTTTTTTCTAGAGGGCCATATTCGAACCAAGGTCTGTAGCACTGCCCCCTTTTAAATATTCTCTAATCTGGCAAATGCTCATAAGATATTTTCTGTTTAATATAGACAACTGTAGTTTATTATACGCTATAGTAGCTCTTATCAGAAACTTGGGGGGGGTCTGGTCTAAAGAATGCACTCTTGGTTAACTCTTGGTTAATGACTAGCTCCAGTAACAGACGCTTTGTGACAGAGATAACGTGATGCAATTGTCAGGTGTGCAACATGTCCATGGTTACAGCTTGTAAATAAAAAAAACTAAGAACCTCTTTAAAATGCAAAGGAGGGATAACTTGAGGAACAACTTGGGGGACAACCAGGGAGACAACCAGGGAGACAACCAGGGAGACAACCAGGGAAACAACCAGGGGGACACCCACGGAGATAACCAGGGGAAAACCAGGGAGAAAACCAGGGGGACAACAACTTATTCGAATCAAAAAGCAGCTTATCCTCTATTGCCATGTGAGTCACAACTCATAGTTTATAGTTGATATCATCATCTTGCCGATAATAACTGGAGGCACTGCTCTGTCTGAAGCTCTCTAGACCGAGGGTCAGCAATGCGGTGCCTGCGAGCACCCGGTCGCCTGCAAGGACTACATGAGTCGCCCACAGGCCGGTTGTAGCACAACTCACTAATGAGCTGAATCTAAAATTTTATTTTATTCTGTTGCTTTTTTAAAAATCACCCTTGCATTTATATAGATTTAAAAAGGACAATATCTTAAAAATATGTTCATTATACATGAAGTTTAGATAAGTTAAGGTGAACTCTGACCTACTCAGTTCAAAGGTCAGTATTGTGCGAGTGACACAACCAGTGCTCGGCTCGTGAGCGCTGTGAAGATGCGCCGAATGCGGTTTTTCACCCCAAAACATGTTTAAAAAAAAAAAAAAATCACTTTCACAACAACTTTTATGATTGGAAAAGAAACGTGCGTGTGTCTCTTCTATGGGGCGACTGTGAGAATGGCAAAGCGGCACAATGTGGAGGGACACTTCATTACGTGTCACAAAGGCTATCATGCTAACTCCCCATTGAGACGTGCACTACGGCAGAAAAAGCCCAGAGCTAAAGGCAGCTTTGGGTAAGCAACAGTCTTTTTTCCAAAAACTCACATATTTTTAAATAAATCTCGGCTGCTTTTTCTAAGTTGATTTTTCTTTAACATTACATAATTGATAACTTTTTGAAACATGGTGCAACATAGTTTATGTTTTGTTAAAAAGGTTTGTCAGTGGCTGGTGAAAATGGGACATTTTTCCTATGAGATGTAATGATGTAAGGGATCATCTGAAAATATAAGAATTATTAGGATTAATAAAGTTAAAGTGCTGAATATTGATATCTGTTTCCCACCTTCTGTCATTGTTGATTGTGAGAAATCATTAACGTGATCAGTGTCTTCACATAGATGATTATCATTAATCATTATTAATAATCTAAAAGCAAACTGAGCAAATGTGTCATTTCAGAAGAACGTATCAAACCGGTAGCCCTTCGTATGACTCAGTGCCCATGAAGTAGCTCTCAGTTTGAAAAAGGTTGGTGATCCCTGCTCTAGACTTTAATCTGAGCTTTGTTTTAACACAATCTGACCAGAAAGAACTGACTTAGCTGGAACTACAACAGATGCGCTGATATGTGCTGATATATGCTGATATGTGCTGTCAAACCTGTCAAAGTCCCTCACATAAAATTACAATCATAAGCTAGCTAGCCTTAGCCAACTGTTTTTCAGTTAGTCACTCTCACCTAAACAGGACCATGAACACCTGCACTAATCATAGTTTCTTGAAAATCTGTTGAAAATCCATTTTGTATTTACTTCTTGATTTTTCAGACAATCTAAAAAAAAGGCTGTGTTTGCTAATGTGTGCATTGTGTCATCATAGTACCTGCTGAACACTTCACTATAGACATACATGCACACTCCCCCGTGTGATGTCAATGCAAAGTATCAACATGACACTTTGGGATGAGAGCTGATCAATTTAAAACAGAGCTAGATCCGGAATAGTACAGGACCAAAGCATTTCTAAATCAGAAGTGAAGTGGGCTCAAAATAAATACTCAGCCAAATGCAAGAGCTATAAGGAGATTAGCGGTGCTCCCATCCTACCTGTGTATCCCGCGATCCAGCCCCAGGAGGACACCATGGCCAGCAACCACTTGAACATGACCCCCTCCAGGTACCAGAAGGTGGCACTGTCCCAGACCCGGAGTGGCTGCAGGGCAAGCAGATACAGGCAGTAGGAAGGGATGGCTACGCAGTTATTGAAGAACATGAAGACGAAGCGCAGCAGAGCTCTGAGCACGATCCAGGCCAGTCCACTAGCCCCGTCCCCGAGCTGAGCCATCCTGGAAACACTCACTGTGGGCAGGGAGAAAGGGAGAGAGGTGAGGAGGGGCATGGTTCTATAGACTTACTATTGTGCTGTCAACTATGAAGATGGAATAGTCATGTTGTACTGTAAAATACTCAGACTATATAATAGAAGTGGACCCTGGGAGTGATGTCAACTATAGGGTTTGGTTGCAACCAAATGAAACTCATCAAGGCTAGCAGTTACAGCAGCTAAACTGCAACCAAGGACCAAATTTGGAGGTGCCCGTGCTTACTTCCTATTTGGAATGCATCGGCTAGATATCCATCTATATCTGCAGTCTATGGAAATACTTTAGAATTATACAATAATATGGACACATTGATATAAACCAGTTACCCATTCACACACACACACACACACACACACTTATACACCAGTGTACACAGACACTGGGGGCAAGATGGGTTAAATGTCTTGCCCAAGGACATAACGACAGCATTCATCTGTGGGAGCTGAAATCGCACTGCCAACCTGTGGGTTAGTGAATCCAACCGTGCCACCAGTGGTGTTTATGATGAGAGCAGGATGGGAACCGCCAACCTTCAGGACAGTGAACAAACAACAAACTGAGCTACTAATGCCCTTGTCATATATTGCTTTTGGGTGATTGGAGAGTCAATATTGTTGAGTCAATATTTGGAAGAAATGCTCAAAATGAAAGCTCACACAGTCGTTTTTGTTGGAGATTTTGTCAATAAATTCACAGGTTATCAAAATATTGATAGTATTGCGAATATAGCTGGGAAATTCATGGAAAAACCAAGATCATAAATTCTAATGGTCATATGTTTGGGCTTTTGAATTGAGAGGTCAATTCAATTTATTTTTGTAAAGCCCAAATCAGAACAGCAGTTGCCTCTTAGGGCTTAACAGGATCACTGATTTAACCAACAAAAAGTCTAAAAAATCTGAAAATCCAACAGTAACAAACAATGGTCAAGAACAGATAGACAGATTAACCAACATTCACAGAAACAAAGCAAATGGTTAACTGTCCCACAACATCCCCTGTCCTTAGACCCTCCTTCTCGGAGAGGAAGAGCTAAAAAAAAAAGGTCCACACCCAATCCTCTGTCAGCAAAATCATGTGATTTGGAGCAGAGGTCAGACTTTTATAGACAAAAATAATAATAATATTTTTTTAATAACAGAGTATATTGTTTATGTTCCTGAACTCTTGATTAATTTATTTCCCATATCGCCAAGCAGTAATTGTAAATGTGCTTTTGACAATGCAAAATTCATTATATCAAGCATATCGCTTATAAAAGAAAATGTTGTGAACAGTACTTTCACATCTGTCTAACCCAGTGTTAGATTTGCTTCAGACTATGAAGGCACAAATACTTTCTATGTTAAAAACTTTTTTTTCACAATTTGCACAGTGTAGTTACTTTTGTGTTAATGACGACACAATACTGTTAGCCCTAAACATCAGCTTAAACAGTTAAAAAAGAAGTCACATTTCAGTTGGATTGACATAATGATTTCTGACTATTATTACTTACTACTTATTGGGATACTCTAAAAAGGTTGAGACATTCATTTTTGTCCAAAATGGGCCACCTTATGCACTACATAAATGTATTGGCACTTGCTTTTCCTGAGACGTTCCACAATAAGGCAACTTCCCACTGCAAAGTACCTCACAATGTCGTATGTTAGGGCTGCATCGATTAATCAACCAATCATGACTAGTAGACTATAAAAATAAAGATAGTTCATTTTGATTATCCAAACTATATGGACTCTAAAACACATACTAACAGAACTGTACTGTACTGTAGTTTGGTGTTATGTTTTTGAGCATTATTACCTGCAACTGAATAAATGCAAATGATAAAATTGATGCTATACAGTGGAACAAATAACATCTCCAGCAAAAAAAAATAAAAAAATAAAAAAACAAACAACAAAAACATCTCCAGGAGTCCAGTAGGTGGTGGGCCGTCAACTAAAAATGAAGTGCACTTTAAAAGTTTAAATTTTAGGACAAACTTCTCCTGCTACTATCTGAGTTTTACAATGTGCCTTTTAGAATTCATGCTGCAGCTGATGTCCTCATGTCTCTGCTAACTCTAGGTACTACTCTGTGGTGATTTTCACTCTCGAGTCTCTCTTGACTCTGATCTTTGTTTTAACACAGTCTGACTAAAAAGAGCTGACTTTGTTGGAACTACAACAGATGAGCTGACTTGTGCCATTAAATAAGACACACATCTGGTTATTATCAGAAGCTAACTAGCAATAGCCTATGGTTTTTCAGTTAGTCATGCTCACCTTGTTGAAAATCAAACACCTAAGCAGAACCATGAATGCTTGTATTAATCACAGGTTCCTGAAAATGTGTTGTTTACATCCATTTTGTGTTTTCAGTCAGTCAGACAATTAAAAAACTTAACTACTGAACATTCCACCATAGAGATAGAAGTAGAACACCCCTTCCAACATATTCTACTTCAATTCAGATGGTACCATCTCATCCACAGATGAGCTAAATCTATGTTCAGTTGAGTGCCAAACATTTGACACAACCGGTTAATTATTGATGTGTTTTACTGTAGCTTTATGAGAGTGACACATGATGTTCAGGAAGCCACCTGGAATGCAGCATGTCTGCAGTTTGCCTCTCAAGATACAAGTCCAAATCACATATTGAGTCATCAAACTTTCATAATACAGTTAGAAAAAAGAACTGGAGTCACAGCCCAGGGCAATGCATGAGACTCCTGACCCTTTTAACCCATAACTGGTTCAGGATTTAGGTTAGACTACTCACTTCACTAAAAATCTAGCCTAGTTATTTCCATTTTGTTTTTTTATTTCTTAGTTGGACATGGGCCAATAATAAGACATATGTAGGTGTAATTCCATAACTGAAATTTTAGTATCGTGACAGTATGTAACAAACTCATTTTCGGTATTAAGGGATAGACTCGATACTAAATACTGATTCTGAAACCATGATGATAATAAAAACACTTTCTTTAGACGATAGAATGGGATTTTCCACATTAACATTACACATTACACAATCACATTACTTTCTTTTCTGTTCCTATGTGTGTTATATGTGTGTAATCCGTCAGTGTCCAGTAGGTTCATAGTGGTCCATGGGTGTATACTAGTCTGTGTGTCTTGTACTTGATTTAATGCACTTCAGGATCATTCTAAAGATATTCAGGAAAGGCTCATTTATGTCCTGTGAATGGATTGCTGCTCAGATGAGTATCTAGTTTTGAGACTAGTTTTAGTATTGATTAGCATCTGATTTCCATACTTTTGACAACTTAAGTTACATAACAATCAAGTTAAAAAGGGCCATAATTGTCAATAATAGTTATGATTCATCCAAAAAAAAATAAATGATAACACCTTAATGTTAAATTGTTAAATGAAGGCTTAAACTCTCTGAAAAATGTGTTCTGTGTTTCGTGTTCTGCATTTTGGATGGAACTTTCTTCGTTGGTGACAGAAAGGTTTTCCGTTTAGAGCTCACCGCTACTTCCTGTATTTTTGTAAATGGTGAAACTATGACAAATATTTACCACAGGCACAACTCCAGCAACCAAGTCAAAATTAGAAAAAATTGTAATATTTAAATCATGCTACTTAAGTTAGCATTCATTCAAAAGTATTCTGACTATAGTGTGGTATCTTTTCCAGTAGCTTATTGGGTGTTTAGTTTTGGCTAACGCTAATCTCAATAGACATTCGTCAGATGTTGCAGATAAGTTTCTGGTGTTCAATACAAAGCTCTATGGATGCTCTCCAATTTATATAAAATGAATAAACTAACTAGAAAACTCAATAGCACACTCTTGTCTTCAGTAAGATTTGGGGGCTATATTCCACTTGTATGGATATGGTGTTTGTATGGGCAGGCCTGTTCAGTAACAATTAAAAGCAGCTAACATTAATTTCTTGTGTTAATATATATAACTTTTTAAACAAGTGCCACAAAGGTTGCATAAAGTTGTGGTCACATAAAAAAAAGCCTTTTCACTGTGTCAATATCACAAGAATGTATTGCAGCGCGATGTTCTCCACATTCCAGAATTGAACTTGGAAAAAAAAGGTTCTATTCACAATTTTCCATAATTGGTTTAGTTAGTGTTAAGTTTTTTTGTATTTGTTTTTTGCTTTTATAGATCTATATAAACCTATTACATCTGTGTCGGCTATATAGTTATAATCTATAACACCTGTGGATCATTATGTTATAATTTGCACAAATTAAATTGCAATATTCATCAAAAATGACAAAAAAGAAACAAGTTCGCAGACTTCCACGTTAGAAAACTGCAATGTCCAATGGGTGCTGACGTTGGCGTAAACGTCATCACAACAAAGAGTCGGCACCTCTGTTGGATAGCTAGAGATGTTCTAGGGAGCAGCAATTTTTTTTTTTCTTTTCTACCAAAATTACTATGCGACGCATACAGTTGCAACCAGAAGTGTACATACACTACATAAAAATATAAAAAGGCACTTTTTTTTCCTCTTACTGACACAAAATCAGACTAAACTTTTCATGCTTTAGGTCAATTAGGATTATCAAAATTATTTCTATTTGCAATTTTTCATCACTTTCTTCAAAGTCAGAAGTTTACATAAAGTAAGATTACTATGACTTTAAACACTTTGGGTCATGCCTTTGGAAGCTTCTGATAGGTATAAGTATAAACACTATGGGAATGTCCAGCCATCATACCGCTCAGGAAGAAGACGGGCTCTGTTTTCCAGAGATGAACGTGCTTTGGTCGAAAATGTACATATCAACCCAAGAACAAAAGCAAAAGACCTTGTGACAATGTTGCTGAAGCTGGTAAGAGTGTGTCATTATCCACAGTGAAACGAGGACTGTACAGACATGGGCTGAAAGGCCACTCTGCCAGGAAGACATTACTCCAAAAGAAACATATAAAAAAAACAGATTACAGTTTGTAAATGCACACAGGAACAAAGACTGTAATTTTTGGAAATATCTTCTGTGGTCTGACCAAACTAAAATGGAACTGTTTGGCCATACTGAGCATTGTGACAAAAAAGGGGGAAGCTTGCACCATCATATCTGTGTAATACAGGGGTAGCAGCATTGTGGTGTGGGGTTATTTTGCTGCAGGAGGTATTGGTGCTCTTCACCAAAAAGATGGCATCATGAGAAAAAAATATTATGTGGAAATACTGAAGCAACAACTCAAGACATCAGCCAGGAAGTTAAAGCTTAGGCTCAAATGGGTTTTCCAAATGGACAATGACCTGAGGCATACTGCCAAACTGGTTACAAGTGGCTTAAAGATAAAGTCAATGTTTTGGAGTGACCATCACAAAGCCCTGACCTCAATCCTATTGAAAATTTATGGGGAGACCTGAAAAGGCATGTGTGAGCAAGACGGCCACAAACTTAGCTCAGTTACACCAGTTATGTCAGGAGGAAATGGCCAAAATTCCTGCCAACTATTGTGAGAAGCTTGTGGAAGGATATCCAAAACATTTGACCCAAGTCACACAATTTAGAGGCAATGATACCAAATACTAATGAAATTTATGTAAGCATCTGACTTTGAAAAAAGTAATGAAAAATTGTCTAAAAAATCCTTTCAATATTCTGGCATTTAGCAAATACAAATCATTTTGGTAATCCTAATTGACAAACAGGAAAAGTAATTTCATGTCAGACAGTGAGAAAAAAACACTATGTGCCTTTTTATATAGTGTATGTAAAGTTCTGGTTGCAACTGTATCACCAATCAAGAAAATGAAATTGGAGAGCGAAGTACGTACGCCACAGCGGGTGTATGCCTGTGATGGTGAAAAATGCCGTCTTGGAAATAAACGATTCAAGATTGCTCAAACAAGCATGAATCACTCCAAATACAACTTTGGGTGGGGAAACAACTATAAAAAGGTTAAAATCAGTGAAAAGTTGATTTTGCACAATAGGTCTGCTTTAACTAAACTTATTGTGCTACTGTGCAAAGGCACAACATGTAACTTTCTGGAGGTGTCACGCCACCTGTATGATTCCACAGAAACAGAAAGTTCCTTTCACATTCACAAAGGAGATAGATTAATTTTATGCCACACTATGTAATATAATAGCCAAAGAAACAGCAGTTCCATGGAAAAAAAGATGGGTCAGAGTCAGGTTTGTGGAGATGCAAGTTTGGCATATGTTTTTCAGTTCAAAAAACACAAAAACATGTTTTTATGTAAGTGTTTTTGGCAAAAAAAAATTACATAACTTTAACCTTTAACTGTACTTATTGTGCCGTAAAGTATGTTACAATATAGAGGTTAGGCACTGACATAATTTACTTGAAAAATGCCCCTGTCAACATTTCGACTGAGTGGCACTGAGGCAGAACTATGGGCAGCTTAACAGACAAAATGTGTTTCTTAGCTTTTTATTCCCTGATTTTTGTCTGTTGAGCTGTTTTTTAAGAATAAACGTGAGCGTAGCCTGCAGTGTCCTCGTTGTTTAGCTACTGTTGACTTAATTTTCTTGTTTTGAATGTCAGCTACAAACTAAATATTTAGAAGAGTTGCAGACTTGTATAGTTGTTATTAAGCTTTTTCACATCATTCAGCCTTTACATGTGTTTTGTGCTCTTACTAAAGAAAACATCACTGCTCACCATGTTGCCACTCACAAAGTCCTTGCAAAATAAAACATGTAGTTATCGAATCACATCTTTTTCCTCATATTGTGCAGCCCTAACATCAACTCTGTTTAATAATTGAAAAAACTGAAAATGAAACCAAACCAAACAGGGGCTCGCCCTGGACAAAAGTGGAAAAGTGACAAAAACAGCTGCAACTACTAAAACTAACCTCCAGCTCACCCCAAACTCACATGCTCCTTAGGCCCACCATTTGGCCCCTCATTTGGCCCCCCACTGCACACTTCTTTATGCACTCACGGGCCACAATGTAAACTTTAAACCCATTCAAATACATGATTCAAATACATGAGGGCCCTTGCTGTTACTTCCTCTGAAAATACCAAGCTTGCTGCAACTTGTTCAACAGCTGTGCCATCCAAAGCACATTGTTGTTTTGGCTCCATGGTGGGCGAGGCTACGCTCTGAGGGCTCCCCGACAACCAGTCACTGTATTCCGCTACCTGATTAAGTCTGAGCCCGCGATCCGCTCTGACGCGGATGCCCGGGTGGTTCAGACGGTGGCACTGAAGCACGCTGGGACAGCTCCATAAAAGGACCAGGCTGATGCTAGTTTAGCCGCGCGCTGAGCTAGCAAAACGGGAGCACACATTAGCTTAGGAAAACTTAAACAAAACAGCAGATTGGGAGAATTCAGATGATAAACATGAGTCTGGGATCTCCCTGAAGGCTGAGCAGATGTTAGCCTGGGCTCATTGTGCACTCAGGTCGCTACAAAGCGCAATATCCGCGTTTTGCGCCCAGAATGTTGCCCTACCCAAGGACTGACAAACTCTACGCTCGAATTAAAGTTACTCACCCAAGAAAATGTCACTGAATCATCCAAGCACGACAGCAGAAAGACACTGACAGATCTGGAATCTCACAGCTAACCCGCACGGCTCTAGTTCAGAAATGAGCTAGTACTGGACATGTTCACCGCTGGAAACGCCTGATAACGCTGCGCCAAAGCGTGCCATAAAAACCACGTCCATGAGCGATCAGCCCCGTGAAGCCTCGTCCCTGCAGCCAGGAAAGCCCGCGAGCAGCGAACAAGCCAGTCCCCTTCAGCAGCGGCGACACCGGCCCCATCTCAGGCGCCGGGGCAAATCCTCCTGCTCGGACTCAGCGCCATCGTGGCTCAGGCTGTAGCGGGAGACGAGGCGGGCCGGAGCCGGACCAAAGCCGGGCCAGAGCCGGGCCAGAGCCGGGCTAGAGCCGGGCCAGTGTCGGGGTACGAGAGTCCGGCGGGATGGAGGGCGGCGGGACCGAACAGACGCCGGAAAATGTGAACGACAGAGATTTTGGTCCCCAGATGCTGCTCGGCTTGGTCCCGTTATGTCTCACAGTGGGACATCGTCATAGAGACAAGAGGAAGCAGCAGCGCGCCTTCAAAATAAAAGCATCAAAGCGCCAATAAGTACAATAACAGGACTATTCAGACCTAAACCAGGTTTATAACAGGACTATTCAGACCTAAACCAAGTCTATAACAGGACTATTCCAGGTTTAATCTAGGGCTAAACCAGGTCTAAAAGTAGACTACATTATTTTCCTAAATTAGGCAAACCCACAAACTGAAGAGCTGTCCTAGTACCACTTGGAGGAGTACCACAGTTTAAGAAACATGGGAAAACGTTTTATATCCAGTCTATGGTTGTACTCCACATAAGTGGACCCTGAAAAGTGTTTTGAACATTACATACACCTTTTTAAAAGTGCCCAAAACACATGCCTATTGAGAAGGAGAAAAATGCACAATACCTATTGAGAAGGAGAATATGTGTGTGTATGTATATATATATATATATATATATATATATATATATATATATATATATATATATATATATATATATATATATATATATATATATATATATATATATATATATATATATATATATATATATATGTGTGTGTGTGTGTGTGTGTGTGTGTGTGTGTGTGTGTGTGTGTGTGTGCGTGTGTGTATATATATGTATATGAGGACTTCAGGGACTGGCCTCCTGCTGGTGCCCAGAGTCAGGACTAAACATGGGGAATCAGGGTTTCAGTTTTCTGCAGCTAAAACCTGGAACAATCTTCCTGAAGATGTGAAACAGGCCTCTACTTTGACAATGTTTAAATCGAGGCTCAAAGTAGTTCTGTTCAGCTGTGCATATGACTGAAAAGGTTTTTTTGGGTTTTTTTCTGCACTTTTCTCCTTTAATGTTGATTTTATGATGGTTATTTATGTTTTGATTTGTAGTATTGCGATTTAAATGTCTTTCTTATTCTGTAAAGCACTTTTAATCACCTTGTGTACAAATTGTGCTATACAAATAAACTTGCCTTGCCCTCAAACCCAGGTCCCCCATGTGAAAGTCAGATGACTTACCAGTTGAGCTAACTATCTATATGGATCTATATCTATGTCAAGGTGCGGGCCTAAATATGTATGTGTGTGTGTGTTGCATATAAAGGACATGTTTTGCCTTGGTTCACAACACCCGATATATAAATCGGCTTTGACTTAAAACATGAATCCATGCAGTACAAATTAGTACAGGTACATAGTGAGCTCATCATCAGCCAGCGAGTCACACTCACACAGACTTTGGACTGTTAATTGTACATTACTGTTTAGCAGATGGGTGAAATACTCAGTTACATTTAACTTTAAAGATATTGTACTTTTTAGCTGCATACTTTCACTCCTACTTGAGTAGATTAATATTTTTCAGTAACAGTGTTCTTACTTGTTCTGGTGTCTCTTCCCACTGTGAGTAAATCTACAATTGACTTGAGCTTTATGTTGACACAATATGAAATGATTTGAACTGGAATTTCCCCACTGTGGGACTAATAAAGGCATATCTTATCTTAACACTTGTGTTTCTTGCACCTCCTTCAGATATGATTTAGTTTGTCTCATTTTTGTTTCTGTTGTTCTGTTGAAAATACCAGATTTTGTGCAGTATTTAATGTTTTGTCCTTCCAATTAAATTAACTTTATCTTTACATTAAATTATAAATTATTTTGCAGTAATGTTACTCTAACTTGAGCACATTTTTTGGCTGCTCTACCAACACCTGCCCTGCAGTGCTGCTGCCCTTGTGCACTTGTGCTAGACCATATTTTCAAAGTCCACAGTGCTATTTGAAGAGAGTGAGGATATGTGATTTGAGAACCCAGTAGAAGATGAACACACAGCAGCTTCATGTGGACGATAGTTGCAGGCTTTTATTTTGAAAAGTGAATTTGGAAGAGTCGTTTTTAATGTCTCCTCTTTTACTAAACTCTTTTGATTGTTAGTTGACGGTGAGTGCGCAGACTCATATGATATCAGATAGTGACTTCACATCAGTCACCCTCACAGCCAAGGTTAGTGACATTTCTATACGTGTCAATACTGTATATATAGTCTGCATGAGTCTGCGTCTCCAGGGGAGCTGGAATATTGAACTATTTTCAGTGCACATTATAAAAGAATAATAATGACTTTTTATTTAATATATTAAAGTCAGAGAGGACTTGACCAGTTGCACTTCAAAAGGACTTGAGCTGGACTTCATTCTTGAGGCGCAGATTTCACATTTTGTCCTCTCCACTGATGTCATTTGGTATGTGTCGCCCCCTGTTGGCTGAATGGCAGACATAAGGAGCTCCACTTTGATTCGTATGACAAAATGCGCCTTGCTCTGACTTTACACTGATGACCAGGAGATGTGCTTGTTTACAGCAGCAGTAATCTCTAAGTCATGTGATAAAAAAGTTGCATTGTTGGTCCAATTACTTTGCAAAACTAGTCTGATTATTAATGATTACTTGTTCATAAATGACCTAATTACTACTCTGATTACTTTATTTCAAAAGTGATTTGATTACAGATAACTACAAGTTACTTTGAAAAAAAGTAAACACAGCTCAGAAACAGACTAATGAAAAGCATGAATTCTTCTAATGACGCTTTCTGTTAGACCCTCATTTCTCACTGAGGCATGCCACAGTCTTCCATAAAACAGTATTTGAGTTTTGGTTCACAGCTGATTCGCAGCTGACACCAGAAGATCACATCCTGTGTGTCTGTCTTTTTTGCTGATTTACGACACACTTCTGTGGATTACACACATTTTTTGGCAGGGAAAGTAATAAGAAGGGGGCTAGTAACTGTAATGTAATTAATCAATTTTCAACTACAACTAGTTACTACAATACTGCACTACAAAAAAGTAATCTGATTACAGAAATCCCTTACTTTTAACTAGTTACTGACCAACACTGGTGAGAGTTCCCATTTTCTTTGATTAGTAATCACCATTCACATGATAAGGCTTTTTACAGATCTTTATACCTGATGCCCTTCCGGTGCCTTTGCCACCTGGCTTCAGATCCACAACACACAAAAAAAACATAAAAATATCCAAAATTGAGCCATTTGAGTTTTAATAAAAAAGTAGAATCATATAAAAGGGAGTGGCCAGGTGCCAGAGCTGCTGTCTAGAAGCGTGGGAAAGGCCCTCCTCTCTGTGCCTGTGCCTGGGGGCCCTGCTGGAGCTGGAGCCGGAGCTGTTGGGAATAGGGGTCTTCCAGAGACTTCACACAGAGGCTGGTCCTGGGGCCAGTCTTCCACTCTGTGCCACTCTGGTCCACCACAGACGCCTCCACAGTGACGGCATGCGTGCCCAGGACTGAGAAGTTTAACAGGAACTGAGTGCTGAAGTAATCGTTGTGAGGCTCCACACGCTGCTCCATCTCATTGGTCTTAGCATCCACAGCCACCTGTGCAGACGGGAACATTCAGTGAGAGCTATGCTAGAAGCATAAATTAAATGTACAAAATGCTTTCATTTGAGATCATTGTTGTTTCTTAGATTTTGATGGGTGACTGCAAAATTCAAAACAAAATGACATCAAAACATTCTATCAGCCATCAAAATTTTATACAGACAGGAGCAACTCAAAAGAATGTTGTAAAAAGGTGATTCTTGTTATAATGTAATTCGTTCTAGGGTCTAGTCACTAATTAAAATGATCAGATTCATTTTTGAATTTACATTTTAGATATTTAGTAAAAGAAGTATTCTGAAGAATTCTGTCAACTGGATAAGTTGTAGAAGTGAAGACTAAAGGGAGGGGTTAACTACACTGAAACTAACACAGCTACGGCTGTGTCCACCAGTAATCTGACCAGAACTGACTCCTTGAATGAGGAGTGAAACATTTTCACTCCTACAATGTTTTTGTTCAGTTGACAGAATAAAATGTTTCTTTTACTATGGATCAGACCTGGACGACTGAGGGATTACGCAGACATTTAAGATATTTAATAAGAAAATACAATGTGCTCAATAAGGAAATCTGGCTATTGCCCCCCATTCTGAGAGTATGACACCATCACATAATTTCTGTGCAGTGCACAGTATAGACATATAGACAGAGTCATTTGAGTAATTTCATATCACACATTATGGGCAAAATGATCTAAATCAGTCTTCAACATCAGCCCAGTATTATGGGTAGGGCTGCTCTGGATTCTAAAGTATTGGTACCGGTGTTCAGGAAGTCCCCTGATTTCCCTCTATTGTTTCATAACAGAAACGCTTGAGCATTATTCTTTCAAAATCAGGTTTAGGTTTTGTTAAGGGAATCAAGTTTAGGGCTTTGGGAAAGGTTTGGTAACCTGCAATGGGGAATATAAATGGTACATTTTGCCCACTGACTGCAAGAGTGGGGCTCAGAAGATTTCTGAACAATGTTATTTCTCCATTAAAAATATAAATACCTGGAGTTGTGTTTTGTTTCATTCACACATATTTAACACACAAACCCTGCACATGTAGGCTCTCAAACAGAAAGAAACACTCTGTTCCACCTTGCTATGAGGTAATACAGGAAGTGCTCGACTGTGTTTTTAAACTCCATACACCTTCACTAGAATCATTTGGATGATTTCAGTCCTGGAATTGCCAATTTCTTCAGAACAAAAGGTAAAAAATAGCTGTTACCTTGAAAACTACCACTTCATGACATCACAAAGTGGAACGGAGCATTTGAGCTTTGGAGATGTAGACAGACTAATAATAAAGGGTTACTCAAACATGTGTGAATAAAACAAAACACAATGCCAGGTCTGTTTCTTATGAGGTAACAACATTGTAACAAGGCTTAAAGCTTATAACAGTCAATTTTGCATAAACACATGCCCAAATCTAGAAGTTTTAAAAATGAGCAGTTTTCCACTGGGAAGGTACAATACGGGCAGGCCAAGTTTGAGGTGCGTGCTTTAGCAATGGCTGCATTGGAGATATGGAGCTACAGACCACATGTGAAACAGTAGATGCCCAGCCCTGGCCTCACCTTGTGGTCGGCTCCGCTCTTGCTCTGCAGCGTGGTGGTCACACTCAGGCACACAGACTGGATCTTCCTGAACAGTCCTGGGCTGGAGCCGTGCTGCACCACCCCCTCTACCTTCAGAGTCAGCTGCTGACTGCTCTGCACTGGGATGGGCTCAGCCGGGGAGCGTGGGGAGGGTGACAGGGCCAGCTGACCAACACAGCACAAACATAAAGACATATGTTAGAAATGTAATAGAGGTGGGGGATACATGAACAAATGGATGGTATTAATAGATCCAGTATATAAATACTGCTAAGACTCTGAAAAGGCTGCCAAAATGCAGTTTAAAATAAAAACAAAACACTCAACAAAGTAATTTCTGCACTTTGTGACAAATTATTAAATACAATCTATTCACTTTTTGTGCAGTACTAACTGAACCTAAAATTATTTACAGGTTTGTCTTCGTACATTTCTGACAGATCTCATCTATTATCACCACTGAGTTAATTCCAAAAAGAAAACAGAACCTTGCTGTCCGGTGAGACTTCTAGCCACAATATAAAAAAGAAATAAGGAACTGTGTAGCCAGCTTATAGTGCTTGTAATAACATATGACATGAGCCTCAAAAATATAAATGCAATAGTTCTTCTGGCAGGGCATTTCAATTCAAATTCCATAGTAAGCCTGCATTATTACCATAGTCTGTATAGAAGTGGACTAAGTGAGTGTGACGTCACCCACGGCGTTCGGCTCCTGTCAAATGAAGCTCATTGAGGCTAGCAGTTATAGCGGCCAATTTAGAGCCTAGTTCCATATTTGGAATTCCAACCGTGAGTCTCATAACAACCAAAGAGCAGGCGCAGGCGACGCTGTCAATCAAACATGTCGCTAATGCTAGCGGGAATGATGTCGGAGAAAGGCGGTGCCTGATTAGTCTGTTATTAATGTCCATATCTTGATTTACAGACACAATAGTGAAATAAACACCCAAGGATCATGTAGAGCAGGTTAATATGAACATTTTACAACCAAAATGACATGTCTGATAGCAGCAGTTACAGAGAGAGGGGACACAGTTTTTCAATACAAAGTGAAGTGGAGCCAGAGTCGATGGAGCCGGAAGTGCGCCCATAATCACTTTCTATTTGGAATGTGGTGGCTAACAGGTTAGCTATGTCCTTTTAAATATAGTCTATGATTAATACACAGTTACCATGGGCAGAGGAGATGCTATCTGCAGACTGTGTGAAATACCTTGATACTGGTGGATTGCAGCTTCTGGAAGAAGTACCTCTCTATGGACAGTGGGACTTTGAGCAGGGCTATGACGGCATCGCAGAGACAGCCTGTGTGCTGGGACACAGAGGAACAGTGAGTAAACAGCTCTATTACAACTATTACTGCAGTATGTGGGCTGGTCCGGGCCGTACCAGGTAAGACACAGGAGGGTGCTTCTTACTCAGCCCCTCCACCTCCTCCAGCACTTTGGTGAACACAGACAGCATCCTGCGCTCAAATTCACTCTCTGTCTGCAGGCCGCCTGGACCACCACACTCCTGGAAGCTACTGTGGATACGACAGGACAACGGGAGAAAAACAGTCTGATATGCACTTTAAAAGGCATTACATACATGTTAGATCAGTCATTTCACTAAAACATAACTGTTACAAAGCGACCATACTGCACACAAATGCTAAATAAATAACTCATTTACCAAACAGTTATTATCTGGCTAACAAAAATATATGACAACACCTTTATTTTGTTAAATGTAACAATCTTACTTGCAAATAGTGAAAGTATTAGTACATCATAGTGTCCTAATAAAATTCACTGTTTGCAACTAAGACAATGTGCAGGATTTTTCTCTCTTAATGTTCTTGGGCTGCTCCTACTCCTCCAATGCACTCGTATTCAAGAAATTAGTGTGCAAAGTTGTCATTCATACTGTTAAATTTAAAACTGCCAGAAAAATTACTTCGTGCATGGATGGAATTTTGCATGGAATATTGTGTATTGATGACATCATAGAGGGATTAACATTAACTTTTACTTCCTGTAATTTTCAGCTTTACCCTTCTTCACAAACTATATATTTGTCATAGTTTTACATCAGTTAAATGGCATTACAGTTGAAACAACAAGTTTACATACACCATATAAAAAGACACATGCGGTTTTTGGGGGGGGGGGGGGGGTTCTCACTGTTTGACGTGACATCAGACTAAACTTTTCGTGTTTTAGGTCAATTAGGATTACCAAAATAATTTCTATTCACTAAATGCCAGAATAATGAGAGAAGGATTTTTTTTAGACAATTTTTCACTACTTTCAGAAGTCAGACTGTTTACATACAGTAAGATTACTATGACTTCAAACTATTTGGGAGAACCCAGATGATGATAATGTCATGTCTTTGGAAGCTTCTGATTGGTTTATTGACAATATTAGAGACACAACTGTGGATGTATTTGAAGTCATATCTGAAACACACTGCTTCTTAGTGTAACATCATGGGAAAGTGAAAAGAAATCAGCCACAATATCAGGAAGAGAATTGTGTACTTGTACAAGTCTGATTCATCCTTGGTGCAATTTCCAGATGCCTGAAGGTGCCACGTTCATCTGACAATCATACACAAGTATAAACGCCATGGGAATGTCCAGCCATCACACCGCTCAGGAAGGAGGCGGGTTCTGTGTCCCAGAGATGAACGTGCTTTGGTCCAAAAGGTGTAGATCAACCCAAGAACAAAAGCAAAAGACCTTGTGAAGATGCTGCTGAAGCTGATAAGAGTGTGTCATTACCCACAGTGAAACGAGTACTGTACCGACAGGGACTGAAAGGACACTCTGCAGGAAGAAGCCAAAGACGCTCCAAAAGAGACATAAAAAGGACAGATTACCAGATTACCAGTCAGATTTACAAATGCACACAGGGACAAAGACCGTAATTTTTGGAGACATGTCCTGTGGTCTGATAATGAGTATTGTTACATTTAATGGAAAAAGGGGGAAGCTTGCAACCCCGAGAACACTGTCAAATATGTAGCATCATGTGGGGTTGTTTTGCTGCAGGAGGAACTGGTGCAACTCTCAAGACATCAGTGAGGAAGTTAAAGCTTGGGCAGAAATGGGTCATCTAAATGGAAAATGAGTTGAAGCATACTGCCAAAAGTTACAAAGTGGCTTAAGGATAACAAAGTCAGTGTTTTGGAGTGGCCATCACAAAACCCTGATCTCAATCCTATTGAAAATGTGGGAGCAGACCTGAAAAGGCCTGTGTGAGCAAGACAACCTACAAACTTGGCTCAGTAACACCAGTTCTGTCAGGAGGAATGGGTCAAAATGGTACAATAGTACCAAAAACTAATTAAATGTATGTAAACTTCTGACTTTGAAGAAAGTCATGAAAAATTGTCTTAAAAATCCTTCTCTCGTTATTCTGGCATTTAGCAAATGGAAATCATTTTGTTAATCCTAACTGACCTAAAACAGGAAAAGTTTAGCCTGATTTCATGTCAGACAGTGAGAAAAAAAAACATGTGTCTTTTTATATAGTTTATGTAAACTTTTGGTTTCAATTGTACTTACCACAGGTATGGTGGGATACCAAACCAAGTCTCTTTACCTTGCAGCCTGGGGGTCAAGTATCAGAGCTTCAATGACATGAGAGACCATCAAGCAGCTCTGTTGTTGTCTGGACTCAAAGTTAAGAACATTTGGCCTAAAAGTAGGAACAACTGCTACAAAGATGTTCCTTCAACATTCACTTCTGCAAAATAAAAAATAAAAAATGTACTTATTACTGCGATATTTGGAAGGGCTGCTAGATGGCATTATAAACACATCAGTTTCAGTTATTAGAACAACTCTATGGCAGGTCATGATAACACATTCTGTCTACAGTGAATGAGTCATACATGTTATTTATTCGACTATCTAGAGTTCAAATCAGATTTTAATGCACAAAAATAACAAAATGTTCCCCACTAGTACAAAAAAGTGCCCACGATAAATATTTCCCCCCAAAATGCATTACTCCATCTCTCATATACTGATGGATCTAGTCACTTTGGTGTCATGCCTCCATCTGCAGCACAAGGATACAGCTCCACGTTCCGTAGAGTGGCACAGTCAGCGTCGAATGAAGACTGGTGGAGGTCGGCGTATCGAGCAGCCAGATTCCGGAACTCATCCATGCACACCTTCATCTGCAGAGACACAGACATAACATTCACACAATTCTCAAGCATCCATTTTGTAGAATATATGTTGCCACCTCAAAGTAGTAGCCAGGGGTTATTCTGCACAGGGAATCATTTGGCTTTATCACTGCCCTCTGGTGGTCATCCAGGATTCAGAGAAACTTTGGGTTACGATATAGAACTATTTAATAAAAACAAATTCTGCTTTACTACAATGGATACAATGGATACAATGGATAAAATACACAAATAAGATTACATAGTTACTCCATATGCTTGTAATGAGATTAAAAGACCTGTATGGAGCCTGGGCTGTGAATTTTAAAAAAGGTATTTAAAATAATAATGCTTGTAAAGCATTATTTGATAAAGCGCACTTGTAATGCGCTTTATCAAAGCCTCTCAAAGCGCTTTAGTCATTATTCATTCACTCCACACTTGGTGATGGTAAACTACTATTTTAGCCACAGGTGCCCTGATGCAAACTGATGGAAGCGAGGCTGCTCGCATTCACACACACACCACTTTCATACTAGACAATGTGGGTGAAGTGTCTTGCCTAAGGACACAATGACAGAACTTGGTCCGAGCTGGACTTAGTCTGAGCTGGACTTGATGCTCCGACCTTCGGGTTGGGAGACCAACGCTCTAACCACTGAGCCACTGTCGCCCCGAGAAAATCACAATTGAACCTGTATTGCAAGAGCCTTAACCTGCTGATAGAGGACACATACAAGTTTTTCTCATTCTCAGTATATGGAAAGCTCAGATCCTCACTCACTGAGCTTCTGATCAGAGAGTCTTTAGGTTTAAACCAACTAGATTTCAGCATTGGAACTGGCAACCCAAATGAGAGACTCATGTGAGGTTCTGCTTTCTGACTGGATAATCATCTTGAGAACGGTAAGTCAACTTTATCCATTTTAAAATCGAATTAACGACACAGCCTTTTTGACTGTTAATTTCATTCATTTGATTCCATGAGTTATATCTATCTGCCATAACACAAATACCACCCATATCTATATGTCCTTTTGCATTACACATTATACAAAAGATCCCCTGTTACTTTAGCCTTTTGGTGGACTGACCTGCATAGAGATGCGTCCACAGCGTTGGAGCTCGTTCCCGGAGGTCAGGGCGACTGTGGTGGCGATGGCAGGAGGAGGGCTAGTCTTCAGACTGTTACAGGTGCAAAGGAGCTGGGACAGGGCCTGTACTGTGTCCATACGCAGCTTCATCAGGTCACACTGGAAGCTCAGGGGGGACAGAGGCGTGCTGGCCGCCTACACACACAGATACACATATTCAATATTACACAGGGGAATACACTGCTCATCTGACAACAAATTAGAATTTTGTTTTAGTTAAGAGTCAGTCAAATAATTATTTTTAGTTTTAATTGATGAAGTCACCTGAATATATCATATTCATATTATATAACAGATACACTGTAAGAAATATTAAAGGACACGCTATTCGTTTCGAGTTTTTTTGCGTTTTTTCATTTACATGTCTGCTGTTTGATTTCATGTCTATTGGTTGATCATCCTTACCTGTACTCAAATGCTAATGTAAAGATAAATGGTGACTTTTTTTTATTAAAAGATGGGACTTTCGGCTCCTTTGTGGGATACGAATCTTTTGGATTTGGTCTCTTCAAAGAGCTGTTCAAAAAACTGGCTCCTTTATTATTTATTTATATGACAGAAGCCAATGGGAGAATCACAGAAAGAACTGACCAAGGCTGAGATCTGTTTAAAATGGTTCAAACTCAGAGTGGGAGGGTGCTTGCCTTTTGAAATAATGAAAATCTAAATAAATAAATAATAATTCAAAATAAAATGTTAATACAATGCCAAATCTGTCTTTATGCACAAAGCTCTTACTCGTGTTGCCTGCTCTGCTTCTGTGCTGACTCTTGTGTCAGTTTAGTGTTACCCAGTTTAAGAATGCACACAAATTGGAAAGAAAAGATTTGGTCCGGTTCCAACTGTTCACAGTAAGAAAACATTCAAAAGAGCCGACTCATTCATAACGTATACATCACTTTTTCCACCTTCAAGGCACTCAAAGTGCTTTACATCAAGAAATCACTCACCCAGTCACAAACACACTCATACACCGGTGGTTATGTGTTTTGCCCAAAGGTACAATGACAGCATTCACCTGTAGGAGATAGACTTCCCAATGAAGTTTATGGTGAGAGCAGGATTTGACCACCAACCTTCTAATCAGTGAACTCTCTACCATCTGAGCATTTGTTGCCCACTGTTTGACCTCTCTGGCCAGTCAGACGGCCCGAAATGCAAATTGTTACTTTTAGTCACAGTTTTAGTCTTTATTATGTCATATTGTCATATTTCATATTAATTTCATCCAGGACTGAAATTATTCACATGATTCTAGTAAAGCTGTAAAGAGTTTAAAAACACAGCGGAGCACTTATTGTATCCCCACTCAATGACATCACAAGGACGGAGAGTTTTTGGTTTGTGAGAACCAAGTCCAAATATGCAGGATTAGTGTTAAACAGGTGTGAATGAAACAAAACGCAACTCCGCTTATTTGATGAGGATACAACATTATAACATAGATTTAAAAAGGTGTAATATAGGCTTTTAAAGCCTCCAGTTGTCCTGGGGCTTCTCACCGTGAGTGACGCGATGCCCTTCTGGTACGACCTCAGAGCTTCGGCGATGGCGCTCAGAGCTCCGCTGTAGTCTCCGTCCTGGATATGGCTGAGGCACTGCTCGGCCTGGGAGAACTCCTTCAAACTGTTGAGCCAGAAGTAGAAGTGCTCAGAGGCTACACGTGTGCGCAGGCTCTGGTACAGCTCACTGGACAGCTCGTGACAGCCCTGAGGAGGAGGGACACGTTAACAGGGGAGTGAACAGGAGAGTCAACAGGAGAGTCAACAGGGGAGGTCATCAGGCAGAGGTCAAAATACAACCCACTAACTGTTAGGCCCAATGCCCAAAGTAGTAATCCAAACTGTCTAAAATATTTTGATAACAGGTGAATTTCATATCAGTATCACAGACTACTTAACAGATGTATCACCATTAACATTACAGTAAATTGCACACTTTTATAAAAGATTTTTTACACAGTTTTACAATTACAGACTATTTGAGGCTATAGAGAGTTGTGCAATTTTTAACTGCACTTTTAGGCCAAGTCCGCAAGAGTGATCATTCAGTGCTTGAAGCACCTCCTCCGGCGGTCCTTCAGGATTCATAGATCCGCAGTTACGCAAGTTACGTAACTTTCGTTTTCAGTACTCAATTTTTTGCTCAAGTGAATTTGTTTGTACAGACGGGCAACCTCTTGTAACTAATGAACACCTAACACAGTTTATTAACATCTCAGAAAACCATTGTGGCAGCATGAAACCTTAAATCGGCTAAATGGTCTTGAATGTAACATTATAGCAATATTTTCTGCGGTAAGAAAAAATAGCAAGGTTATTTATTGCGAGCACAGTTACCATGCGTGAGGCTTGGCGTGCGATGCGGTACACCGTCCATCCATTGGCTACACTCTCCAGCTGCTGCTTTATAACAGCTTTGACCTCCGCCGAGAGGGAAGACTGACTTGCAACGAACATCACTGTGGCCAAGGACACCTGCAGGCACAAGAAAGGTTAAACCAGCACATTTAAGAGTAGGTCAGTACAGTAGTCTACAGTAATTGTAAAACTGTCATGTTTATGGTCAGAATGAACCCTAACACAAAAAAATTTACTGTATGTCAAAACAACCTTAAAGAGGGGGTACTACACTTCTATGGGGTAATAACTGCTAGCACATAACATATTTAGATCATCCTTTATTGTTTTGAAAATGCTAGCACCCCGCTTCTGAGGTGAGTGCTAATGAAACTACTGCACATTGCATCAGGTTTGTGAAGATGTAGATCGTATTGTTTTGTATCATACTTTTATGTATTTATGGAAAACTGTGGACTAATAGGTTTGATATTTTGCATACCACTGAGTAAGGCTTATCGACTAATTGTGACTAGTCTCCTACTAAAATAATCATTATTTGCAGCCAGGGGTGGAAAGTAACGCATTACAAATGCTCACATTGCTATAACTGAGTAGATTTTTTGGGTAACTGTTCTTTTTTGAGAAGATTTTTAAACTTGTACTTGTATATGAGTAAAATTCTAGCCATGTAATTCTAATTATTGTAATTTGTTCTATTTCAAATCATATTACTGAGTAAAGCACAGGTCCAAACTGTCTTGATCACTGTTGTATCTCTTCCTTTCTAACCTGACAAACACAGCATTGTGTAGCCAATGCTCTCATTGGCCAGTGCTCAGAGAATATGTGGATTGTGGTTTAAAATGATTAGGTTCAGCTTAAAATGTTTTTTTACATAAAATACTGATCTAAAGATATATTAAAAGTAACTAGTACTTTGAGTAATAATAATAATAATAATAATAATAATAATAATAATAATAATAATAATAATAACAATAATAATAATAAATAATAATTCCTTACACTCGTAATGCGCTTTACAGGCTTGTCAGAGCCTCTCAAAGCTCTACACTATAGTCATTATTCGTTCACTCCATACTTGATGATGGTAAGCTACTATTGTAGCCACAGCTGCCCTGGGGCAGACTGATGGAAGCGAGGCTGCCAATTTGCGGCATCGGACCCTCCGACCACCACCGATCATTCACACACACACACACCACTTTCATACTAGGCAGTGTGGGTGAAGTGACTTGCCTAAGGACAGAACGACAGAACTTTGTCTGAGCGGGACTCAATCCTTTGACCTTCGGGTTGGGGGACCAGCACTCTAACCACTGAGCCACTGCAGTACTTTTCACGTGTACTTTTTACTTTTACTTAAGAACAATTTTGGAAGCAGTACTTGTACTGTAATTGAGTACATTTTGAGCCTAGTAACTGTCCTTTTACTTGAGTACAGATTTGTAGTACTCTTTCCACCACTGGCTGCAGCCTTGCTGTTGGTTCTCTAGTGCTTCTGTTCAGACTGACTGTAATATTCTATTTAACAGTGTGACAGAAAAAGGGTAAAACAGATATCAAAAGGGTAGTGATTGCTGAGAAGTTTAAAACAGGTGGCATGTGCCATTGTGAGCCTCACCAGGAGCTCCTGTTGCTTGTCTGTGGAGGAGTGGCTAGCCACCCTGTACAGGTCCAGCAGATCTCCCAGCATGGAGTCCCCCAATACGGGCAGGTGGGAGGCGATGGCGGCCAGGGCGTGGCACATGGACACACGTGACAAATCACATGACACATGCAGCTGCTCCAACAGGAACTCCACTGCTGACTGGCTTAGGTGAGGGCGGTTCTTCAACAACTTGACCAAAGAGGTGAGAGCGGTCTGAAAATCACAAACAAAATTATATATGTATAGATGGTTGTGAGGGAATAAAAGGCCTGTATGCAACTGTTCCCATGTTTGATGTATTTGATTTATCTTGCTCCAGTACAAATATACTGTATAAACTCTTGAGGTCAAAATAAGCCAGTTGTGTACTGTCTGCATCTAATTATTAAAAAAAGTTTTCTTGTACAAGAATCAGAAACGGCTCAAACATGGAACGGAAATGCTAGAATGCGAGAGAACGTGCTTTCTCATCACCGACCGAAACCAGAGTGGAGTGAGGCTTAGGAGAGGCTTTCCAGTGGTGTCTCACCTGGCTCCCTCTAGAGGCTGCTGTGATGCTGCAGGACAGAGGACACAGAGGATGGATACTTTTGTCCTGAGAGCTCTCCTCAAAATGATTTGATACCCTACATGTTGAGCTGCACTGAGACTTTTGTTTTAGCTTTCTATTATTTTTGTATTTTACTGCTCAATGTGCTTAAACTGCCCCTTTGGGACAAAAAGTGATTTTGATTTGATTGATTGATTGATTGATAGAAAAAGTTTACTGCTGCACTCTGAAACATTCAAGGCAAAGCAACATAATCTCCACTGGGACAAGTTGATGGCACCCGAAAGGTGACATAGTGCAGTTAATTAGTGATACATTTGAATGTGAGGGGCCTTACTTTAAGCGTTGCCTGAGCGCTGGGGCTGTGGTCCTGACTGCAGAGCATCACCAGAGACTGCAGAGCCAGAAGAGTGTCCTGCTCCAGCTGCACCATGTCTGAAACAACATAACAGCATGCCACACTCACTGCTCACTGTCTGCAATGTCTCATTTCTCTAAAGACCTGGCCACATTCTTGTCTGAGTTTACAGCAGTAAAAAAAACTTTGCAGCTATAATTGCAAATCAAAACTGCTGTCACACATACAACCACACTTACGGGAGAAATACATAAGCAACATCTGATTTATTTATTTTGAGAATTTTATTTTCAGACATGCTAAGACCAAGTTATTTGCTTTCCACAGCAAATAAACACGTCAAAGCTCTGGCAGTTTTTACTTTCGCTTTAATACTGCAGATGAAAACAATTAAACAGCATAAACGAGTGGTGGGCCATAATTTGTACAATCATTGATTCAAAACGTTTTTCCTGCTGGGCATTTAAAGCACACATGACAGGTTAGACTAGTAATGTCGCAAAAGCATGGTTAACACAATTACATTTAAGATTTTACTACCTTTTTTTTTTATTTTGGTGAAGTTTATGATTTTACTTACTGGTTTGACACGTGCAGCAGATATGGCATTTAAAATGCCTTCCTTGTGCGTAAATTGTACCTGCATTTTGAATGGAATTTTCGGTGTTGATGACATAGGTTGAGTTCAGCAAGAATTTAAAACTTAAGAGTCACTTCCTGTGTTTTTCTTTTTTTCCCACAAACTGTCACTCGTATTTAGAAGAGGTACTATCTCGCCAAACCAAGTTAGAATTAGAATAAGATCATTCTGACTTACCGCAGAGGTCAGAATTATCATATGCACTTTAACAGTAGTGAATCACACTTCAGACACTGGACTAACCTTTGTCTGGCCCAGACAGCGTGATGTTGGTGAGGACGATGACCCCGTGACCTGACACCCACAGGTTGCTATGGTAACAGCTCTCCTGTGCTAGCTTGACCAGGTCTGTGAGTCTGGGGGGCACCTGGGATGAACCTGAGATCAATAAAAACAAATCAGTTAGTTTCACATGTATAATGACCCACCCTAATACTCGAACTTAGATAGCTGCAATTGTGTATATGTATAAATTCTACCTGGCGTTTTATTGAAGTAGTGCTTGATTGCGATGGTTCCAGATAAGGTGGAGATGACAGCCAACATGCCCAGCTTCAGACTGTTGTAGGGGCTGCTCAGTGCGCATTCACACAGGGTCTAAGAGGGGTCATGTACAATTACACACAAGTATTCAGACATCTTCCTCCCTTACAAGTGTTATCTGTTGCAGCCTGCTGGGCTCCCTGGTGCTTCAACTGAACTTCAACTGAAATGTTTGGGTGATGGGCTCTGCTATGTGTCTCACGTAGCAGAGCCCTGCCCCTGGACCTGGAGCATGGAAACTAGGAGGACCCTTAAATGTTAAATGTCTTTGGGTCTGTTTTCTGACAGTATATTCTCACAATGAAGCTGATCTATCGCAAAATGTTACTTGTTAAACCGCTGATTACTCTATGCAAGTAGACCAGAGTAGAGAGAACCCTGTGCGTGTTTGTGTGTGCGTTTGTGTGTGCAGCACGGGGCCTACCTGAGTGTCCTCTCTCCTCCACAGGTGAGGAGCCTTTTTAGCCAGCATCTTGAGGTCATTAATGGCCAGTCTTTTGACAGCTTTTCTAGGGTCATCCTTGAGATACTGAAGCAGCAGCTGCAGCTGAATAAACCAATACAAACACAGTTAGTCATCTGTGTAACAAATGTAGTCAGTGTTTGTAATGTTTTATTTTTTCTGATAATAATCATTTTATAAATAATCTAGTTAAGAAATTATTATCTTATATTGCAATAACGTCATGGCACAATGGGAGAAAGGAAAGAGCTTTAATTGGCTGAATGTTTTGAGTTGAACCAGTCTTCAAGACTGGTTCTATTTCTTTGATATAATTAAAAATACTCTATTAGATATATTATAATGTTCAGAGGCAACAGAGTAGGGGTATGCGGCTAGTCATTAAAAATGTCCGTGGTTGCACAACTACAAAACGTTTCGGAACCATTTTAATAGTATTACCTGTTTGGGGATGTGAATGAGCGAGGAGGCAGCCAGCTGAGTGAAGGTGTGCAGGGTGACAATGACCATGGGGGTGGAGGGATAGGAGTCCACCAGGTGCTGGAGGAGCTCTCTGCTGCTGGAAGCCAGGCTGGCGTCATGGTGCATGTGCTGCAACATGGGGATTAGATTCAGCTTCAGCTCCACTGGAGTGTCCAGGCCTGAAGGGGATAACACACAACTAGTAGAAACCAGTGTGTCGGCATTTCAAACATGTAGTCCTATAGTCCAGTCTAATTACCATTGTGTCATTACCTTGAATCATTTCACTGACTTTGTTGCAAATCCCAGCGGCAAAGTCTCTGAAATGGCAAAACATATTAGCTGCACACTCACTAGATAAACTAGATACAGATCTTATGTCTCTTACTTTGACTGAGCAGAGAAGCTAGCAGCGGCATATATGGCAGCTTCCACCTCCACGTTGTCGTGAGAGTCCAGGCTCTGGCGGATGTTGTGGTGGGCGTTTTTTCTCTCTGGGATGATTGAGGCCAGGCTCCCCAGCATCCTGTCTCAAACAAGCACAAAACGTGGTGTTGTTGACACAAGGACCATACAACAGTGAAATCCTCAATTTTCATTCGCATTGTCATTAGACAATCCCTCTAGCAACTGACTTCATTTTAATGAAATCAAATTTGATACACTCAGTAAAGTTAATAAACAAAAACACTTAAAGGGCTCGTACCCATGTACAGTATATGAACAATACGTGTCTTGCCCCAGTACTTTGACCTCAAGAGCTTATATTGTACAAGCTCTTGAGGTCAAAATAAGTTTGCTGTGTACTGTGCCTAGTTAGAAAGCATTCTATTGTCCGGTAATCACAAAGTGTCTGGTTAGCATGCTAGTTGTTGTTAGCATTACCATCATGGCAAAACTCTGCTCTCTCTCTGAAAGCCAAGAAAACCGCTTATAAAATCATCTTGGTGAATAATTAGGATGATCTGAATGTATAAGGTAAGTAAAAAATAACTTTGGACCACTGCAAACTGTTTAAAATGAACTGATGGTTACCTCAGAGTGATGGCTCGGGCCACAGGGTCGTTGCTATGGATGACAGAAAATACGCGCTTCACAAACTCGTCCACGTTCAGAATCTTCTCTAGATGCTTCTCACTTTGCTGGGTCACTTTCAGCACACAGAGGCGGAGGAAGTTATTCCTGTCAACAGAAGAATTATAGTTGTTTTTGAAATATTTTTTAAGATTTTTGTAACTGTGGTTCTTTTTCTTCCATTTTCACCAAGCCACCCTGCAGTGGCTGGGTGCTCACTGCGGATGTTGTACCGATCTGCCTGTCAATCTCAGAATCAGAATCAGAATCAGAATCAGAAGAAGTTTTATTGCCATTGTCCGTGAGCAGAGCTCACAGACTAGGAACTTACTTCGGTGATAAAGTGCGACATACAACAGCACACACACAAAAAAACACACTAAATAAATACAAATAAGGGCATGCAGGAGGTAGAAATATATACAATAGTAGCAATATATACAATAGTAGAAATATATACAGTAGTGGCATCAAAACAACAACAACAGTGTAACATGGGTTATTAAGGTGGCCAGTGTTATGAAGTGTCCAGTTTAGTGCAGGTTTATGAAGTGTTCATGAGGGAAACAGCAGAGGGGAAGAAACTGTTCTTGTGACGAGAGGTTCTGGTCCTGATGGACCGTAGCCTCCTGCCAGAGGGAAGTGGCTGAAATAGTCCATGTCCATGGTGAGAAGTGTCAGCTGCTATACGACCTGCTCGCCCCCGAGTCCTGGAGACGTACAGGTCCTGGAGAGATGGAAGGCTGCAGCCAATCACCTTCTCGGCAGAGCGCACAATGCGCTGCAGTCTCTGTCTGTCCCTGGCAGTGGCCCCAGCGAACCACACAGTGATGGAGGAGGTGAGGATGGACTCAATGATGGCCGTGTAGAACTGCACCATCATCTGGACCGGCAGCTTGGCTTTTCTCAGCTGCCGCAGGAAGTACATCCTCTGCTGGGCTTTCTTGATGAGGGAGCTGATGGTCGGCTCCCACTTGAGGTCCTGGGTGATGCAGGTCCCCAGGAAGCGGAAAGAGTCCACGGTGGTGATGGGGGAGTCGGTCAAGGCGAGGGGGAGCAGGGGGGGCTGTGACTTTCCTGAAGTCCACAATCATCTCCACTGTCTTCTGGGCGTTGAGCTCCAGGTTGTTGCTGCTGCACCAGGACACCAGCCGATCCACCTCCCTCCTGTAGACAGACTCATCCCCGTCGGAGATGAGCCTGATGAGGGTGGTGTCATCCGCAAACTTGACCAGTTTGACGGAGTCGTGGCTGGAGGTGCAGCAGTTAGTGTACAGGGAGAAGAGCAGAGGAGAAAGTACACAGCCCTGTGGAGATCCTGTGCTGATTGTCCGGGTGTCCGAGACATTCTTCCCCAGCCGCACACGCTGCCTCCGGTCCGTCAGGAAGTCAGTGATCCACCTGCAGGTGGAGTCAGGCACGTTGAGCTGAGCGCGCTTGTCCTGGAGCAGAGCAGGGAGGATGGTGTTGAACGCAGAGCTGAAGTCCACAAACAGGATCCTGGCCTAGGTTCCTGGGGAGTCCAGATGCTGGAGGATGACGTGAAGAGCCAGGTTAATGGCATCGTCCACAGACCGATTCCCTCACACGTGAACAAGACCCCGAGATGCCTGAACTCCTCTGCTTGAGGTAGAGACTCCACAGAGACTCCACACTCAGCCAAAGAGGGCAAGCCATCTTTTTCCGGTCGAGAACTATGGCCTCGGATTTGGAGGAGCTGATTCTCATCCCAGCCACTTCACACTCTGCTCCAAACTGCCCCAGCGCCTGCTGCAGGTCCTGGCTTGATGTAGCCATCAGGATGACATCATCTGCAAACAGCAGAGATGGGATCCTGTGGTTCCCGAACCAGACCCCCTCTGGCCCCTGGCTACACCTAGAAACTTTCCATAAATACAATGAACACAACCGATGAGAGCGGCCCTGGTGGAGTCCAACATGCACCGGGAACAGGTCCAACTTACTGCCAGAAATGCAAACACATCTCCTGCTCTGGTCACACAGGGACTGGACAGCCCTTAGAAAAGGGCCCCAAGCACCCCCAAAAAGGACATCACGAGGAACTTGGTCAAATGCCTTCTCCAGATGGAGAGTATAGAGCTGCACCAATGTTACGTAACCGGTACAAAAACCACACTGCTCCTCCTGAAGACGCGGTTCGACTAGCAGTCAGATTCTCATCTCCAGTACCCTGGAATAGACTTTAACAGGAAGGGTGAGGAGCGTGATTCCCCTGTAGTTGGAACACACCCTCCAGTTTGCCAATCCAGTGGTACTGTCCCAACCGCCACGCGATGTTGCAGAGATGTGTAAACCAAGACAGCCCCACAACATCCAGAGACTTAAGGCACTCGTCCTCCCCCTTGCCACCAAGGAGCTTGCCAAACACCTCGGTGACTTCAGCCAGGATGATGGACAAGTCCGCCTCCGGGTCCCCAGTCACTGCTTCCTCCTCAGAAGACACAACGGTGGGATTGAGGATATCCTCAAAATATTCCTTCCACCGCCCAACAACATCTCCAGTTGAGGTCAGCAACCCTCCACCCGCACTGTAAACCGTGTTGGGGAAGGACTGCTTCTCCCTCCTGAGGTGTCGGGATGGTTTGCCAGAATCTCTTTGAGGCCATCCGATAGTTCTCCTTCACGGCCTCCTCGAAGTCCTCCCAAACCTGAGTTTTTACCACTCTGACAGCACGAGCCGCGGCACGCTTGGCCCGTCGGTACTCGTCAGCTGCCTCAGGAATCCCACAACCCAACAAGGCTTGATAGTACTCCTCCTTCAGCCTGACGGCATCCCTTATTTCCTGTGTCCACTACCGGGTTCGGGCGTTGCCACGGCAGCAAGCACTGCAGACCTTATGACCACAGCTACGAGCAGCTGCATTGACAATAGAGGAGGAGAACCTGGCCCACTTGGAATCCATGTCCCAGCCTCCCCAGGCATCAGGGAGAAGGTCTCCCGAAGGTGCGAGTTAAAAAAACCCCTGACAGAGGGCTCCGCCAGACGTCCCTAACAGACACACACAGTACACTTGAGCCTGCCGGGTCTGTCTGGCTTCCTCCTCCACCAGCGGCTCCAACTCACCAGGTGGTGATTGGTTGACAGCTCAGAATCCCTCCCTTCACCCAAGTGTTCAAGACACACGGCCAGAGGTCAGATGACAAGACAACAAAGTCGATCATCGACCTCCGACCTAGGGTGTGCTGGTGCCACATGCACTGACTGACACCCTTGTGCTCGAACATGTTTGTTATGGACAAACTGTGCCTAGCACAGAAGTCCAATAACAGACCATCACTTGGGTTCAGATCAGGGAGGTCGTTCTTCCCGATCACCCCCCTCCAAGTGTCACTGTCATTGCCCACGTGGACACTGAAGTCAGGGACTCCAAGAAGGTTGGATACTCTGCACTGCTGTTCGGTCCGTAGGCCGACACAACCAGAGCCAGTCTCCATGTCCGGAGATCCGGTCATCGAGGCTTCTGCCTTCGGCCGCCGCCCAAATCTCTATGCACCAGCCTTTCATGGATCCTTCCGCAGGTGGTGGGTCCATGGGAGGACAACCTCACATTGCTGAGCCCACCCGGGCCCTGTAGGGAAAAGCCCAGCCACCAGGCGCTTGCTGGCGAAATCCCAAATCCCAGGCCAGTCCAGGGTGGGGCCCCGGTAATACCAGTCTGGGTGGCGTAGCTAGCCTAGCCTTTTGCTTGTCACGAAAAGCTTCGGACAATAATGATATTGTAACGGTTGTCGTCCATAAAAAAAAAGAAGAAAAAAAGAAGTGTGTATATATATATATATATGTATATAAAAAAAAATCTCCTCCGCGGGTGGTCTTTATCCCCTCTTTTTCCACGCTCGGGACCTCTACCAGAGGCCTGGGAGCTTGAGGGTTCTGCGCAGTATCTTTGCTCTTCCTAGTACTGCACTTTTCTGGACTGAGATGTCTGATGTTTTTCCTGGGAACTGCTGTAGCCACTCCTCCAGTTTGGGGGTCACTGCCCCGAGTGCTCCGATGACCACCGGCACCACTGAGGCCTTTACCTTCCAGGTCTTCTCCAGCTCTTCTTTGAGCACCTGGTACTTCTCTAGTTTCTCATGCTCCTTTTTCCTGATGTTCCCATCGCTTGGTACAGCAATGTCCACCACAACGGCTTTGCTCTGTTGTTTATCCACCACCACTATGTCCGGTTGGTTCGCTAGCTTATGATTCCTGCTGGGTATCTGATTACTGGCAGGGCGTAGCTGTTTATTGCCTGGGTCTTATTCTTGCCATTGAGCTGACTCCTCAGGACTTGCCTTACTCGTCTGAGGTATTGAGAGCGATCCCCATCTCAACCATCATATATATGTGTGTGTGTGTGTGTGTGTATGTATGTGTATGTATGTATGTATGTATGTATATATATATATATATATGTATATATATATATATATATATATATATATATATATATATATATATATATATATATATATATATATATATGTGTATATATATATATATATGTATGTATGTATATGTATATATATATACATACATACATACATACATATACATTATATATACATACATATACATTATATATATATACATTATATATATACATTATATATATATACTCGATATATACATATACATACACACACACATATATTTATATATATATATATATATATACACATACATACATACATATATATACACGCACGCACGCACGCAGCCACACACACACACACACACACACACACACACACACACACACACACACACACACACACACACACACACACACACACACACACACACACACACACACACACACACACACACACACACACACCCACACCACACACATTTCTTTTCTGAAGACATTTTGGAGCCCATCCGAGTGGCTTTTTTCAGTTCTGGTCAGATTGTTGGCGGACACTACTTATATTTGTATTTGTATATAGTGTCTGTTTGTTAGTTAGGTCCATTGAACTACGCAACTGTGAACTGACAGAATTGAATTTTTCTTTTACTTGGGAAAATGGGTAAAATATTATGTGCAGTTTGTACCAAAGTTAGGCATACAACCACAATAAATAAATAAACAAACAAACACGTGAACTTGTACAAACTAGCTAACAACACACAGATAACTATTACTTAGAAACAGGGATGGGCAATTCATCAAATTTGAATGGAGATTCAGTCATCTCTAATTGTCAGTGATCAGCTTTTAAACTGAGACGTCTACAGCTAATCGTCTCTCAGTAAAAGCATGTTGTTTGAAGCAGACACAAGACTTTCAGTCCAATCCTTCAGCCCTACTTAGAAAAAGTATTTCATCATTAACATACTATTCCCAAATATTTAACCTACAAGAGCTGCCAAACAGCATCACTCTGATACATGTGTGACAAGATGGCGCGAGTATGTGTAGTCCATAGAATGTATATAGACAGTGTATGGTGTAGGCCTACCCAAGCCTGAAGATGTCTGCCAGCTTAAGGAAGGCAGAATTGATGAGAATGGGAAAAGGATACTTCTGAAAGAGTTTCGGGAACAGCACCACTGCTTCACACTGTTCACCCAGTTTACCGGAGCGCAGGCCTACAACGCAAACAGGAAATAATTGTGTAATACATGTGTAATAATTCACACCTTTTTCAACGTAAACTACATAAGGCAAGTTTTCATCTTTTTCTAATTCTAACTTGGTTTGGTGGTACCTGTAAATACTTATCATAGTTTTGCATAAGTTTAGTGGCAGATTGTGGAAAAAAAGGTGAGAAAAAAAGTACAAAAATAAAAGTAGTGTTGCGTTCTAAAATGGAATCTCTCAACCTATGTCATCAAGTCAGAAAGTTCTATCCAAAATGCAGACACAAATTTTTACTTTAAATAAATTATTTAATGAAATAAATGTGTTGTCATTTATTGTTAACGTGATAGTTATTAGGTAACCATTATGGAATTACCTCTATGTATGTCTTATCTGCTGCCAGTGCCCGGCTTTATGCTTAAATACAAACACTGTATAGAGGCTCTTTTTGCTTTGACATGTGGATTTAACCAATCACAGTAAAGTAATGGCTCTCAGGCTTAATGGTTTAATAGATGTACTATAACTCTTTTTTTCAGAATTTTTTTTGGAAGATCACATTATCCGCTGGTGGAAAGTAACTAGTTACAAATACTCAAGTTACTGCAATTGAGATAATAACCATTTTCCATAATAGTACTTTCTGAGTAGATTTTTAGACCTGTACCTATCACATAATTGTAATTAGTTACATTTCAAGTAATACAAGCTACTGAGTATAATCCTAATCATCCCAATCCACAGGTATGACACCATCTCCAAACACACATAACAGCACTGTGTATCTCCTGCTCTGACTGGCCAGAGCTCAAAGAATATGTGGATTGTGGTTAAATTAGGGTTAAGGTACACTTTATTATCCCCATAGGGAAATAAGCATTGGCCCCATCATTCAATGCAGCTGGTGCATCTCCTCATCTCCAGATGTTGAGCTAGTCTTGAACTTGTCGACTTTAGCTGGAAGATTTGATATATTATGCATGTTTTGGGTTCAGCCTTAAACAGTTAAATTGATCGAGTTTTGTACAAAAGACTACACGAACTAGTAACTCTGGGTAGTGTTTTTCAGGCATAATTTTTATTTTAACCTAAGTACCATTTTGCCAGCAGTAAAACTTTAGCCATGTAACTGCAGTCCTATTTGAGTACACAGTGTTTATAGTACTCTTTCCACCACTGGCATTGAGCATGTTAATTGTAATAATAGGTCTAAATTGAATCCCTAAATACTTTTTGGCATTCGTATTCATGCTTTTGTTGTACTATGCTGTTACAACACGTAATTTCCCCATAGCATAGTGGAAAAAATATGTTTCTAAACTTATTTTTCTGATTTAAGTGTATTTGAAATAGGTTGCATGCTGTATAAATTGAATTACGAATTCTATTCCGTGGGAGAAGCGCAGAGAAAATGAATGGAGGCTATGGGACAAACTATTAGCCTGTGTGCTACAGCCACCTTTATCCAGCTCCATGAGGGCGGAGTTCGCGTCCAGCTCCTGCTCGCCATAGCACGCCTCGGACAGAAAGGATCGGGCAGTGGAGAGGGCCATGGTGGAGAGATAATACTGAAAGGACCGGAGAGCTTTGATCAGCTTCTGTTCGTCTCCATCACACAGAAACACAGCAGGAGAGAATGGACCGTGCTGTATGAACCGGAAGTAAACATTCAATACTTCCTGTTTGGACAAAAAGTTAAAAAAAATTAAACATTGCAATGTTGGCATTCTTATTTTTTCCAATTACTCAGATTTTTATTACTGCATCGTTCTTTAATGTTATTTGAGCTGTATAAACCTATAATACCGCTGATTTTACATGTTGACTCCAGAGACTATTCAATAGGCAGAGATGCCTGCTGCTGAGCAAGTATTGAATTCTCTCTCACATCTGTGCAAAGAATGAGAAACAGGCCAGTTTAGATAATGTATTTATTCATCAACTAAAAAGGTAAAATAAAAAGGAAAATGGTTATTTGAATTTTATACTTATAACTGCAAAGCAAAGTTGGATTTCAGTGCTTTTGAAGGTGCAACTTTTCTAGTGGAGGTTCATGCTTGTCTTCATGGTGATGTTACTGGTTTCCCACGAATGTTTCACAATATAACATTACACTTTTATCTCCATGCAAACAAGCAGGTGAGGCCACTAAGTCCAAGTTACGGGTTTGATCAGTGAAGAGGCAACCCATCTCACAGCAAGAATGTTTTTCATGTTTGGATGTTTTTCACAGTGGTAAAAACAACAAACAAACAAACAAACAAACAAACAAACAAAAACATCTGTAAGTGAATAAATGCAATAATGCTATACCCTGAAACATTCCATACAAAGCAATAACATTTCCATGACGAGTTGGAAGTGAAGATCCCCCACCAGAAAAGTTCCATAGTGTGCCTTTAACTTGAACACTTCTTATTCAACTTATACTGTACTCACAGTATGCATCTGTATCAGCCAAAATTAAATAAACGATTCTTTCTATGTTTTGTTTTTTTGTTCACTTTGGCTGTTTTACTGAACTTTGTGAGTGGGCTCGCATCTCCACAAAGCTGAATCTTATTTGTCCTGGAGAAGGACCTTCTACTTGTTTCCATAGAAATGTCTCTATAGAGAATGTTACGATCGGATGGCTTTTACTTTGTATTTCCATGGTGACGTGCACCTCCAGAAAGTTATATACTGTGCCTTTAAATATTTACAAACCCGATGATAAAAGACACACAAATGTTTGTGTTTCTTCCTTTACCAACTTTTTATTCCAAAAGAAATGAAAGTCCTCCCAGCACGGCGGCGGAAGCGGGAGGGCGGAGCCCGGATGTGCAAGCGGTCCAATGGGCTCACGCGGCGGGCTGCGCGGGGCTTTCGGTCCGGGGCACGGCTTCTGTGTTCGCGGGAAATACAGACGATCGGCGCGACAAGAAGTGCGCTCGATCTGCCGCTTTCTTGTACCTCTCCGTATTTAAAGACCGCAGTCACCAGCCTCTGAAGCGCAAACATGATTTTCCGTTCCATAGTGGACGCGCAGCGTGGCAGACGCAGACAGAACGGTGAGATCTTGAGGACATGCAGTCCGCTCTGTGTGCTCCAGGCCTTTGACCACTAACATCGGGAACATCTAGTGCAACATCTAAAACTTTGTCTTATCTCACATAAGTGTCGTACTCTTGTCCAAAGGATTCTCAGAGTAGTTAAATGATCAAAAGCACCAACAGGACCTTGTCCTGTCCTGTACCAGTGTGTCCTGTACCAGTGTGTCCTGTACCAGTGTGTCCTGTACCAGTGTGTCCTGTACCAGTGTGTCCTGTACCAGTGTGTCCTGTACCAGTGTGTCCTGTATTCGTTGTTCATGTGTCTTTAGTATTGTGTTTATCAAAGTGCAGACGTGGTCAGTAAGTAGTTAAGTAAATTTACTTAAGTAAAGTACAGATCCTTAAAATCTGTACTTGGAATTTTTGAGTTTTGTGGAGTTTTCCATGTCTTCCTTCCCATTTAAAGCCTCCTGCTGCTCACTCCTGATACTCTACCTGGCAGATGTGCTGCAACACACTCAAATAACAGATGTTTTCTATTGATTACTGGTTCATTCTGTTGTTTATTTCAGGCCTTTAAATGATACTGTCTTTAAAAAAAAAAAAAAAAAAAAGGTTTACTAGGATTTTCCTACTTTACTGCTTTTGCGTCAGTGGCATAAAGTATTTTCAGTATTGTCATACTGAATGTATTGTGTGTTTTAATTTTCTAAATTTTGTTCCGCATTTAGCCTTGCCTGCTCAGCCTTCTTCCCCTGCGTCCCTGGGCTTCCTGCTGTCGGGGTACCGCTGTGTGCGGCGCGATGAGCATGTCTCCTATGGTAACCTGGGTGACACCGTACCTCCTTTTGGACTGGCCTTCTCTTCTGGTAAGGAACAAGACAAGCTACAATCTGATATGGACCTGAACAGAATTTCTTTCTGAGACAAAAAACTTCAAAATATCTTGGCGTCCATCTGAGTGGTCACGTAGCACCTTGTAAAAAAAAAAATAAAAAAAAAAAAAGTCTGGACAGCGGCTTTACTTCCTGCAAGTACTTGGGAGAGACAACATGGAGAGGCGTTTGATGGTTTCTTTTTATAAAGTGGAGGTTGAATCCATTTGTACACACTGCTTCTCATTTCAGTATGCAGGAGTATCATGATGATAAAGGAATCACTCAATCAATAACGTTGAAACCTGAAATTGGTAGTTGCGTAGTTGTAATCTTATATACACATTAGACCATAGCCTATGAAAATGTTGTGAAAGTATTTACTTTTGATACTACTACTGCATTGTTTTACTCCCACCTTTCTACAACAATGTATTGCTGTGTGTCCCACAGCAGTGATCTAATGGTCTAGAACCAAGTTGAGCAATAAAAAAGGTGTAATTGACACTTAGTAACTTTTCCGGTGGGCTGTGGTGTATATCATCTACTTGCTTTGTTTGAAATGCTCCCCAGTATAGCATTAAACATATCTCGAAAAACCTGCATTCTTACTGTGTTTAGACTCACCTCTCCATAGATCATACCTTGTAATTGTACTGGTGTACATCTCTGGTGTTTAGAGATTAAATTGAATTTTTAGCACTGTCCAATGGTTTCAAAAAGTATTTTTATTGTATCTCCAGCTGCTACTCTCCAGAATGTGCTTGCTGTTGCCAATGAAGAGGGCATCGTGCGAGTGTACAACACAGAGAGCAGGGATAAAGTGCTGCTGAAAGGTACACACTTCCACAGGTTTAAACGCCCAGTGTCAGTGTCTAATGAAACCATGGCCACCTTGAGTATGTCAGATCTTGTAATCTAAGCAGGGCCTGGCCTGGTTAGTTTTTTGAGAGTCAGCAGCAGTGGCTCTAGAGGAAACTGTAGTTGTGTCCTTGGGCAAGACAGTTTTCCCACCTTGCCTCCATTGAATGTGATTGAAATGAGCTTATGACTGCAATTGGATGTGTTTATAGCATGTACTATGCACTATGTCATTAACATGCACTGTCCAAACAAATAAACTCATAATAACGTTGCAGAGTGGTTAGCTCATGAGAATGCTGTCTTTGACATCGCCTGGGTCCCGGGACAGTCTCAGCTGGTATGTACGCTTTTATTTACACACATGAGTTATTTAGTGTACCAGTTCATAAACCGTAGTTCTTGACCTCCATTGGCTGTGGCGTTGTGTTGATGATGTGCTGCTGTGTGTTGGCTCCAGGTGACCGCTGCAGGGGACCAGATGGCCCGGCTCTGGGACGTCTGCTCGGGGGAGTTACTGGGCAGCTTCAGAGGCCACCTCTGCAGCCTCAAGTCTGTGGGCTTCACCCCCAACGACAAAGGTACTACCTACACTACATACAAAGCTGTCTTATAGAGCTGCAATGATTTGTCATTGTAATCAATCGCATATCGAGCACATCGATGCGTTGCCTTTAGAGCCGAGTCTTTAATTAATGTGGCAGATACAACAGGTACATGCACACTCTGAACACTAAGCACAGCAGTGTACATGCGACACACACAGAAGACCATTGCCAGAGTTTTCAGATCAAGATTGATAAGTGTGACTGAAACGAGAAAGTGAAACGAGAAAGGGCTCCGAGTGTTGTGAACACGAGGCAGACTTCGCAGAGCTGCCTGTGCACACTATCTGCTCTTGTGTTTTCAAAACTTTGCCAAAAAATAAGTTGTCATTCAGGGACACTCCATTTCTTAGAGGACTTACACAGTCCTATACGATTTGCGGACTGTACAGGCAACTAGTTGACTAATTGGAAAAACTATTATTTGATTAATTGAAAATGGTCTTTAGTTGGAGCTCTATTGTCTTATACCAGCTATGTTTTTTTGAATCTCGTGGGACTGAAATGGAACTTTGTTTCAAATGAGATCAAGAATTGGTTTTAAAAGGTATAGGTGTTTTGACCTTGTTTATTGTTGAGGGCAATATTCTAGCCACCTGAATAATAATAATAATAATAATAATACATTTTATTTATATAGCACTTTTCAAGACACTCAAAGACGCTTCACAGTTCATAAAAGAATAAAATAGTGAATAAAGTGCATACATTTAGCCTAACAAATCAGACAACTCAAGTCTTCCAAGCCTTTGTTATTTAATTTGGGTATACAACACTGAAATGTCCCCATTGTGGGGAAAAAAAGATCTCTTATCTCTGTGTATTTAAACATGCAAGAAATATTCATCTGATATGTAGAGCTTGGAAATATGTTGATGGAAATTGAATCGTAATCTCATCCACCATCCTTTTTGGTCATATCATCTGATTGTGATTTGGTGCTGTTTAATGCACCTCTATGCTCAGATTTTTTCCCCTCTACTCTATTCGTCAGTCTCTTTAAGGATCCGAGTGAGTGACAGGTGGAATTAACCAATCATAGTAAAGTATGAACTCGCAGAACAAGGAGATTACTTTATTTACAACTTAAATCAAATGTAAAGTCTACATGAATCGTGACCAAATCCAAATCGTGATCTGACGGAAAGAAAATTGTGATATTCATTTCTGGGTACGTTGGCATTTTTGGACTAACCTTATATTTCTTAATTATAAATATTTTGTTATTGGAACAACGTTTGCCCTCCATCTTGGATTTATAGAATGTTTGAATTCAGTCAGTCACAGAGCTCTATTTATTCCCTGGGGGCCCTAACCCTAGCACACTGGGTAGTCTTGATGTTTATTTTAATATATTATGATGATATACATTGTCCTTACATAATGCGACATGTAAACATTTTTTTATGTCCCCTCACAGCTGTTTTTTGCACTGGAGCCAGAGATGGAAACATCATGGTCTGGGACACACGCTGTAACAAGAAAGGTATTCTTTAGTAAACATATGTCTCGCTCTAAACCAGCAAACATTGAATAAGACATATCAAGCGTTTTGTAGTACAGTGTTTCGTAATACATGGATCATATTTTTATTACATATTGTTCATTGTAAACTGCAATATTGGCATACCTCTTAATAATAGAAAAAAAAAAATCATTTATTTTCTGTTTAAAACTTCAGAAGTGAAGCTTTCACCATGTCTGCTCAGCATTTGAATACAGGACAGAATACCGCTTTGTCAAAGGTGGATTTCTAAATCGAAGCAGAGTCGGGCCTAGTTAATAGGCAGACCAGTGGGAATACCAGAAGCCACAGTGGGGCAGCAGTGGCTATAGTGTGAAACTGATGTTGTTTCCTTAGGGAAGACACTTCACCTACACCTAGTATGAATGTGGTGCGTGTGCGGGAGTGTTGTTGGTAGGAGGGGCCGATGGCTCAGATTGGCAGCCTCTCTACAGTCAGTCTGTAGCTTACCTTCGCCAAGTGTGGAATGAATGAATACAACAATATGCTGTTGATGACCATGGTTTAAAAGCTGCTAAAAATTAATTTTAAATGAATTCTGAGCTATAATTTCAATGAGACTTTCCTGGTTATTTTCGCTTTGTTTCAGATGGCTACTACAAACAGGTGAAGCAGATCAGTGGTGCACATAACAAGGCCGAACCAAACTCTGTGCAGAAAACCAAGAAGAAAAGAGGCAGCACTCGAGGCATGGCTCCCAGTGTGGTAGGATCTCATTCATCACATTCAAATACCATAAAACATATGATTAAAGTTCTTAAATGTCATGTTCTGTTCTGTTGTGTTGTGTAGGACAGCCAGCAGAGCGTGACTGTGGTACTGTTTCAGGATCAGCACACGCTCATCTCCTCTGGGGCTGTGGATGGGTAAGACACCAGATTAGAGGTCGGAGATATATTGCAATCGAATCGAAATTGCAAGCTGAGCGAATGCAATTGGCAAATCAGAAAGGATTGATTTGTGTAATGGTTTGTCAGATCACAGGCCTATTTTTCCAATTTTTCTAGATGCGTTTAAATTTGCGCTTTGAATAGAATCCTATTATTAAAACATAAACTGCAGACCTAACTGTAATGTTTGTCCAAAACATTGCAATTAGATATTCTAAAATCGTTCAGCCTGACATCGGACTAAATAAACTTATGCTATTTAAGATAATTTATCCGTTAATAAAAAGGGAGCAGTCCCCAAGTCCCTGGGTGCAATATGTCTTCTGTCATGTAAAATGCCTTTGTGTCTTCTCCAGTGTCGTGAAGATGTGGGACTTGAGGAAGAACTACTCTGCCCACCGCCAGGACCCTGTGCCCCTGCAGACCTTCCCCTACCCCGGGTCCAGCATGCGCATGAGGCTAGGTCTGTACTAAATAGTGTATCCCAATACTAACTTTTCAAACTTTCAATACTAAGAAATAGACTCGATAACCAATGACGATTCTGATGCCATCATGATAATAAAAAATGTTAAATTAAAACTTTAAATTGTGGTGCTTTGAGACAATACACAGCTATATGGCCAAATTGTAATATAAAACATCCAGGTAGGTTTCATCATGGTCCATGGGCGTATACCAGTCTGTGGTAGGGTTGTCAAAAGTACTGAAAATCGGATACTAATCGATACTAAAACTAGTATTGAAACTAGATTTTGCTCATTTGAGCAAGTATCGATACTAAAGTCACTCACAAAACAGGAGTGAAACATACAGAGAGACATCATTATAAAGCGATTCAGGAAAGGTTCATGAATATAAGACACACAGACTAGTATACACCCATGGTCCACTATGAACCTACCGGGACGACTGAGGCACAGATCTAAAGCCACATGGGAATATAAAAAGTACCGTACTACCATTTAATGTTGAAAATCATATTCTATTGACTAGTGTTTTTTTTTTCTTAATAAATAATATTATTTTATAAAATATTTATCATTGTCAAGTCTATTCCTTAATATTGAAATCAAATTTTAAATTTTTATATCATGGCAGCAGTACTATGTTGCTCAAACTTGTTCTGATACAGTTCAAGATCATTCTAAATATTTTCAGAAAAGGTCCATTTCTGTCCTGTGAATGTTTTTTTTTTTAGTATTGATGCTTCACATGAGTATCTTGTTTCGATACTAGTTTTAGTATCAATTATTATCTTTTTCAATACTTATAACAACTGTAGTACTGAAACTCAGCTCAGCTTTACTCATGTGTGACTTTTTTTTATGTGATGTAGGTTATTCCGGGCTGGTGTTGGACTCTAGCAGATCCAATGTGATGTGTAACTGCACTGATGACAATATTTACATGTTTAACGTCACCGGGGTCAGAACTTCTCCAGGTAAGAGCACGTGTTTGAACACTGACCTTTTTGATTAGCCACTAGAGGGTGATGTAAGCTTTTTTTTTTTTAACAAAATGAACATGCAAATGCTAATCTGTTTTTTCACAGTGGCTGTATTTAATGGTCATAAGAACTCCTCCTTCTACATCAAGTCCACAGTGAGTCCTGATGACCAGTTCTTGGCCAGTGGCTCCAGCGACAGCCATGCCTACATCTGGAAGGTATGAACGCAAACCAGAACTAGTGTCATGAGAGTAGAACATCCAGGGCTGGATTCCTTTAGGAACACTGTACTGATAGTTTAACGGTACAAGCCCTGATTACACCACAATAATGTTACTCAAGTTATGTGTTGAAAGTAAGTGTGTATTTCTTCAGATGTCCTCTCCCTCCCATCCTCCCATGATGCTCCAAGGCCACAGTGAGGAGGTCACATCTGTGTCATGGTGCCCGACAGACTTCACCAAAGTGAGGCCACAACAACAAAATACTGTTTATCAGTCCTTTTTAGGTCCAGTGCAGACTAAATACATTACTTTCTCTCTACTCCTTCCTCCCTGCTCTTTTCCCCTCTCTCCATCCCCCTCCTTCACTCCCTCTCTCTCTGTAGATTGCATCTTGCTCGGATGACCACACTGTGCGTATTTGGCGGCTCTACAGGGAAGGTGAAGAGGCGGAGTCTCGTTTGGGAGAGACTAACCTGGTGGGCTGGGCTCGCCCCAAATCTCCAACAAGTCAGTCCTTAAACTTAAAAGGTTCTATATTACGGAAAATTGATTCTTCTGAGTTTTAAGCCATGGTATAATGTTTTTACCTCATCAAAAAAATACCTGTTTAGTTTCACTCACATGTGTTTGAGTAACTCTTTATTATCGGTCTATATCTCCAAAGCTCAAAATGCTGTTCCACCTGGTCACGTCATAAAGTTTTCAAGTTAAAAGCTCCTTTTACCTTAGGATCAATAGAAGTTGGCAATTCCAGGGCTGAAATCATCCAAATTCTAGTGAAGTGTATGGAGTTTAAAAATACAGTGGAGCATTTCCTGTATTACCATATGACATCACACAGTGGAACAGAGTGTTTTCAGCACCTTTTTTTCTAGTAGTTTTATTATTCAGAACTATAAACAAAATATTGTAATTTAAATTTTGATTGCAAAGATTCTCAAGCCAATGGTCTTGACTCAAAAATCATGCGTTTGTCTAAACTGTTCCTGTTTTAGAAATAATTTTGGTGATCCTAATTGACCTATTTGTTAAATGCCAGGCAATTTTTCATTAGTTTCTTGAGAGTCAGAAGTTTACATACTGTAAGATTACTGTAACTTTAAATAATTGGGGAAAACTCAGACGATGACGTCATGTCTTTGGAAACTTCCGTGGATGTATCTGAAGCACACCTGTAACACACTGCTTCTTTGTGTAACGTCGTGGGAAAGTAAAAAAAAAAAATCAGCCACAATATCAGGAAGAGAACTGTGGCACAAGTCTGGTTCATCCTTGGTGCAATGTGGATGCCACGTTCATCTGTTCAAATTATACACAAGTCTAAACGCCATGGGAATGTCCAGCCATCACACAGCTCAGGAAGGAGACGGGTTCTGTGTCCCAGAGATGAACGTGCTTTGGTCCAAAATGTGCAGATCAACCCAAGAACAAAAGCAAAAGACCTTGTGAAGATACTGCTGAAGCTGGTAAGAGTGTGTCATTATCCACAGTGAAACAGACATGGGCTAAAAGGACACTCTGCAGGAAGAAGACATTACTCCAAAACAAATATTTAAAAAAAGACAGATTACAATTTGTAAATGCACACAGGAACAATGACTGTATTTTTTGAGACATGTCCTGTGGTCTGACACAACTAAAATTAAAGACTTTAGAAGTAATGAGTATCATTAGGTTTGGAGGAAAAAGGAGGAATACTTGCAAGCCTGAGAACAACATCCCAACTGAAACACTGGGGTGGTAGCATCATGTTGTGGGGTTGTTTTGCTGCAGGAGGGACCTGTGCACTTCACAAAATAGATGGCATCATGAGGAAAGAACATTATGTGGAAATACTGAAGCAACATTTAAAGACATCAGCGAGGAAGTTAAAGTACCAAATACTAATGAAATGTATGTAAACTTCTGACTTGGAAGAAAGAAATGTAAAATTGTATTTTTAAAAAAAATCTGGCATTTAGCAAATGGAAATAATTTTGGAAATCCTAATTAACCTAAAACAGGAAGAGTTTAGACTGATTTCATGTCAGACAGTGAGAAAAAAAATAGTCTTTTTATATACTGTAGTGTATGTAAACTTCTGGTTTCAACTGTATGTGATTTTATTTTTTTTTTTCCCCAATATAAGTTTTAGTATTTATTAGTGTCTGCCATTATTTAGGACAACTGTAGTAAAAGTTGGGGATGGGCCATATGGACATTTTTAAGCTGATACCGGTATCCCATATTTGGCCTCCTGTTTGGGTTGAAAACATGCTTGTGTAAGCATACGGCAGTATCACTCTTCTATTTCCATTTTGACTCATGACTCTGTTCAAAAATGTAAATTTGATGCTCTGATTACAAACTGAGAATGATGCATAGGCACACAGAGAATGGGGCTGTCCTGAAAAAATATTGTTATCAAATATCATTATTATCCAATACGATATCGATAAAAATGGATCAATATCGGCCAAGACGATATTGGAACAGATGTATCACCCATCCCTAGTAAAAGTGTACAAAATGGGCTTGTAACAAAATGAAATTGTTCAGTACTTTTGTTAATTTTTTTGAAAGTAGATGTTTATTTACTCCCATGTCTTTCTTTTGTGTTTAGGACATTTACTCCAAGCTGAGACCACTCCTGCCAAAATCCCACACACGCAGAGCCTGGTCAGCCTGTCCTCTCCCAGACCGGCCTCATGTGCCTCCAATAACTCCTCGCTCCCCCTCCCCTCCAGCACCACCTCTCCCCTGCCCTCTCCCCTGCCCTCTCCCCTGCCCTCTCCCCTGCCCTCTCCCCTGCCCTCTCCCCTGCTCTCTCCCCTGCCCTCTCCCAAAACCCGCGGCCCACACCCCAATACTCTGACCACCATCAAGCAGTGGCTATCTCCTAGTCACCGATCTCCCAGTCCTCTAGCCTCTCGAGTCCTGAGTCACCAAAACGGCACCGCTACACCCCCTACAGAGCAACGGGCGAAACGCAGGCTAGAGGCAAGTGGTCCATCTTGCTGTGGCGATTTAGAGCAGTGTGGCTGTGTAGCAGAGTTGAATCCAGCTAAGAAAAGCCGAGTAGTAGTGGAGCTGTGCTCTGAGGTGGAGAAAGTAGGACCTTCTAAGGGTAAAGAGAACCTCAGGCCCAGTGCTGGGGGGAACTGGCTGTCTGCGATGGGCCAGAAGATGAGGAGCAGTCAGGGCAGTCCACGGAGGGTAGACGGGAGGACGCCTGGGTCTCCGGTGAGTTACACAGCATAATTTTGATTTTTCTAACAAGTACTTCAATTGCAATGTTTGTTCAGAGTGCACAATGTAAACACTCAAGTCACTCAACTCAACTACAAACAAAACAATTTTATAGAAGATATTCTAAATTTAAGATGATTGCAGCCTTTGTGGGCTGATCATTGCATCAATTGAAATTGTGATTTTTTTAATTTTTATTTATTTAATTTTTTTTATTTTTTATTTATTACATTCCATATTGTGCAGTGCTAATCCAGATACTAATTGATGCTTAAACTAATATTGAACTAAATGGTGTGGATAAAAAACAAAACAAAAAACAGGCACAGACCGTTCCTGAAGAGCTTTATAATGATGTTGTTCTTGCTATTAAGCAAGAGCACTAGCCACTCTTGCATATTCTCCCTGTATCTGGAGCAGGCACATACGAAGCAATAACCAACTGATATAGACTTGTTGTATAGTTTTACTCTAAATCATGGAGATGGGGATGTTGTGTGCCATACTTTGAGTAATATTGTACAAATGTGTTACTTGCAAAATGCGACTGCATCTGTATGAAAGCTGTTAGACCTCCACAAACATGTTCTGAAATACATGCGATTCTTGTGTTACTTCAGCAGTTCAGATTTCAGTCTTCTTAATACTCCTGGACATGTTTTTAAATATGCAGTCAATTATCTGAAAATGTATGAACCTTAACAAAAGACTAGCTCAAACTTTTCACATAAAAAGTACCACCTAAGATAATAACCTAAATTATAAAATGAGACTAGACCATCAATAAGATGGTTCTAAATACTGATTAGCCCAAAGAACTATTTGTCTATAGTGTTAACAGAATATCCAGGACGCTGCAGCTCGTTTGCTGACAAAAACTATGGGACGAGAGCACATCATGCCTGTGCTGTACAACCTGCACTAGCTCCTATTTCACGTCGGGTGCAATTCAAAGTGTCAGTGATTGTGTTTAAAAGTGTGCTCTCTATGGGTCCTGTTTATCTGAGGAAGTTACTGCAGCTCTATATTCCACCCAGAGCCCTGAGGTCAGAGGTCAGCTGACCAACTCCTGCAGCTGTGCCCAAAGCCAGGCTCAAGACCAAAGTTGACAGAGCCTTTTCTGTGGTAGCACCCATACTATGGAGTAGCGCCATCTGCAAAGGCAAAGCAAGTTTATTTGTATAGCACAATTTGTACACAGAGTAATTCAAAGTGCTTTACAGAATAAGAAAGACATTAAAATCACAAAAATCAAAACAAATAATCACAATAATTGTCATAAAATTAACATTAAAACAAAAGAGTGCGAAATAAAAACCTTTCAGTCATATGCACAGCTAAACAGAAGTGTTTTGAGTCTGGATTTAAACATTGTCAGAGTAGAGGCCTATCTCACATCTTCAGGAAGATTGTTCCAGGTTTTAGCGGCATAAAACTGAAATGATTCCCCATGTTTAGAACTAACTCTGGGAACCAGCAGGAGACCTGTCCCTGAGGTCCTCAGAGTGTGAGATGGTTCATATGGCACTAGCATGTCAGATATGTACTTTGGTCCTGGTCCATGGAGACACTTGTTCACAAGCAGAGCTGCTTTAAAGCCTGTGAGCCACAGGAAGCCAGTGCAGAGACCTGAGCACAGGACGAATGTGTAGAGTACTTCCTGATTCTAGTCAGAACCCGAGCAGCAGCGTTCTAGATGTACTGCAGCTGTCTTAACACTTATTTGGAGTAGACTGAAACCCCATCTCTTCACCCTGGTATTTAATGCCAGCTAAACAGGATATCCTCCTGACTACCAGTAGTTCAAATTTGTCCTCTCTAGAGGACATAAGTAAACCTGAATATCTCCAACGCAGTGCATACAACTGAAATAAGTCCTTTTGACATCTACAGAGGACGTTTAGGGCTTTTCAATGATACCAAATGTGAAGGGGTGGGGCTTTGGTACCTGTTTTTTTTTCCATCAAGGAAAATGCCGTCCATCACTCCAAGCAAATTTCATGGGAACAATAAAAAAATAAGTGGGAATGGGAACAATAAGTGCATTTTACTTTATATTGAGCAAATTTTGGCTTGAAATGTTGATGGCATATTTAATATAAGTCTTTAAACAACACATTTAAACATTGTCTAATTAATTTTAACAGTTTTTTAGTGTAGTATGAAAGTGTTTCAAAAATGTAGTGGACAGATGATATCTGGAAAATAAAAACTTTTTTTTGAAAAAAAATGTTTTCAGTATTCTAATTACCTTACAAAGATGAGAGAATTTTAAAATAAAGGTGATTGGACAACATTTTTTTCTTCTGGTAGTCAGGAGGATATCTTGGTGTTTTATTGTACTATTCCTATACATTGAGTTATCTGTATACTTGTTTTTTGTTGACTTTTATGTGAAGCACATTGGGCATCTGAAGTTGCTTTTGTGCTATATAAATAAGCTTAAATTGAATTGAATGTGGTATTTTAGTTTTCAGTGAGTGTCAAACCATATCAACAAACACTGACCCAACCCTATGACGAAAGCACTCCTATCAAACAACCGCGTTTGGAATGCAGGCTGACAGGATTTTCAGAATTTTGACATCATAAATAAAATGTCTTGACTAGACCTGCTTTGTACTGGCTTAAAAATGTGAAAAACCAAAGTAGTTCATTTTAAAGTGTTTGGTCCAAGCTTATTCCTCACTTTCCTTGTGCACTCTGAGCATCCTAATTATTCACAGCGATGAGTTTGTAAGCACTTTTTACAACTGTGACCAATGTAGAATTTTGACACAGCAGTAAAGCTGACAACTCGACTGACAGTAGTTATTTGTACTGTTAGCATGTAATTATAAATTTGCTTTTACCATAAATCTGCTCTGGGGTAAGGCAACTTTTGCTACATACAAATACATGGAAGGAAATCATGCACAGGCCCTGGAGAATTAGATGCACACATTAGGTATTGTTCTGTCTGGGCAAATTTCCAATGCCGAAACTTACCTTATCTCTTTTCTTTTTTTTCCCCAGGCTTGCTCGCCACATTCTATGAAGAAAATATCCACGTATTTCACCAAGCAGACATCAGAGTGACCGCCATCAAATATGTATATTTTAGCGTTATTTTAAATGAATTTAATGTCATTTTTGGCCACGGTATTGACTGCACCAGTACAAGATTGGGTGCCGTAATTTGTGGTGAAAGTATTTAAATGACTCATTGTTTGCCTATCTCTTCATTTTGACATCCATTTGGTATCTAATGACTGTTGTACATTACCTCTGTATCATTTTTGTATATAGTTTTTGTATTCGAGATTGTCAGTGGAGCTGTTTGTACAGAAGAACCTTTGGATGTTGTTTTGGTTTATTGGTATGTGATAAACTGAAGAAGACCAGATCTTATTAAACAGGATGTGGTTTTGTATTTTGACTCTGGGTCTGATTTATGAAAGTTTCTATAATTTAAATCAATTATAGATCTTGTGGCAGCACTAGTGTTGTTGTGATACTAAAATGTCAAACTTTTTTTCAATACAAGTACTCGATTCCGATAGCACAATTTATTTTGACAGTAGAATGTGATTTTAATTTTTTTTTTATATTATATTCCCATGTGTGTTATATGAGTGTCATCCCTCAGTGTCCAGTAGGTTCATAGTGGTCCATGGGTGTATACTAGTCTATGTGTCTTATACTTGGAAACATACAGAGACACATCATTATAAACATATTCAGGAAAGGATCATTTCTGTCCTATGAATGACTTTTTTCTATCAATACCACCTCAGATATCTAGTTTTGATTCTAGTTTTAATATCGATTAGTGCCTGATTTTTGTTACATTTGACAATCCTAGCTAACACGGCACCGGTTGCTGTCTATTGAGATGCAAGCATTTGTTATCTGTTGCCCTAGAGTGGTGAGTGACCAAATGTTGTTTCTGGGGATGTGGAATATCAAGAAGAAACTATAAAAAGACACATGTTTTTTCCTCTCTTGTCTTGACATGAAATCAGTCTAAACTTTTCCTATTTTAGGTCAATTAGGATTAATACAATTATTTCTATTCGCTAAATGCCAGAATAATGAGAGAAGACAATTTTTCATTACTTTCATCAAAATCAGAAGTTTACATACAGTGAAATTACTATGACTTTAAACAATTGGGGAAAACCCAGACGATGATGATGTCATGTCTTTGGAAGCTCCTGATTGGTTTATTGACAACATTAGAGACTCACCTGTGGATGTATTTGAAGCACACCTGACACACACTGCTTCTTTGTGTAACACTGTGGGAAAGTCAAAAGAAATCAGCCACCATATCAGGAAGAGAATTGTGGCACAAGTCTGGTTCATCCTTGGGTGCAATTTCCAGATCTCACACATCACATCACACTTGCACATCTCAAGACATCAGCCAGGAAATTAAAATGGGTCATCTAAATGGACAATGACCCGAAGCATACTGTCAGACTGGTTACGAAGTGGCTTAAGGACAACAAAGTCAATGTTTTGGCGTGACCATCGCAAAACCCTGATCTCAATCCTATTAAAAATGTATGAGCAGACATGAAAAAGCATGTGCGAGCAAGACGGCCAGAAACTTGGTTCAGTTACACCAGTTCTGTCTGGAGGAATGGGTCAGAATTCCTGCCAACTATTGTGAGAAGCTTGTGGAAGGAAATCCAAAACATTTGACCCAAGTGTTACAGTTTAAAGACGATGGTACCAAATACTGATGAAATCTATGTAAACTTCTGACTTTGAAGAAAGTAATGAAAAATTGTCTTAAAAAAAAAAAAAAAATCCTTCTCTCATAAGTCTGGCATTTAGCAAATAGAAATAATTTTGTTAATTCTGATTTCATGCCAAGCAGTGAGAAAAAAAAAAACAGCCTATATGTCTTTTTATATAGTGTATGTAAACTTCTGCTTTCAACTGTATGTTCAGTAGTGTAGTAGTTTTAATAATAATAATAATAATAATAATAATAATAATAATAATAATATAATAATAATAATAATAATGAATCAGATTGATATAGATCTTTTTTGGACAATCAAAGGCGTTTTAAATGGGAATATTACTCATGGGATAGGTTGGATAGATAGATTGGCCTATCCTCCACCTAGGTACTCCCCACATCCCAAAGGTATTCCTGACTTAGGTCATTACTGCTTCTTGAGGTACTTACATTATATCTGACTGGTTACAGTGGCATTAAGTATTCTTTACAATTAAAGGTGCACTACGTAACCTTTCTGGAGGGCTCGCTTGCTTTTCTCTCTTTTGTCTGGAATGTGCCACAGTCTGCCTGGGTCCATACCAAAAGAAAATTGAATTTGGTCACTGGACAATTTTTATTTATTTTTTTTTTTTTGAAGAGCGATAACTTTGTGATTAATTTAAATCTCTCTCCAAAAAGGTGACAGCACTAGATCAAGTTATTTGTCAGATCTGTGGAGAGATAACCTCACTCACAGAAGACACCTGTAATACAACAGATGCTAGATACATAAGTATAATGCAAACCTGTGGAACATACCAGACAAAGCCATTACATTTAAACGCAGACCGTCAAGTGGCGAATCCAACACCAGAAAAGTTACACATTTTCAATCAAGTATCTACAATAAATTTATTAAGAATTCCATCAAAAGCGTTTTTTTTTGCCGTTTTGGTCACTCTACGCATGCGCAGTGAACAGCTCTACAGTCAGCCACAGTCATTTTTTTAATGATGAACGATCATTAAACCTTAAACATAACATACTCCACAGATATATAGGTCACGTAAAACAATACGACATAATTCGTAAATAAATACATGATAATACAGAAAAATGTACGAGGTAGAGGAGAGAGGAAAAACACAAAATCTATGAGAGAAACATAAAAATACAAAAAAATACATAAAATGAATAAACTATTAAAATGAACAAAAATAAAAAATACAATATAAGGGACTTTATGGCTTTATAGGAGAAAGGTTCAAAGTTAATAATGAAGAGTTTACGCAGCGCCACTCCTGCTTCGACGTCACAGAATGTTTTCGCAAGTCACATGGTGCGAATCCGCCGCGCGCGCACTGTGATTGGCCCAAAAAGTTTCCAGTCTTGCCGAGCCCGCTCTCTGATTGGCTGTTAGTGCTGTCAATCAGTGACGTCCTCCTGTCAGGCCCCACCGTGGCTCCAGCGCCGAAGTGATCCAGACGAGACGGGGCTGTGCGGACTGTTTATGGCCGCCTGCGCATCACCTAAGTCCGCTGTTTTCAACTATATCGTCGTTTTTAAAGGCCAGGCCAGCGTGTCGACATCTGCGGACCCGTTAACGGCACCAGCGACAGTGAAATTTGTTGTTTTAACGCGCGGATAACTACTAGGAATTGAACTTCATCGCAGCTGCGGACAGACATGTAAAAATAGTATTTGCGTCGATTAAAATCCACAATCCTGACGTTGGTACGTGCAGTCTCATCGTTTGTGACTATCGGATCTGATCAGACGCAAGAGACGAGCAGATCTGATGTTAAACCGCGTGTACGAGCGCCTCCCTGTTTCAGCAGCGCGCTAGGCCCACAGGCTGAGGAAGAGGAGGAGGAGGAGGACGAGGAGAACGAGGAGGAGGAGCAGGCTACAGCTGCAACAACTTCACGGACATTTCACCCAACTTTCCCGGACAATGTCACGGCTGTGTTTTGGAGCAGGTGGAAGTTGTGCCCGACTTAGAGCAGTTTAAAGACTAGGAGCGAATGCCAAACATGCTTATTTCTGTCATTAATGTAGTGTTTCTGCAAGAATCGACAAAGACACTAACTAGGTAGTATCTCCAGTGTAGGTTTGTAACTTAACCAAGGTGTTTGTTCACTGCAGAGACACAAAAGCAAAACGAGATTTACGCACGCGCATTGGCACAGTTTGGACATGAAACGAAGCCTATTTGTCCTTAAGAACTGACGAGGTTATCTGAAGACCCCGGGACACTGCTTTAAAATGTCGGCTGCCATCAGTGCGTCGGACAAGGTGGACGGTTTCACGAGGAAGTCCGTGAGGAAGGCCCAGCAGCGGCAGAGGAGGTCCCAGGGCTCCTCTCAGTACAGGACGCACGGTGCAGGCCCGGTAGAGCTGTCCCCGCTCCCTCTGCTCAAAGGTAAGAGGATCATAACTAGGGGCTAAAACTGTCTGCAGGATGACCACAACACAGCCACTGATCAAGGAGGCCTTAAAGGGGAAGAGCACATCAGGAGACAGAGAGGAGAATCTCCCTTAACTTTTCACTGTCCCTGTAGACTGTACAGTATACTCTACAGTATACTCTACAGTGTGGAGTATTCTGTGTGGAGTATTCTGTGTGGAGTATTCTGTGTGGAGTATTCTGTGTGGAGTATTTTGTTAAATTTTTAGCTAAAGGTCATGTTAACTTGGCCAAAACTAAAACTGTTTTATGCAAAATGCTTATGCAAATTAGTATGACATATGTATCATATGTATGATTAAACAAGCAGCACAATTAAATCAGGGCCCCAGAGGTGTGGTGGCCCCCAAAGTGCAATTATTGTCCCAGTTTTACTGACGTGGTCAAACTATATATTTTAAGCTATATCATCTTAAAACTCCAGTGTGTACCTTTTTAAAATAGAAACTACAAAATAAAAGCATCCTTTTTCATTTTGGTTGTTTTATTGCGCTTTGGCTATAATCTTCTGCTGTACATTTGTAAGTATGGTTTTAACTTTGTAATTCCATACATATCAGGTGCCACCTCCAAGAAGTTACATCCTGGAGTTTTAAACATATCAATGAGCTCACATGAATCACGTGTGTGCGCATCAACAGCGGGACATTGATAAAACATGACCTCTTTCTCTGTTACAATGCGACCATGCTGTCAGAGGAGCCAAGTGAGTCATTAGAGGCTGATAATTGAAAACACAAGCCCCGAGTCCAGATCTGGGGGCTATTTAAATCCGCTTGTGGTTTCTTTTGTTTAGACATTAAACATTTGGATTTGCATCAGTTATATTAGTTGCACAAATGAAAATTTTTGAAACTGTTACAGTAGGTTCATAGCAAAAAAAAACTTAAATTCTGTCAACTGGACAAAAGTTTTAGAGTGGAGACATTTGGCTGCTCATCCATTTCTTAAGTTCTGGGCAGATTACTTATGGTCACTGCCTTATATTTGTCTGAAGGGAGGAGCTAACTAACACACCTGTTTGTTTACAACTTCTGTTTGTAGGCTAGGTCTATTGAACTACACTGTGCGAACTGTGCCTGAGTCATGTTTTTGCATAATCATTCAGGCACCTAATGGATGCTCTCACACTTTTCACTTTTGTTTTGATTTAGGTCTTCACGCTAAAACTTTTGTCCAGTTGATAGTCATACCTGGACGTCTGAGGGATTACACAGAGGTTATAGCAGATGCTTAATTTCTTTTGCTTGTTTCTGAAAAAGGCATAGGCAAAACATCACAGGGTTTCCATATGTGTATTTAGTGTATTTGATGCCCTAAATGCAAAACCAAACAGCCCTATTAATATCGACCTGAGTGCGTTTATAATCCAGTTGCTTTAAAACTAGAGTATAGTCTGAGCTTGGGTATCTGTATGTGTGTGTAATCCATGTGGCCGCGATGTATGCAGAGTTCTGTTACACACCCTGTATGTGCTATTTGAAAAAATTAAAATTTAACTAAATTTTTTTTGCAGATTTAGCTAAACTAGATGGACAGTCGATAATACCGTCTATTGCGGTATAATGAGGGGACGTTATGACGATATTAAAAATGGATATCGCCCAACTCTGTTTAACGTGACAGGCCTAATCAGTAGGGGATTAGAGCTCTGGAAGTTTCACTTAGCCCAATGTTAATCTATACAGTCCGATATGCTGTGATACCCAGCATCTTATCGGACTATTCCACTACTATTTTGTTTAACTTTTTTGCATAGTTTTGGCTAATACATCTCTATTGACATTTTGCACACTTGTTTCAAATGTGGTGGATTTCCATGGTAACAGTGTTGTGTTTTTTTTGCATTCCATCCCAGTCAATTCCAAAACATTTGATAAAAAGGGGATGTGTAGTATAGGGTTCTAGTAGTCCACTAAAGAAATTCTTGTTCAACTAAAGACATGCCATGTGCATAGATTGCTAGACTAAAAGGAGGCATGGCACTGCACGGATTGAAATTCTCTAACTTCCTGGCTTTTACTGTTGCAATATCTTTTGCAGCCCACCTTCCCAGTAATGTTGTCATGATACTAAACTCTCTTTCAATACTAGACAAAAGTACTCAATACTGATTCTTATACCCCCATAATAATAATTCTTTATATTTGTGAAAACATACAGAGACACATCATTATAAACATATTCAGGAAAGGATAATTTCTGTTCTGTGAATGTGACTTTTTTAGTATTGATTCCTGCTCAAATGAATATCTAGTTTTGATATTTAAAAAAATTGAAAAATAAATAATGGCATAATCGAAAATTATGCTATGAGGCAGTAACAGTAAAAGTTTACAGTGAGTGAGTATTGTGCTAGTAGTGAGTTTTGCACCCAGTGTATTTGAGAGTTGCAGAGGTATGTGCAGCCCAACCTGTTGACCTGCATGTGTACTGTGGGCGTCTGAGCTCCAGGCGTCTGAGCTCCGGGCTCCTGAGCTCGCTGATGTCAAACACTGTTGACACTCAAGACATGCCTTGAAACGCTCCAGCAAATTTTCACCTTGTGAGGACAAAAGCAGGGTGGCACACGGGCTGTAGGCGTCTCACCAAAACCATGTCCACTGATTCAATAAATACTAACATTTACAAGATACTTACATTTCAAACTGTTTTGATACTGGGGAATAGACTCCATACTTAATACTGATTCCAATACGACAATGATGATAAAAACACTTTTCAACATTAATTGTTCGTTCTTTGTGTTCTGTTCCATGTGGCCTTATATCTGTGTGATCCCTCAATGTCCAATAGGTTCATAGTGGTCCATTTGGTCTTGTACTTGTTCTGATACAGCTCAAAATCATTCTAAAGCTTTTCAGGAAAGTTAATTTTTCTCCTGTGAATGTGACTTTTTTGTATTGATTCCTGCTCAAATGAGTGTGTAGTTTCAATGCCAGTTTTAGTATCAATTAGTATCTGATTTTCAGTACTTTTGACAACCCTAAACTACGATCAGTTCTTATCAACTTGACATTGGTTATGGTTAGACCAAAAAAAAAGTCTTCCTTGTGCCTGAAGTGTCCCGGATTATGGATGGAATTTTCCACGTTGATGACATAGGTAAAGGGATTCTGTTTTATAACCGCTTTTATAACTGCTACTTCCTGTATTTTTGTATTTTTCTGCTCTTCTCTTTTGTTTCCCTGAATGTAAAATTAAGATAAGGATATTAAGCCATACCAGCTTGTCAAAGCCTGATCTCGTCAGATCTCAAGCTAAGCTAGGCTGGGCCTGGTTAGTACTTGGATGGGAGATTGCTGGGAATACCAGTTACCACAGTGGAGCAGGCTATTGCCTAATGTGAATGTGGTGTGTACCTAGTGTTGTTCAGAGAGGCCGTCGCAGCCTCATTTCAGTCAGTGTGAGTGTAGAGTGAATGAATAATACTCTGTAAAGCGTCTTGAGTGTTCAGAAAAGTGCTAAGTAAAATATAATGCATTAGGATTATTATTGTTTCTGCTTGTGGAAAATATTTTTTAATTTTTTTTTTATTATACTGTATATTATATATTATATATTAACAATATACTAGATATTCAAATTTTGCATATCTTCAAAAAACATTCACAATATTCTGCACATTTTGATACACTGCCCACCTCTCATCAGTGAGAGTGGTTTTCAGTATTGGAGTTTATCTTTTTCTGTAGCAATAAACCACACCTCTACTGCCTCATATTACTGTAGTGTTGGGAAGACAAGAGAAAAGAAAGGTCTACTGATTCTATAATTCATATAAAGCTTGTTGCTTTTTCAGCAGTTCATGCATGTTTGAGTAATCCTACATGTTCTTGTCCTGCATTTGAGGCGTCAGTGCACAGAAATGGCAGGCTTGTGAAATGCCATATTGAAGATGGGGTAGCATAATCACTTCTGCAGTTTCGCACAGAGTCAATTGACCTGTTTCTATTATTAAGCATTTTACACCAATATTGTGATGAACAAAACATAAAACAGTAATATAGTTTAAAGAGGGAGTGTAAAATGGACTTTAGGCATGTTTTTGATGAAGAAACAATGTTACAGCATGGTTGTAAGCTCCTTAAAGAGGTTTTAGATGTCATCCATGCATGTTTGAGTAATCCAGCAATCTCTCCCAGGCCCTGTTCAAACCCTCCCTACAGTTAGAAGTACAATCCTGTCTAATGTCCCTCTCCCCTACATCACCCATGCTCCATCAAAGCAATTGTCCATAAATGTTCAAAAGCATGGTATAAAACAATATAACTTCATAAACCAGATGCAATGTGCAGTAGTTTCATTAGTGAAATGCACGGCTATTGTAATATGATAGCGCTCTGAAGGGGGAGTGACTTAACATGGAGAGCAAAGGGAGGGGGGTACAAATATGTTACAAAATGCGAATGTTGATACATAGTTTTCGCTGAATATAGCATTTTCAAAACAGAAAAAAGTAACATGGTGATCTAAACATGTTATGTGTTAGCAGCTAATACCCCATAGAAGCATTGTCTGGTCATTATACACCCCATCCTCCAGTCGGGCACAGCTTGGCATCTACTGGCAGCAGACGAAATTACCACAGTGGAAACAATTTAATTAAGTAATGAGGAACATGTTAATGTATGCATGTAGCAGTAGTGAACGCAGTTTGATGGCGGATACGCGTCTGGTGATGATTTTCTAGTCTTAAAAACTACATAGGGTCTCTATCGCTGACATCACAATACAGGGAATTTCAAACTGTGTTTTATGAGGCTCAGAGGCAACGGACTTTAGGATTACTGAAATCATAATTTCAGGTATGGTTTTAATGAGTGAAAAATATTTTAACATGTTTAAAAGTGTGTGTAATCCCTCAGTTATCCAGGGATGATCCAAACAAGAAAAAAATCAATACTGTCAACTACCCAAAAGTTTTAGAGTAAAGACATTTTGACCCTCATCCAAGCCACTTCTGCAGTTCTGGTTAGATTGCTGGTGGACACTGGTGACTGGGTAATCCCTCAGTTGTTGAGGTGTGAGCCATACAGTGTACAGTTCAGTGTCCACCAGCAGTCTGACCAGAACTGCAGAAGTTTTGGACAAGTGGCTAAACGTCTTAACTCTAAAATTGTTGTCCAGTTGACAGATTTGAATTTTTCTTTGGCTATGTACGTTGTTAAAAGCTTAAAAAAGTACGTTTTGCGCAATATGTCTCTGGTACTTCTTAGACTACTCCATAGTTCACTCCTATTTGTGAAGAGGGATACATGCACCATAAAGTGTGTAGTATGTTTGAGGAGCAGTGTGTGTAGACTGTGTGAACGTAGAGTGATGGCTCTGGGCTTGTAGAGGTCACCTGCCCCTCATCCTTTGCTTTATTATGGCCTGTTTGTGCTTGTGTTTCTCCGAAGTGTTGATGGGACCAAAGGGCATGTGTTTGACTAAAGCAGGCGGCTCCAGGGTTGTATAAAACACACAGAAGGTCAGCAGTAGGCAGAGCTGGGTAAGGCAAGGCTAGTTTATTTGTATAGCACAATTTGTACGCGAGGTAATACAAAGTTCTTTACAGAATAAGAAAGACATTAAAATCACAATACAACAAATCAAAACATAAACAATCACAAATAATCATCATAAAATTAACATTAAAAGAGAAGAGGCATAATAAAACCAATTCAGTCATATACACAGCTAAACAGAACAGTTTGAGCCTGGATTTAAACATTGTCAAAGTAGAGGCCTGTCTCACATCTTCAGGAAGATTATTCCAGGTTTGGCTGTACAAAACTGAAACACTGATCCCCCTGGTTTAGTCCTGGTTTAGTCCTGGTTTAGTCCTGGTTTAGTCCTGGTTTAGTCCTGGTTTAGTCCTGGTTTAGTCCTGGTTTAGTCCTGGTTTAGTCCTCAGAGTGTGAGATGGTTCATATGGCTCAAACATGTGGGAGATGTACTTTTGTAGTAGGCCATGGAGAGACGTGCACACAAGCAGCAGTACTTAATTTGGTAGTAGTTAATTGCATTTACTCAGTTACATTTACTAACTTTACTAACTTTATTAAAGAAATGTTACTTGCTTTGAGTAATATTTTTATTGACTAACTTACTAACAGTACTCTCTTGGTTTCTCTTTCCACTGTGAGTAAATCTGCAAGTGACAAAAGCTTTATATTGCCAAAATGAAATTATTTGAACAGTTGGCGTTTTTCAATTTTTTGCATCTGTCCTTTGAAAACACCAGGTTTTATTAATATTTTTACTTAATGTAATTTGAAAGACAAAACATTAACTCCAGATTATAAGTCAGATGTTACCTCCCAACAGCTACTCTTTAAGTTACTGTTACTTGAGTAGTGTTTTTCCCCAATACTTATTTGCGCTTACTTGAGCACAGTTTTTGGCTACTCCAACCACCTCTGCTCATTATGTTTAAACAGACTGAGACACAGTGGGACATAGAGATAAACGGCATCTTTCGATTTTGGACCAGTATCTTGAAAATCCTCCAACTGTCCGTCTCTAGTCCCCGCTTCACCTTCACCTATGGTTGTTTAGGGCACTCTGAGTTCTCTGGGCATGTAACCAAATTCAAATCGTCTTCACCTCAAAACCTGTTAGACCACTGTTGTCCCAGTCTACATGCATGTCGGGGGCTAAGACAAGCTCGGGGACGTTTAGTAATTTATCACAAAAAATGTATGCAGCTATAATTACTAATAAAAACAACTATCACATATGACCACACTTTTGATAGAAATAGATAACTGACGTGCTCAGTCGAGGAGATGCCATAGTTTGTCATTCCTGCTAATCTAAAACAAGTGAGTAGACGTCCGAACACATGCCAAATATTTGCCTGGCTGTTTTTTTTTTTTTTACCTTGTGTAGTTGAATACCTCTCCTACTGTAAATCGGACTGCGCTGTTAGATGCAGCAGCTATCCGAGTACTTCTCCAGATGTGGTATTGGAATCTTGGAGTTTTGATAGTTCCCAAGGGTTTGATGCATTTTAATCAACCGGTTTAAACTGGATGAGGCCAGTTATCCAATTTTGTGGTGTTTAAACTGTTCTGTTATGATCTAGTTGGGGCTCCTTTAGCTTGAATGTTGGAAAATATGTTGCCTTTGTCACGATTGTTGCTTCCAGTGCTAGTTACTAACAGGCAGTGTTTCAAACAAGCTGACATTTGTATCGCTGATAACACACACGTCTTTGCTTCAGGAGAGGGTTTCAGCAGACTTTAGAACTGGTCACACGGGGAATGAGGAAAACCCAAAAATGTGTGATATAAACTCCCCTGAAAATGAGATTCCAAATCTCAGTGGGATTTTACTGGTAAAAAACAACAACAAACAAACAAAACAAGTGAATAAATGTGTTGAAATAACAAAAGATATATAATTTTTTTTAGCGATTGACTGACCTACCTGTTAGCTGATATATCGGGCCGATATTTGTACTTTTTACAGCATTGGTACAGTCACAACAACACAAAGCAAACACCTGTCCACTTTACAACTGTGGCCAAACAGCGCATCTACGAAACACTCTGATATCAGAACATTACAAACATGTGCATGCCCCATGACGGCCCTTATACACGTGCAAAATCAGAGGTGAATCGTCAAACAGATATGAAATTAGCTGCGCTTACGATGTATATCTATAAAATCCAGCTGTGACAGCAGTGTTCTATCAGTACTGCTTAGCACTGGCAGAACACTGCTTAACCCTGGAGTTCTATCTGTAACTATTCTGCAGAAAAAAGCTAATAAGAAAAGTCAATAACAAAGGTTACTGATATGCAAGTGTTATTCCTCCAGATGAGAGAGATACATTCAGCTGATTTGATACATTTTTAAAAGCCAAAAATAAATGACTTCCATGTCATTTTGAAAACTGGCTCTCGGACAGAGAAGGAAACCACAACCTCAGAGGAAAATTCATTGTCAAAATGCAATTTGTAAAAAAAAAAACAAAAAACAATGACAAGCTTCAGTATATCAAATCAGGTTATGGAACAGTTTGCCCTAGAAAATCTTTCAGTATATAACATTAAGTGTTTAAAGGGGCTTATAAAATATAATAATAAACCTATAGAGCAAAAAAGATGGAATATTTTGACTGTGATGTGATTAAACAAATAAATAAAAAACAGGTTTTTATTGTGTCTGACTGATAGTGCTGAGCCTGTCTTTACCGTGAGTTGCAAATGAGGGTAGGAGTGGATAAACTTGCGCCTCTCCCTCTGAACATGTAACATTTTAACTATGAAAAACTGTGAAAAGTGTTTATATATCAGCTTAACAGATATCATGGAACCAATACTTGTTTCAGCCAATTTTTCAGTATCGGCGGCGATACTCAATACCAGTGCTGGCATTGGGACATCTCTAAAACAAAATCTGTCTTATTTTGCATAAAAACATCTAACCCTGCAGTTTAGATCTGTACAAACATGTTCTGAAATGTCCCTGTATGTCAGATGCCATCACTGTGTCTCCATGGGGTCTTATTCTGCATAAAAATGTCTAACCCTGTAGTTGAGATCTGTACAAACATGTTCTGAAATGTTATTCTTGTATTAGTTTGTCAGTTCATGTTTGAGTCTTTTTGTCAATTCTTCTGTGTTTAATATGTGAACCTTGAACAGAATCCTACTATTAATACACAAATCCAATCCCGATCACGATGCTTGTGAGAAAAATCGCAATTGGATATTTTTCCCAAATCGTTCAGCATTAACTTGGATCCATGTTCCTCCTAGCACCAGCAGAGGAGGGAGAGCGTCTTTGAGTCCGGCTCCTCTGACCCTCTCCCCGGTCAGTCCCTGACCTGAGCACTTACATAAGCCCCTCGTCAGCTGGCAGCACACAGGGACATTTCCACTCTGTGTCAAATTGATTGTGAACATTTTGGCCGTGTTGCCGTCTACTGTACTCTGTTACATTGCATAATAAAAAGTCAATGCCTCACATTGTAGTCGTGAGTGTACATGTCGATATGGAGCCAGTGACATTCACAATACAATACATTCTGACTGACTGTGTATTTTAGAAAGAGATATAAGAGCATTTTGGGGATGAACCATAGACTGTATATATAAATGGACATAGCTAATCTGTTACCCACTGCGTTCCAAATAGGAAGTGATCATGGGTGCGCTTTCGGCTCCATCAACTTCACTTCACTTTCTATTGAAAAACTCTGTCCCCTCTCTCTGTAACTGCTGCTGTCAGACTCATAATTTTGGTCTTAAAATTTCAACCTGCTCTACATGATCCTGGTGTTTTTATTTTGCAGTTGCTAATGTTCATATCTTGATTTACAGAGACAAGAGACAACCCCTACTCTAGAGTAGGGGGTTGGCAACCTTTAACCCCCAAAGAGCCATTTGGACCCGGAGAAGAAAACACTGAGAGCTGCAAATAGTTTTTGACATCTAAAATTAAATTAATGTTGTATATATTGTTTTTTTTTTTTTTTACCTTTACGCTTTCTATAAACAACTATAGTGTTTTTCTTATGAAATCCATGAAGTGCTACAGAGAAAATTACATTGTATTTATGTAATGAACATATTTTGAACATTTTGCACTCTTAAAAAAAAAAAAAAAAAAACATGCCGAGTTGAAGGTCTCTTACCTACTGACCGCTGAACTGACCTACTGCCATTTTTTTTAGTGCCGGCAGTAGATTTAATTCACTTTTTTTTTTAAAGAGTGAGATGCAGAAAAAGAGGAAAGCGTGCAGGGGCCTTGGTGCGCCTCCGGAGACGTGGCACTCGCACGCCCTTACCTGGGATTTTCCTCTCCAACATACGCTCACTCAGCAATAAGACAGACGAACTGGCGCTGCTGAGAGGAGAAACGGACTTTTCTTCCTCTTGCGTCTTGTGCTTCACGGAGACGTGGCTCAACGAGCGTATCCCGGACAGTGCGCTCCACCTGGAGGGATCTCCCAACACTGCTCTCCCACTGTGGAATATCTCTTCATCATTGTAAACCTTTCTATTCTCCACGTGAGTTCGCTTCATTCATTCTGGCCGCTGTTTACATCCCACTGTGCGCGGACACGCACGAGACCCAGCGCGTGCTTGCGGATCAGATTCTGCACATGGAGCGAACCTTCCCAGACTCTTTACTCATCATCCTGGGGGATTTTAATAAAGCTAATCTGAGCCAGGAACTGCCTAAGTATAAACAGTTTATTAAATGCCTGACGAGAAAGCAGAAGACGCTGGATCGTCACCCTTAGACACTGTGCTGAGGAACGGTCTTCATGGACATCTTTAACACCTCCCTGGAGTCATGTCACGACCCAACCTGCTTCAAGATGTCCACCATCGTCCCCGTCCCCAAGAAGCCCAGGATCACTGGACTTAATGAATATAGACCTGTGGCACTGACGTCTGTAGTCATGAAGCGCCTGGTTCTGCACCACCACGCCATTAACCTGGCCCTTCACTTCATCCTCCAGCATCTGGACTCCCCGGGAATCTATGCCAGGATCCTGTTTGTGGACTTCAGCTCTGCGTTCAACACCATCCTCCCTGCTCTGCTCCAACCGCTGCACCTCCAGCCACAACTCCGTCAAACTGGTCAAGTTTGAGGATGAAACCACCCTCATCGGGCTCATCTCGGACGGGGATGAGTCTGTCTACAGGAGGGAGGTGGATTGGCTGGTGTCCTGGTGCAGCAGCAACAACCTGGAGCTCAACTTCCAGAAGACAGTGGAGATGATTTTGGACTTCAGGAAAGTCACAGCCCCCCTGCCTTCCCTCGCCTTGACCGACTCCCCCATCACCACTATGGATTCTTTCCGCTTCCTGGGCACCTGCATCACCCAGGACCTCAAGTGGGAGCCGACCATCAGCTCCCTCATCAAGAAAGCCCAGCAGAGGATGTACTTCCTGCGGCAGCTGAGGAAAGCCAAGCTGCCGGTCCACATGATGGTGCATGAGTCCATCCTCACCTCCTCCATCACTGTGTGGTTCGCTGGGGCCACTGCCAGGGACAGACAGAGACTGCAGCTTATTGTGCGCTCTGCTGAGAAGGTGATTGGCTGCAGCCTTCCATCTCTCCAGAACCTGTACGCCTCCAGGATTCGGGGGCGAGGAGGTCGTATAGCAGCTGACACTTCTCACCCTGGACATGGACTATTTCAGCCACTTCCCTCTGGCAGGAGGCTACGGTCCATCAGGACCAGAACCTCTCATCACAGGAACAGTTTCTTCCCCTCTGCTGTTTCTCTCATGAACACTTCATAAACCTGCACTAAACTGGACACTATACCACTGGTCATCCATGTTGCACTGTTGTTTTGATGCTGCTATTGTATATATTTTTTCTACCTCCTGCATGCCCTTATTTGTATTTATTCAGTGTGGTCTTTTTGTGTGTGTTCTATGTCGCACTTTATCACTGAAGTAAGTTCCTAGTCTGTGAGCTCCGCTCACGGACAATGGCAATAAAACTTCTTCTGATTCTGAAATTATCCATGTAGCAAACAAAAAAATGCCGTGAGCCATCATCCTTGTATTGCTGCAGGATAAGGATGAAAGAGCTGCAAGCAGCTCCGGGTCTGTGGGTTGCCGACCCCTGCGCTAGCGTTAGCAACAGATTTTGCTAAGTGCCTCCTCCCTGCTAAACCAGCGGTGCAGGAAAGGGCATTACCTTCAACAACCTCACTCCAGATTGACTCTTTATTTGCTATGATACTCGTGGTTGGAATTCCAAATATGGAACTCTTCTCCAAACCTGCCTCTGATACGGCTAACCTCAATGAGCTTCATTTGACCGGAGCCAAATACTATAACTAACTGAATTTCTTACTTGCTTGATTAGACGTACATCATATTTATTCTGAATCATGCATTTAAAGCAACGTGTCACTTTATAGCAAAAAATGAAACCTTTGAACCCAAAAAATAACATCTTTTTTGTGGTTTAGTTATTTATTGCATTGGAAAAACAAGTGACCTTACTGTGAGCGGGCATCTCCACATCTCATGTTTGTTTATATAACAGTTATGGAATTACCTGCTAAACCAGTGTGGCATATCTGCTGCCAGTGTCCAGCCATGAAGCAAAATTATAAACTTCACCTAAAAAAACTAGGCAAGATCTTTAATAAAATCTTCTTGACATTAGAGCGCTGTAGAGATTCAATCATCTGTTCAGTTGTCTATTATGTTAAAACAAAAGGTCTATTCCATCAGCACTATTAAAGGCCCTGTACTTGTGTTTTACCCATGTATCTTGTACCAGTACACATACTTTTGAAACCAGACATTTGCATACACTACATTAAAAAGATGCATGTGCTGTTTTTTCTCACTGTCTGGTGTGATATCAAAGTAAACTTTTCCTGTTTTAGGTCAATTAGGATTAACAAAATTATTTCTTTTTGCGAAATGCCAGTATAATGATAGAAGGATTTTTTAGACAATTTTTCATTACTTTCTTCAAAGTCAGAAGTTTACATACAGTAAGATTACTATGACTTCAAACAATTTGGTAGAACCCAGAAGGATTTGGTAGAACATTAGAGACACACCTGTGGATATATTTGAAGGTACATCTGAAACACACTGCTTCTTTTTGTAACATCATGGGAAAGTCAAAAGAAATCAGCCAAGATATCAGGAGAATTGTGAACTGCTCCGCTCACTGAGTTCAATTTCCAGATGCCTGAAGGTGCCACGTTCATCTGTTCAAACAATTATACACATGTCTAAACGCCATGGGAATGTCCAGCCATCACACAGCTCAGGAAGGAGACGGGTTCTGTGTCCCAGAGTTGAATGTGCTTTGGTCCAAAATGTGCAGATCAACCCAAGAACAAAAGCAAAAGACCTTGTGAAGATGCTGCTGAAGCTGATAAGAGTGTGTCATTATCCACAGTGAAAAGAGTACTGTACCAGCATGGGCTAAAAGGGGGTGGCAGCATCATGTTCTGGGGTTGTTTTGCTGCAGGGGGGACTGGTGCACTTCACAATCCGCCAAGATGGCCAATGCTGGTGCACACTGGCTGCCGCGCTGTCATGATTTCTGTGAGATTTGCTCTACCTTGCTCTACCCTGATTTTGAACTTGCCCTATACGCCTAAATGCTTCAGAGCAGTAAAGACCTGATCATCAGGGCTATCCTTTGGAACATTTTTGCTTACCTGAGCTGGGACGCTCCAGCTTCGCGCGAGCTCAGGGCGGCGGCTCGGAGCACCTGTCCCGCCAACTCGGGGCTTATGTACCATCTAATCGGAGCCCCTGTCGGGCACCAGCTCCTGTCCCGCCAACTCGGTCCACCTTTCCCGAGCCTGCTTGGAGCTCCTGTCCGGTGGACGTTGCGCTCTGCGGTGTGGTTTCAGCCTCGTCGTACCTGTGCTCCGTGATGCTAGCTTCCTGCTACTTCTACTGCTGCTTCTCTGCAACGGCTTGGACTCCTCCGCAGCTCCCGTCCTCCACATTGGGGCTCTGGACATACTTTTTCCTACCACAGCTCATCTGAAAATGCCATCCCGTCGTTCTGCTACCACCGCTCTGATACTTCTGCATTATGTCATCACAACAACCTACACATGAGTCGGTCCAACCTCCACCCTGTTCCACACGCGTCACAGCACACCACCAACTCACGTCACCTGAACTTCTCCCTCCTCAACACCCGCTCCCTCAGTAACGAGGGACTCATCTTAAATGAGCACATCACAAACAATAAACTGGATCAGTCTAAAATAGATTCCATTTACAGTTCAATAGACCTCTCCTCCTCCCACACTGCTCCACCTGATCCTCCTCCGCCCCATCAACAGCTCTCTCACTTCTCACCCATTTCCCCTGCTCACCTGACAAAAACTTTTTTCTGGCATTAAAACTTCTACATGCTCCCTGGATCCCATTCCCTCTCCTCTCATCAAAGCCTGTCTTCCTGCACTCTCTCCACTGATCACCCAAATCATAAACTCCTCCCTCTCCTCTGGTTCTGTCCCACAGTCTCAAGTTGGCTGCTATCACCCCCATCCTCAAAAAACCCAACCTTGACCCTGATAATTGTGCAAATTTCCGTCCCATATCCAACCTCCCCTTTCTGTCTAAAATCCTGGAACGTGTCGTCGCCGCCCAACTCCAAACCCTCCTCACCTCCAACAGTCTGTATGAACCCTTCCAGTCCGGCTTCCGTCCCAAACACAGCACCGAAACAGCTCTGCTCAAAGTCACAAATGACCTCCTCCTCTCGTCTGACTCCGGCCACCTCTCCATCCTCATCCTCTTGGACCTCACTGCAGCCTTTGACACAATCAGTCACTCCATTCTCCTGTCCCACTTAAAAACTCACTCAACATCACCGGCTCTGCTCTCTTCTGGCTCCAGTCCTACCTCACAAACCGGCAACAGTTCATCCACATCAACCATTGCTCTTCCTCCATAGCCCCCCTGCAGCAGGGAGTCCCCCAGGGTTCGGTGCTTGGTCCTCTCCTTTTTATTCTCTACATCCTCCACCTCAGCAACATCATTCGTCATCACGGTCTCTGCTTTCATTGCTACGCTGATGACATCCAACTTTACATGTCCACAACATCCATCAACCCCAGCATCCACTCCACTCTCCACTCTCACCCACTGCCCAACAGACATCAAAAACTGGATGAATCACATCTTCCTCAAATTAAACGGCGACAAAACAGACTTCATCATCATCGGTCTACACAACATCACCAAATCCTCACAACACTCCACCCCTGCTCCACCACCACACTTCATCTCACTCCCTCCGCTCTTCCAGCTCCAACCTCCTGTCCCTGCCCTGTAGGACCAAGCTCCGAACCTGGGGGGACAGAGCCTTTTCCATCGCTGCACCCACCCTCTGGAACTCACTGCCCAAACCCCTCCGTGACTGCTCTGACCTCCCCACCTTCAAAAAAGAACTCGAGACTCACCTGTTTAAAATTGCTTTTAATGTTTGATTTTAGTTGTAAATTGTGTGATATTTTATTCTTGTATGTATTGTGAAGCATCTTTGAGTGTCGTGAAAAGTGAAAATAAAATGTATTATTATTATTATAAAATAGATGGCATGAGGAAATAAACATTAAGGAAACTTTATGTGAAAATACTGAAGCAACATTTAAAGACATCAACCAGGAAGTTAAAGCTTGGGCTCAAATAGGTTTTTCAAATGGATAATGACCCAAAGCATACTGTCAAACTGGTTAAAAAGTGGCTTAAGGATAACAAAGTCAATGTTTTGGAGTGACCATTGCAAAGCCCTGATCTCAATCCTATTGAAAATGTATGAGCAGACCTGAAAAGGCATGTGCGAGCAAGACGCCCACAAACTTGGCTCAGTTACACCGGTTCTGTCTTGAGGAATGGGCCAAAATTTCTGCCAACTATTGTGAGAAGCTTGTGGTATAATATAGTATGGTGTATCCAAAACATTTGAACCAAGTCCTACAGTTTAAAGGCACTGATACCAAAAACTAATGAAATGCATGTAAACTTCTGACTTTGACAACAGTAATGAAAAATTGTCTTTAAAAATCCTCTTATTCTCGCATTTAGCAAATAGAAGAAATGTTTGTCAAAAAGACAACAGCATGTGTCTTTTTACATGGTGTATGTAAACTTCTGGTTTCAACGGTATATTGTATAAGCAGCTGAGGTCAAAATAAGTCTGCTGCATGCTACATCTACACTTTATTGGCAGGATAATCAGGAAGTGCACGTTAACATGCTAGTTGTTGTTTATATGACGGGGGAAAAAAACAACATTATGACTACATTTTTTGTCATTTTGCCCATACCTATTTGATGGCAGTTCTTTGTATTTAAAATTGTGATTAGTGCTGCAGCCTGCCTAGGGCTAGTGTAGGGCTGCTGTCTTCATTGTTACTGATAAGTTTGTGTAACGCAGCGATGGGGCACCCTTCTCTGGCTGCTTCTCCTAAGATGGGGTGGGCATATGGAAAATATGTAAAGCAACCAGGGCTGCACAATATATCGCAGAGAAATTTAAATTACAGTTTGAGTAGGCACAATTATAAAATTGCAGTAGCATGCTCTGTAAATAAATAAAAAAAAAAAATCCTGTTTTTTTTTATTTAAAAAATCTTGTGCCTGTAGACCTCTATAAACATGTCAAATGTGAATGCTTCTGGAGTTGTTTACATTGTGCACTATGAACAGAATCATAAATGTATATGGCAAAATCTAATCACAATCTCAGTAGATTTTGTTCCAAAATCATGCAGCCCCAAAGGTCTGCTGTCTGGTGATTGTTTCCAGCTTGGAACTGGATCTGTGTGTGTTTGTGCACGTGTGTTTGTGTGTATGCGTGTTTGTGTGTGTGCGTGTGAGTGAGTGAGAAATTGTGAATAAGATGACAACAGTCATTGATATATTGGAGTGTATAACAACAGAAATATGTAAAGAGAAACAAAAAAAATGTTATTGTGAGCAGCATCTATAGAGCACTATAGGACTCTAATGTGGAATTATTCACAAACTGGCTATGAACTTTCTTCCATATGACACATAACATTATTTTCATTTGTGGGGACTTCAGTATTGACTTACTAAATTCAATGAATCACAAAATAACAGATGAGTTCATCCCGTGTACAGCGTGGGTTTGTATCCACAAATCACCAGCTAGAATTACTGCTCACAGTGCTGCTGATTGATAAGTTTTACTAATGATGCCAAAAACTATACTCAGTGTGGAATGCTTGTATGTGATAGTACAGACCATTTACCAGTTGTAAAGTTTATCTACTGTTTTATTTCCATAGTTTTTGTAGTATTTTATTTATTTATTTCAGGGACAGTGCATATTAATTGACATTTTTGTAAATACGCCAGAATTAGCCAAAGGCTATTTTACATCTGTTAAAGTAAGTAAGTTAGTAAACAAATACATTATAAAGATCAAATCAGAAAAAGCGATGAATTATTTTAGAAATTACCTACTCAATAAAAACTGGGTTCTGTGTCAAAGAACACCGACGGTTCATACAATTAATTTCTTAAGGCAGGAAAGTTTATTTGTATAGCACAATTCATACACTGGGTAATTCAAAGTGCTTTACAGAATAAGAAAGACATTAAAATCACAATACAACAAATCAAAACATAAATAATACATATAATTTTCATAAAATAAACATTAACAGACTGAGTGCAGAATAAAACCCTTTCAGTCATATGCACAGCTAAACAGAATTGTTTTGAGCCTGGATTTAAACAGTCAGGCCTGTCTCACATCTTCAGGAAGACTGTTCCAGGTTTTAGCTGCACATAACTGAAACGCTGATTCCCCATGTTTAGTCCTCACTCTGGGCTCTAGGAGGAGGCTGGTCTCTGAAGTCTTCAGAGTGTGAGATGGTTCATATGGCTCTAGCATGTACTTCGGTGCTGGTCCACGGAGACATTTGTTCACAAGCAGAGCTGCTTTAAAGTCTATTCTCTGAGCTACAGGAGCCAGTGCAGAGACCTGAGCACAGGACGCATGTGTGAAGTACTTCCTATTTCTAGTCAGGACTGAGCAGCAGCGTTCTGGATGTACTCTCGGTCTGCCAGTCCAGAGGTACTGTCCCCGACCGCCACGCGATGTTGTAGAGACGTGTTAGCCAAGACAGCCCCACAACATCCAGAGACTTAAGGTACTCGGGACGGATCTCATCCACCCCTGGGGCCTTGCCACCGAGGAGCTTGCCAACCACCTCAGTGACTTCAGCCAGGGTGATAGACGAGTCTTCTTCTGACTGGAATTTTTTATAGAAAAACAAAATTACTGTCAATAGATCCAATAGATGAACTTCACTGGCATTAATGAACACAACTTAACTCATTCCTTGGACAATACATTTGTGGTTGTGTTATTTATTTATTTATTAACACCATTAGTATTGTTTGGAATTAGGGGAGTGGTTTCCAAGTGGGTGGAATGTTATTTAGCAAACAGCCAACAGTTTGTTTTTGTTTTTTTTGCCATATGATCATTTTCACTGAAGGTTTTCTGTATTTTGGTTATACAAAATGGGGACACCTGGAACTATGAAACTAGGACAAATCACTGGTTTTGGCTAAATCTTCTGGCATCTGGTTACCTTATCATAGAAAAATCAGAATTAGAATTATTAACCCGGGTCTGTTACAGTAACACATTTGAAGTGTGATGTATTGAGTTTAGACGATAAACTAATACTGGAACAAATTTATGCCACTGGTGCAACTTTAAAGAAGCATTATCCCCTGAAAAATATCCCAAATGTACAATTTTGTTGAAAACATGAGCTGCAGCAAACAAATGCCATAATGTCTTCCACAAACAACGTTATCTCCTGTCTTATTCTGCATAAAGACTGCTGACCTTGTAGTTTAGATCTGTACAAACATGTTATGGAATGTGATTCTTGTCTTGGTGTTATTTTTTAGTTTTTGTCAGTTCTTCTGGACATGTTTGAAATGTGAACTTTGGGCAAAATCTTAATATTAAACCATAAACTACAAATCTAATTGCAATGCTTGTCAGAAAAATTACAATTAGATGTTCCTCCCAAATCGTCCAGCCCTACGCTACAGCTAAAATCTTATTGTAGTACAAAAACATAACAGAAATGTGTTTACGGTGTTTGTGTCCAGTGTGCGGTGTCCCTGTGTGCGGGACACATGAAGCTTGAGAATAGCTGAGGTCAGGTTGGACAACTCTAATAACCCAGTATAATCCGTATCAGGCTTTACACTCACACACACTGTATTTGAGCTGGCTTTATTTCATCTTCAGAAAAAGGTTTATTGCCATTGTCAGTGAACAGCATTCGCAAACTAGGAACTTACATCGGCATTATGGTGCAGCATAAAACCATGAATGATAGTAGTAAATGTATAATAAACAAATAAATGTATATGTGTGTGTGTGTGTGTGTGTGTGTGTGTGTGTGTATATATGTATGTATGTGTGTGTATATATATATATATATATATACACACACACACACACACATATATACATATATATATACACACACACACATATATATATATATATATATATATATATATATATATATATATATATATATATATATATATATATATATATATATATATACGTACGCACGCATCTCCCCCATTTACATCTTGTTCCAGTCGCCCATCCCCCACACCTGATGCAGACGTTGTTTGCCTGGCATTTCGTAAGTTTGATTCGCTCTCGTCATTGTATGAGGTAGGCAGTAGCCTGAAGGGTCCTGCCCAAGGACCCTTCAGGCTACTGCCTAGTTTGATTCGCTCTCGTCATTGTATGAGGTAGGCAGTAGCCTGAAGGGTCCTGCCCAAGGACCCATACTGTTGGTAATTACTCAGAAGGGTCAGCTGTGAACCGGTTTGCTTGTCCCCGAGTCTTGGAGATGTACAGATCCTGGAGGATGCAGCCTTTATGGGAAGGTTTCGTGTTCTGCTAAACCACCTTTTAATATGTTATAAAGTGTAAGAGGTGTGCATCTCCTACATTCTATTGATTCCAAACATATCACAATTTGATCCAAATGTTAAAATATTATGACTTAAGAAATCTATACAATAAACATTGCTTTTTTATCTGTGAAAGCACTTTGATGACTCAGAAAAGCTCCGACTGCTATATTGTTTTTTATATAGTGCAGCATTTAAAACTGCTGCACTATAATGCTTGGTAATGAATGACTTCCATTCATTACCAAGCACTTTCCTCCATCTTGGCCTGGTGTATTTTTTCCAAATGTAAGCCTATTAAAAGAGCATTTGTTTGTCATTTACAGACACCCCCAGCACAGAGCAGCAGGAGCTGTTCCAGCAGAAGCTCCAGCAGTGCTGTGTCCTCTTCGACTTCTTTGAGTCAGTCACAGATCTGAAGAGCAAAGAGGTCAAGAGAGCCACGCTCAATGAGCTGGTTGACTATGTGTCCACCAACAGGGGCGTGCTGGTGGAAGCCTCCTACTCCGAGATCATCAACATGGTGAGGCTATATTAATGTCACATAGTCCATCTGTAGGCAGGCTGTAGTGTATAGAGCTACATTGTGTTTTTAAAGTCACTTCTCTCCTTAAGCTTTTTTTCCTGTGCGCATACAAAGTTTTGTGTTGTAAAACCATTGTAATTAGTTAAGTAACAGAGCTCAATAGTGACTGCCCACCCCCCTGGTTCCAGAAGTAAATTTCCCATAAATTTTTCCCATTTCAGGAAAAAAAAATGTAAAGCTTGCTCAGGGCTAATCAGCTCTACGGCAACTAATGACCACAAATGACCACAAGACCTATAATTTTATTTAAAATCTATTTTTGAAATGTAACCACAAAATTATTAAAAATAGCTTCTTTTTTTTATGGAAAACAACTGTGCTATGGACATTAATTTGCACATAGCAGGTTTGCCTCAACAATGCCTTGGAACTTTTTGGAAAAGTCTATGGGAAAAAAATTAATGGAAAATTTGCTCCCAGAACCATCGTGGACTTCAAAGTGGGCGGACTGTTGAGATCCATAACAATTTTGTCAGAGGAACTTAAAATCTTCTATGACTTTTAGACATAACACCAAGTGAGAAGATCACAAACATGAGGACGTTTTGCATTATTAATCTCACACTCACATGAAGGATGGAAACGCCACACACTTTTCTGTTGTCATGAACGATTTACTACAACCTCAGGATTTGAGGTTTTGAATCACAATGGCCCCACAGACATGCAGCTGTGGCATGCAGCGTGGCTAATGCTGCCTCGACTCCCTCTTTCTCTCTCTCTACCCCCATCTGCCTCCATCCTCTCCCTGTCTGTCTCACCTCTCTCTCTCTCTCTCTATGTATATATATGTGTGTGTGTGTGTGTGTGTGTGTATATACATACGTACGTATGCATGTGTGCATGTGTGTATATGTATGTAATTGTGTGTGTGTCGAAGTTTAACTACTTGAGGTGCATTAGCAATAACAATGCTAAATATGTAAAGGACGTTCCAGCTTTTGAAAAATAGTCAAATTTGTTAAATTTGTGAAAAACAAAAAAAAAAAAAAAATATGAATAAAAAAATAGAAAACATATTAATAAAATCAAATGGAATAGCATGTAATTCCCTTGTGCATAGGACAGACCATGTAGTGTTTTTCAGACTCAAGCATTGTGTGATAATGATCCACAAACAGATATTTGGGCCTACTTTGTCCATAATTAGTATCAAGTCAAAAAGGACACACTGGGGGAGAAGGGGACAAGCTAGAACGATAGAGAGACGACAGAAGAAAATATTGTCTGGCCCCACCCCTGGTAAACAGTGCAAGCATCTGTAGAGCATTCACCTCCTGGTTATAAGGCACTGTGCTATTTTTGGTCTTCATTATTGTCCTCGTCTCCTCAGATCTGCACCAACATCTTCCGGACTCTTCCTCCTAGTGAAAACCCTGACTTCGACCCTGAGGAGGACGAGCCCACCCTGGAGGTGTCCTGGCCACACATGCAAGTATGCGGTGCTCTGTGATTTCTCCAAGCATCATCTGAACTCTTGGTAATACATGGGATTTGTCTTTCCATCATAGCTGGTGTACGAGTTCCTCCTGCGTTTCCTGGAGAATCCTGATTTCCAGCCCAGCATTGCCAAACGTTACATCGACCAAAGATTTGTTCTACAGGTATGTTTCAGAAAAGTCATTTATAACACACAAGTTTTGTTTACTTAAAGTTTAATTTGATCACAAACAGTAAACGGTCCTATTTTTAGAAGGTAACACCTCACTCAGACTGCACCTGGTCCAGTTGCAACTCCTGTATTAATAATAATAATAATGCCTTACACTTGTAATGCGCTTTACAGGCTTGTCAAAGCCTCTCAAAGCGCTACACTATATGGTAAGCTACTATTGTAGCCACAGTTGCCCTGGGGCAGACTGACAGAAGCGAGGCTGCCAATCTGCGCCATCAGTCCCTCCGACCACCACCAATCATTCACGCACACACCACTTTCATACTAAGCAATGTGGGTAAAGTGTCTTGCCTAAGGACATAACAACAGAACTTGGTCCGAGCGGGACCAACGCTCTAACCACTGAGCCACTGTCGCCCTGGTTAGACTAGTATAGTGTGACAGCTCTGCTGTGCTCTTGTGGTCACTGCCTTTAAGCATCATGCGTGACCACATTTTCCTGCGATAACTCTTTATTTATTAAAGGGAAGGCCTTGTGGCTCCGGCGTCAGGCAAAAATATAATATAGTGGTCCCTCATTTATCGTGGGGGTAACGTTCTAAAAAAATAACCCGTAATAGGGGAAATCCACGTAATAGTAATCAGCTTTATTTTTTACAATTATTATATATGTTTTAAGGCTGTAAAACCCCTCAACACACTCTATACACTTTTCTCAGACAGGCGTTAACATTTTGAGTTCAAACCTTCATAGATTATATCCCCCTTCTTCGATGATCGCTTTAAATGTGTTGTTCATGTATGCCCCTGCTCCAGCAGTATCCATAGAGGTGGCCTCTCTGTGCACAGAAACAAGTCCAAAAGCATTTCTGAAATTTGTCGGTGCAGAATGTTTCATCGACATTGTCTGTTTTGTCGGGGAGAAAACGTGCAAACATACAGCACTTCAGAGTCACACTGTGATCGAACATTTATGTCAATTTGGCTGAACGCATTCTGTGCTGTACAGGAGACGTGGCACAGAGATTGATTGACAATGGTCTACATTACATACGGAGCACTGCGGCACCTCCGCCGGCACTAACAGACTGCACAGCGTGCCATCTGAACTTGTCTCATATTTTTTACTATATTGAATACCGGAGCTGCCCCACATGCAGTCTGACCCTGGGGTTACAGTTACTTTGATTTCACGTCAGCATGACATGAAATGATTTCTCTAGTCAGGCTGGCCTGTCAAATTACAAATTGGGACTTAAATGTTTCATTTGTTTTGTTAAAAGGAGCATTTTTTGTCTTTTTGGCTAAAAGGGTACATAATGTGCCTTTTTTTTTGTTTTGGTTGTCTTTATTGTACTGAAAAACATGTGTCCTAACTGTGAAAGAGGTTGCATCTCCACAAACATGACCCTTGCCATTTACCTGTTTTCTGTTGATTAATTAGACTGTTGAAGATAACACCCCTTCCTGCTAACGTTAGCAACAAGTTTGATTGACAGCGTTGTTGCTAACGCTATCGGGAGCATCCTCACGCAAAGAAGGCACCTGAGTTATTAATGTTCATATCTTGATTCTGGACAAAATAGTCAAATAAAAACACCAGGATCATGTAGAGTGGGTTAATACAAACATTTTAAGACCAAAATATCAAGACTCACTGCAGCAGTTACAGAGAGAGGGGCAACAATTTTTCAATGTAAAGTCATTTGGAGTCAATGGAGCCAGAAGTGCGCCCATCATCTTCCTATTTGGAACGGTGATTAGCGCATTAGCTCTGTCCATTCATACAGTCTATGGAAGACTAGTATGATCACTATTTCTTTTACTTTATTTAAGTCATTATTTACATTTTAAGACACTACATTTTGCTTGTGTTTGAGTAGTGTTTGACTCTGGTATGCTGTCTCTGCCATCTGTGTCTGTTGAACCATTTTTTACCTGATATGTTTTGGAATAGCTGAGTTACCTCCTCTCACAGAAAACTGACTGCTTCTCTTTCTCTTCGGGATGTAATGCAGTTTTTTCATGGTGACAGTGCACATGTTTTCAATACCACAAAGTTGGTATGTTGTATTAGTGCTACACAATGGCATGTGTCTCACTGTTGCATTATGTTTTCAGCTTCCTGTGTAGAAACGGGCGTGGCGTTACTGCACTTAGCACATGTATTATTGATATAGCGCTCTGTCAAAGTACTACCTAAAGTACTATAGTTTAGTACAAAATGCACATATTTGCTTGCTATAATATAAAGAGGGAGAGTCGTTGATGTGGCTGAGAGATCCTTTTATTGGTTTTCCACAGTGCAGTTCTGGTTCAGTTTAGTGGTTGGTGGGCATGCACTCCTCGGTCTGCTGCAAAGGGTGTTTTTGAAGCCTTTTAATGAAAGAATTGTGGATAGTGTTAGCCCTACAAGAAGTAGTGTTAAGTGTTTGGGTCTCTTTGAACATTCTGACCTTTGAGTTGCCATTGGTTGTTCAGCAGGTCTAGACAAGGTTGCAAACAAATACTTGTTGCAATTGTTACAAGCTTCGGTATATATTGAAATCTATCTCTGTATCTATTTCTCTATCTTTCTCTCTATCCATTTATCCAGGTCCCTAGCTTTCAGGGGGCCCTATGCAGAATGTGTCTCTGGGCCCCTGGCAGGGGATGTACGTGGGCTCAGCTATTGGTGACTCGCGTTTTACAACATTATGACCCTGCTCTCATCACCTTGTCAAATAGTGTTTCTATTTATGTGACCAAAAGACAGAAATGTTTTAATCTAATTTGTACCCCAGCGGCCTCAGCACACCTCGCTGGTGTAAACACATAGATAAAGCAAATGTATGCAGCAGATATTTTGCTACTATTATATATATAAAAAAACCCAAATGTAATCTTTATAGAGGGATATTTAGGCTGTTGTAAACACCCAAGCACTGTTTCAGGTGTAACTTTACATATTATATTATTTTCAATACACATGTAAATGGGCTCTTGGGGGCCCTCTGGTGCCCTCGGGGCCCTAAGCAGCTGCTTAGGCTGCTTATAGGCTGAGCCGGCCCTGCATCTATCCCTCTATCTCTCCATTCTCTCTCTCTCTCTATTTCTCTATCTATCCATCTCTCCATATCTCTCTCTAGATACTTCTTTTATAAATAATAAAATGACATATACATATAAATACAATAGCTGATTGATAAAAGATGTGTGATTGGTTATGAAAGGTAGGACAGACTGAACAGGTGAGTCTTGAGTCTGTTTTTAAAGGTTGACAGAGATCAGGAGGGAGAGAGTTCCAAAGCTGGGGGGCAGAGCAGCTGAAAGCCCTGTTCCCCATGGTCACAAGTCGGGCAGAGGGGACAATGAGCTGGAGAGAGGAGGAAGAGTGGAGAGTGCAGGCAGGAGCAGGAGTGTGGAGGAGGTCAGATATGTAAGAAGTATAATGTAAGTATAAGAGTAAAAGGGATACTAAGCATTACCAGGGTGCATTGTCCAGACCTGGTCGTAGCATAGCATGTAAATGTAGGTCTGCACAGAGCCACCAGATATTTGCTTTTGCCAGGGAATGGTGAATTAAGTCCACATAAGATTCAGACATTGTTTTGTTACAATGCAAGTCAGTAAAGTCACCAAATTGTTTGTCAGAGTTTGTATGTGTCCTGCTCGCAAAACAGTAATGTGTCCAACAGCCCAGTTCAGTGGCATGTCTTTAGAGGTGACAACTGGAAATACTTTGTGTGAATGATGAGTTATCAGTGCTATCAAATATTTTGTGTGTAAACAATTTGAGCATACATATCATGTCTGTATCATTGTTATAAGGGGCAGATGCAGTAGTCAATTCTGGCCTAGCTGAGGCACATGCAAAGCAATTCTCATTAGTCATAGTTTTAGTAGTATATTGAAGCCATTTTAACCATACGTTTGTTTCAATGTCTGCACCTGTCTCTAGAGAGATTACTTGGGACATAGATAGTTCTTCAAAATACTTAACAATGCTAGCGTTTCATGGTGGTGGATGTGGATGTACATATAATGAAAACTTTGTTGTGTAAGTTCTCGGACTGACTTAAGTAGGCATAGGATAAATGTACTATAATCAGATGGAGCCAGTGTTAAAATGACTGCATTACAGTGTGGATATGGCTTGGGGCTTCTTATTATAGTGTGACGTTTTGGTAAAGTAGGACTTCATGGAAAGTCTGGCAATTGTAGTCAAATATCCAGTTTTGATGTCTGATACAATAGAGATTTTTCTATTTGAGAGTTCACAATGGTCAGTCGTGCAGGTCAGAAAATCACATATATCAAATTGTGCTGTACAGTCCTGTCCTTCTAAACAGTAAATAGTGTTTTTTTTCCTTGCAGATTTTAAAGTTGTTTCTCTTGATGCCCTTTGTGCTCTCTGTATCATACCTGTAATGTTGTGATCCTCTCCAGTCGGAGGGTGCATGTCACTTGTTATATATATTTGTCGAGTTTGCGGTTGATCTTGTTGGTTGTCCGAGGTCCATCTCATTATTGTGTAGATACCACCAAGCTAAAACAAGAAAAATATAAATGATTAAGAAAAAAATAAAGAAGTTTAGGTAAGGTACATGGAAAATGAGGGTATGATCTAGACTCCCCCTTTTTCTCTCTCTTCTTCCTCCCCCGGTTTGGTTGTGCGTAGTCCCTCCCCATCTGGTTCTAGAGCTGGAGTTGAGTGGGGTCCACTGGACACTTGATGTAATGGGATAGATGGTAACAGAATTTAGAATTGTCACGCTGGACCTTCACAGATCTCCCAGTTGATTGAGTGATTTTGTAGGGTCCAGTGTGGTGGGGTTGAGTCCAGTTATTGCGTTTGTGTACTTTAATGAAGACCCAGGAACCAGGGGTCAGTGTCAGTGTCTGGAGTCATTTGAACAGCATGAGTCCTTTCTCTACATTTGTGCATTTCAGAGACTATTTTCTGCAGCATCTGGACATAGTCATGATGTTTTTGTTTCCAGTCAAGGAAAGGAGAGTCCTTTTTGAATGGTCCAATTGGTTTGTGCATTTCTCGTCCAGTCAAAAGCATGTGAGGTTTAAAACACGTGGTTCTGTTTACACTGTTCCTGATGTCCATCAAGACAACAGGAAGAGTTGTGACCAAATCTATTTTGTAAGTTTGACAAACCTTAGCTAGTTTTCTCTTAATAGTAGCATTCATATGTTCAACTTGACACTGACTTGAAGGATGGTAGATACAGCCGAAACGCTCAGGCCTTTCATGTGTCGCGGACTACCTTAGCTGTGAAATTAGTCCCATCATCTGACCTGATCTGATAAGGGACACTAAATCTAGGGATTACCTCCTGCACTAAATATTTAACAAGTTTTTAGCTGACTCTGTTTTGCTTCTACCCATTTAGTGTACTTGCACACAATCACTAAAAGATAACGAAAACTGCGAATGCCCATGTCAGGCCCCATATCCGTAAAATTCATCACAATCTTCTCAAAAGGTTTATTTGGAAGCGTAAAAGTGCCAGGTGGAGGTTTACAGGTCTTCTTGGGGTTCATGATTGGCAGGTGTGACAAGTGTCAATCCAATATATACAAAAATATATTTCATGTGTTGGTGCCACCAAAGGTCAATGTGTTTCGGGATTGCTTCATACTTTCTGTGTGTGGGCCCATGATACTCATCAAACAGCATCTGTAAGAGTGGTACTGGTGCAACAACCTTTCCTTCATGGTTTCTCCATAGTTCATCCTCATCTTTTTTTAGCTTCTCTCTGTGTCCAGACAGAATATGCCAGACAGCATATGCTCCAGCTGCTTGTTGGATTTCTCTTACATATGTTTTTTTGATGATTCCTTGTAGTGGTGTCTCTGGTGCTGTTTAAGGCATGTCTGGTAGTTTGTCTGGTGTTTCTGTGTCAGTTTCTCCATTTGTAATTGAGGATCTTTGCGCAGCCATTGCTCTTCCATTATAGTTGGCAGCTTCTGTTACGGTTGTGTCTGCAGCATGATTTTACTTGAGATATTAGATAATTTCCTTTAGTGTGAGTTTTACATTTCATTATGGCCACTTTTCTTGGAAGTTGCACTGCCTCAATGATTTGTTTTATCAGAGTCTCATGTTTGATTGGAATTCCATCAACCAGTTTGAATCCATTTCTGTTCCAGCCAGAAATCGAGATGGTTACTGTTTTAAATGCATAGACCTAATCCGTGTAGATTTTTGAGGCATTTGTTGTGCCTCCAGGACTTGATGTTGTCCTTGTGTGTCCTTCTGTATCACAGAATATGATGAAATTCAATTCAATTTTCAATTCAATTCAATTCAATTTATTTTTGTAAAGCCCAAAATCACGACAGCAGTCGCCTCTTAGGGCTGAACATGAGAGTTGATTAACCAACAGAATTAGAAAATCAACAATGAAACGGTGGAACCACCTGTGGCTCTGTGTGAGCATCCATCACAGAACAGCGTAAGTTCGGCTTCAGGTAGAGGTGCAGTTTGTAGGTCTGCTCGTACATACATTTCAGTTTTCACCTTCTCCTCACATACATGTGGTGTTCCTTCTGTTTCCATATTTGAGGCAATGTTGATGCTTCCTCCTTCATAGGTTATGTGTGACTGTTTCAGTGTCTGAGCAATGCTGTTAGTTCTTCCAGAATTCCATGGTTTGTGTGAACCACTAGAGGGTGATTCAGCACAATGTGAGCTGTCTTGTCCATAGTTTTAGTCAAGGCTGCCAAATATCTTGCACATCCGCGTTGGGCTTGATCGTGGCTATCTATTTTGCATGAAAACTCTTCTCCCTCCCGATCATTTCTGGTATAGCACAGATTGTACAAAGGCTTGTTTTTCAACAGGTGGAATGGAATAGTATAATCTGGCGCACGTAGAGCATATGCAGAGCAGATGGCTTGTTTTGTCTTTGTGAATGCTTCTTCAGCTTCTGTCTTACATTCCAGTTCTGCTGTTGGATTGTGCATTCCAAATGGCTTGATCAGGTCACGAAGTGGAACTGGGTGTAGCTGGGTACATATTCTCTTGAATAGTTGCAGAGTCCCAAAAAACTGAGCATCTTTCTAACCATAGTTGGTTTTGGTGTTGTCAAGATTGCGTCTTTATTGCTGTCTGTCACTCCTTGGGCTCCATTTGATATTTTTCGTCCCAGGAAGTGATCTGTTCTTCTTGCCATTTGAACCTTTTGCCGCTTTACCTTGTATCCTTCGGTGGACAGACGAGTCAGGAGCTTGACCGTGGCTTGTAGCACATCTTGAGATGTTGGACCAGCTATGAGGATGTCATCCACACACATCCACATACTGGATTAGAGTGCATTTTGAGTTCAGAGTGCGATCGGTCAAGTCTTTTCTCAAAAATGATTGAAATATCTTGGAGAATGTTTTCATCCTTGTGGCATCTGAGCATAGGTGTATTGTTTCCCATTGAAGGTAAATGCAAAGCATTTTTGTGATTTTGTGATATATCACACAGTACCTCTAAAAGCATCTGTCATACACTACAAACCAATGTTGCTTTAAGAATATGTCACACAGCATGTATTTCATACTCAACAACTAGTTAAGAATATCAACAATTAGTTGAGAATAAAAGGCACACACTGTGGGCTTTGCTTGGCCTGTACTTAGTTACTTATAAATACTTGTTACCTTGGCACCCAGTGCCTTTATGAATATGTAAGACACAGCATGTATTCTAGACTCAATAATCAATTAAGAATAAAACGCACACACTGCGGGCTTTGCTTGGCCCGTACTTGATTACCTCAGTATGTACTCTCTGTAGATACTCGTTACCTTGGCACCCGGTGCCTTTATTTATTCTGGCACCTTTAGCACTTTTATTTCTCAAAACTTCTTTACTTTGTGCACATACACATTAAAATAATTCACACATTGGCATAAAGTCTGGCAAACTCACAAAGTTAAATTTAGCAAAAAAATAATCTAATATTCAGAATTCCATATTTTAAGAGGTTTCTGCTTACCTTTTAGTTGGATCGACCACTACTTTGGAGATTGTCAGTCAATATGGAGACTCTACGAGGTTGTCACTTCAGGCCATTGATGGGCACATACCCAACACGTTCAGTGAAAACTCTGTAAGGAAAAAAAAAAAAGCAGTCAATTGGTGATAATGCCTGCATCCTCCACCAAGTTTCTGTCTTTTTCTGTTCTGTTGTATGAAGAACAGGCGCAGAGGCACAGGAATCGTTCTGTATATCACTAGTGTTTTAAATCCTCCCAGAGTGGGTGTCACGCGCCCTATGTGAAAGAAGCTATTGTGAAGAACAGTTATTTCTGAGTTTTCTGTGATTACTAGAAATGACACTGTTATATGGGAAACAGAACGTTTTGTAAGCAATGTATTATACTGTGGTTGATCACACAACCACAGTTTAAATGACATGTGTGCTACATTTACGTTTTGCAGTTTTAAAGAGGGGGTATTATGCAAAATCAATGTTCGTTTTCTACCATGTTAGAACTTTGTTCCCTCATCAAAATCATACCAGAAAATGTTTTAGATGTGTTCCATGCATGTTTGAATATTTAGTGATCTCTCCTAGGCCCTATTCCAATTATCCTTACGGTTAGCTGTAAGATTCTGAACAATGGAGATTCTCCGCCCACAAGCCTATGTCACCCATGCTCCCACACGACAATTCTTCATAAATATACAAAAACATGATACAAAACTGTACACTGCAACTTCAACAAACCTGTTGCGTTACCCAGTAATTTCATTTGTGGCATGCACACTGTTAATATGTTGTTTTACATGAAAATAGCATTTGCATAACAATAATTTGAATATGTGATTTAAATATGTGTTAACAGTTCCCACATAGAAGTAAAATACTCCCTCTTTAAACCTGTTACCATAACTAAAACACACCGGTTCATTCACACTTTGATTTTTCCCCTTTCCGAGGTCATCTGGTCTGAATGTCAGTAATTTATTGATTTTCCCCAGACTGTTACATCACAAATAAGAAACCCACAGTTTTTAATAAACCATCACTAGGCTCATTCAATGAGCTGATTAGTCGTATTAAACCAAACCCACTCAAATAACACACACAGATTCAGGTGGGCAGATGTGTTTTTTATTAATGTTTAAATGTCAGAAAAATTAGTTCTTTGTGCATACATTGTTTATGAATTTTGGATGGAATTTTGCATATTGGTGATGAAAATAGAGGGATTTCTTTTAGAACTTAGCCACTTAGCTGATGTAAAACTATGATAAACATTTACCAAACCAAGTCAGAATTAATTAGAAAAAACATCGTAGTAGCCTGACTCTGCTCTTTCTGCTGCACATGTTCTCAAAGTCTGGCAGAAGTCCCTGAGGCCTGTGACTTGTTCAGTTTATGCCAGAACAGGCCTGTGCTTCTCTTCGGAATGTCCCAGAGAAAACTGGCTCTTCCACACAGCTTCATGTGCTCACCGGGTCCATCCTTCTCAATCCAACCCCAATCAGCAGGAAAATGACTCAAAACTGTCCAGGAGATGAGATGGGGGGCAAAGCTGTGGATTACACCAACGCACGCACACACACAAGTTGGGTGTCCATGCTTTCTAAAAACATTACATTGACTTACATTCATTTCCTGGAGACTGATCCTAACTTTAACCACAGACACTATTTGCCTAACGTAAACCATAATACCAACCTATTTTAACCCATATATGAACTTTAGATCATTTTGTTGATTTAATGATGAAGGATTTGCATCATGGGGACCTGATTTTTGTCCCCATATCAAGGCAGGTCCACATGATGTGAGGGTTTGTACAGATTTTGTTCCCTGCAATATGATAAAAATCCATCACATACACACACCTATGTTGAGTTTCCAAGCTTGTTCGCATACACATTGGAAGATTTGAACCACAACACCTCAATCGTAGTGCCCATTTTTACATGCATTTTGATAAATCAGTTTAAATTGGACTAAGCAGTTATCCAGTTTTCCTGGTGTGCATGTAAACAAAGTGACTATGACTATTGTAGTAGATTACAGTGACTAGTGATAGTGACTATTTTGGAATTCTTGCATGATCCACTAAGTCCCAAAGCAGGCGCCCAAGATTCACTGTACTCCCTGCCCTCCAGCCTGTGTCTGTCTGTCTGTCTGCTGCTGGAGGCTCACCCCACACAGTGGCCACAGTAGATCCTTGCTGTGGTCTGCTGGAGAGAATACTGACCTTGCTTGCAGCTCTAGGGCTAAATGAATTAATGCTGTTTCATAACTCTCGCCGATAAGTCCCTTTTAATTGCTGTGACAGTAAAGTGGTTTGAGGAGGAGCTCCTGTGGCCATTCTGCACTATCTGCACTATTTATAATGATGCACATTACGTAATGAGGGAAGTCTATGACATCTTCTTAGTGAAAAAGTGGCCTACAGAACTTTATCAGCCCACTTAGGAAGAAGGGACCATACAGCAGAAACTAGTACAATGAAAAAAAATAAAATAAATAAAAACAAAAATAAGTTTATTTGAGTAAATGCTTTATTTGAGTTTACTTAAGTTATATGAGGCTAAGTACAAAATACCTCAGGGAACTAAGTTATTTCATTTTTGAAAATTTGAACTTTGAGTTGTGGCGTTTGTAGCTCCACCTTCGCTGAACCAGGTTTTTTGTCAAACCTGCTTCAATGCCTGATCTCTTCAGATTTCAGAAGCTAAGCATGGCTGGGCCTAGTTACTACTTGGGGAGACCTCAGTGAATACCACGTGCCACAGTAGGGTGCCAGTGGCAAAACTGTCATTGAGTCACTGGGCAAGACTCTTCACTACAATAGTATCTTACCACCAACAAGTGTGGAGAGAACACATAATCCACAAAATTGTAAAGTGAATTTGAGCATCTGAAAAAGTGCTGTATAAGACTAATGCGTTTTTGTTATTATAAGCCTAATACCACTTTGGGTTGTTTTTTTGTTTCAGTTATTGGAGTCGTTTGACAGTGAGGACCCCAGAGAGAGGGACTTCCTGAAGACCATCCTGCATCGTATCTACGGCAAATTCCTGGGTCTGCGTGCTTTTATACGCAAGCAGATCAACAATATATTCCTCCGGTGAGTTAAGCTCTTTCTGCATCTTCTTTCTTTATTTTTTCATCACTGCTGTCATCCATCTTTTCAGCCAAAGATCTAAATCCACATTCTGAGAGGAGGCCTTAAATTTAGATCCAAGGCCAAGCCTAGGTATATAAGTTCTTTCACTGGGCTGAGCTCCATGCCATCTAGGAAGATGCTGGACTACTTAAGTTCATATGGTTGCTTACTGAACATCATGCAGACTGTTTTTTTTTTTTTTTTGTGTCTAATAATAGCACTTCTGATTTTGATATCTCTTCTATTCTAAAATTAGTATGAGTTTTTGTTATTTAGTGCATTTGGGTGGTGTAAACTGTGAAGCAATTTCCTGCACAGGGTTAGGGTCTGTTAACAGAGAGTTAATAAAGTTAAGATAAGTGAGGAATAACTTTGGATGGCTGCAGACTAGTTCAGATTAGCTGCAGATTAGTTCTGTTTTTATGTTTCTACCACACTATAAATCGATTACAATGCTTTTTGTTTTGTCATTTATGTCTGTAATTGAGTATGTATACGGGGGAGGTAATGCAGAGCTGGACATTTTGCCGCCTTGGCCCATTTTAGTCCAACCCTTTGTCTTCTTCCAAGTTTTTGCTTATTGTAGTGTAGTAATAAGTTTGATTTCTTGCTTTAACTGCATCGTTTGCCCCAGAATCCACTTTCCTCCTCTGGGATAAAGCAGAGCAAACAGATGGAGCTCGTCATTTCAGGTGTCGAGTGCTCCCGCAGTCTACTCCCACCTGTGCCATCTGTCTCTGAGGGGAGAGGGCTGTGCTCCCCAGGGTCCTGCAGGATGAGGAGAGGTGTAGAGGAGAAGCTGGAGAGGTGCAGAGGAGGAGGAAAGGTGCAGAGGAGAAAGAGACAGACCGAAGGGGAGATGCAGAGGAGAAGGGGAAGGACAGTAGTTGAGGTGCAGGGGTGGAGGAGAGGTGCAGGGGAGGAGAGGTACAGAGAAGAGGTACAGTGGAGGAGCAGAGGTGCAGAGGAAGAGAAGGAATGTTGCAGAAGAGGAGAGGAAAGATGTAGAGGAGTATGAGATTGACAGAGCAAGTGGCAAGGTGCAGAGAAGTAGTGGTACATAGAGTGGTACATTAGGAGGGGAGGAAAGTTGCAGGGCAGAAGAAGTGCAGAGGAGTGGGAGATGGACAGGTGGAGGGAAGAAAGGGAAAGACAGAGATGGAGAGATGCAGAGTAGTAGGAGAAAGACAGAAGGTGAAATGCAGGGGAGGAGGAAATGTACAAAGAAGAGGTACAGTGGAGGAGTGGAGGAGCAGAGGAGGTGGCTAGGTGCAGAGGAACAGGAGAAGTACAGAGGAGGAGTAGAGCTGCAGAGGAAGAGGCATGGTGCAGGGGAGGAGGTGCAGAGGAGGGTGGGTGCATAGCCACTTATTCTCTCTGCCATGATCTGATGTTTTGTTCTGCAGGTTCATCTATGAGTCTGAGCGCTTTAATGGAGTGGCTGAACTACTTGAAATCCTTGGCAGGTAAGCTTTATGAATGAATGAGTAATATTATTTACGAAACACATTTTAATGCCCCTTAAACCTAAATAACATATTTCCAGTGCATGTGGCAGGTTAGACGACTCGTAGGGGCCGGAGCCTAATTTTTCATTGTAGGCACATGCAACTTGGTGGGTATATACAGTTGAAACCAGAAGTTTACATACACTATATAAACGCATACACTTTTTTCTTACTGACTGATATGAAATCAAACTAAACTTGTCCTGGTTTAGGTCAGTTAGGATTAGCAAAATTATTTCTATTTGCTACATTTCAGAATAATAAAAGAAGCTTCACACAATAGTTAGCAGGAATTTTGGCCCATTTCTCCTGAAAGACCCAGTGTAACTGAGCCAACTTTGTGGCCGTCTTGCTCACACATGCCTTTTCAGGTCTGGCTATAAATTGCACCAGTTCCTCCTGCAGCAAAACAACCCCATAACATGATGTTGCCACCCCAGTATTTCACAGTCGGGATGGTGTTCTCAGGTTTACAAATTTCCCCCTTTTTCTCCAAATGTAATGATGCTCATTATGGACAAACAGTTCAATTTTAGTTTTGTCAGACCACAGAACATGTCTCCAAAAATTAAGGTCTTTGTCCCTGTCTGCATTTACAAACTGTAATCTACCTTTTTTATGTTTCTTTTGGAGTAATGGCTCCTTGCTGCAGAGTGCTCTTTCAGCCCATGTCGGTACAGTCCTCATTTCACTGTGGATAATGACACACTCTTACCAGCTTCAGCAGCATCTTCACTAGGTCTTTTGCTTTTGTTCTTGGGTTGATCTGCACATTTCAGACCAAAGTTTAGTTTGATTTCATGTCAGACAATGGAGAAAAAACATGTGTCTTTTTATATAGTGTATGTTAACTTCTTTCTTCTACTGTATGGCGTCTCGAGATAGACAAAAAAGTATATTATGGCCCGCCCTAAACCACACAGGACATTGGCCATATTGGATGAGACATCCAAAATCTAGACCTTGTACTTTTCGTACTTATCAGACGGACTCCAAACTGAGGCAGCATCATCAGGACATATCTGGGGTCAAAATTTGTTAAAAAGAACTCGTCAGGGTGTGGCCATTTGAAAGCTTAAAAATCCCTGTAACTCTAACTAAAATTGTCGGATTTGGATGAATCCAAAGTAGCGTTTGTGTATTTTGACGATCTGGACTGAATGACGTGTGAATTTAAGCTGTATCTTTAAAAGTGTCTCCAGCTCTCCCTGCAAAGTTAAAATGGTGCTGTGAAATTTTGTATGTCGTAAACAAATAGAATTTGGTACACAAACCTTTGATATCTGAATGAAAGTGCCAATGAAGACCACGCCCTGTCTACATCCACATTTGCATGTCCGCACCTCAAAAAAGTCAATCAGAAGTGAAAAGAAAAAAGTTTGTCGTAATCAAATGAAATTTGGTACACTAATGTTTTGTGACTTTGAGCTAAAAATTCTATGGAGACCACACCCTATCTCCGACGTGAAGGCGGCCAATTTGAATCGAAATATGCAGATGTCCAAAATCTAGCTTGTCCTTAGGCAGCATCATCAGGACATATCTGGGATCAAAAGATGTTTAAAAAATTGACATAAGTCTCAGGGTGTGGTCATAATGAGCTCTCAATGAACCATTGTGAAAGCATAAAAATTCTGGTAGCTTTTGCAAAAATCGGCTGATTCAAACAAACCCAATGTTGCGTCTGTGTATTTTGATGAGCTGGAAAAAATTATGTTTGGATTAAAATTCTATCTATAAATGGCTCTCCAGCGCCCCCTGCAAATTTACAATGGGCTGTAAACATTTATCCCCAACATGACACTGGGAATATTGAGTATTGAACTGCTTGCAGTTTTAAATAGATTCTGTTGTCTTGTCTAGTTTTCCTTCATTTTTGTAGGTGAATGTAGGTGAAGTTTATCGTTTTACTTCCTGTGTGGACACAAGCAGGAGATATGACATATGTAAAATCACTGCATAACTATTACCAAGCAACAATAAGGGTAACAGGGGGTGAAATTTCTAAATTACAGAACAGTTATCATTAGACTAATACAAATAAATAATATATAACACCAGTAATAATTATAACACCAGCACAAAAAGGCTTAAACTGCCCAAAGATGGCTTCCTTGCATATAAATTGTCCCTGCATTTTGGATGGAATGTTCCATGTTGATGACATAAGTAGGCGACTAGATAGAGGTATTCAATTTTAGAGCTTAGCGTTACTTCCTGCTTTTTTTCCCCCACATACTGCCACTTCATTGATGTAAAACTATAATAAATATTTACGACAGGTCAGTGACGTGCAGTCAGGAGAGGCAGGTTCATCAAAAAAAAAAAAAAAGAAAACCTGTCATGTGCACTTTAAATCCAAAATGTCTGCCTGTCCACCAGTGCACACCCTGCTCTGTGTGATCTAATGCTGCTCTAAAATGTTCTGTGTGTGGCAGTATCATCAACGGCTTTGCTCTGCCGCTGAAGGCTGAGCACAAACAGTTCCTGATGAAGGTGCTGATCCCTCTGCACACAGCCAAAGCTTTGGTCCTGTTCCACGCACAGGTACACACAAAACACATCAAATATAATATATATCAATATGTATTTCTGCTCAAATGTTTAGAATAGAAGTATTGATTTGAGATCATGAAATTTATACAAGTGGACTGAGGGGGTGTGATGTCCCCCATAGCGTTCAGTTGCAACCAAATGAAGCCAATCGAGGATTGCAGCTATAGCGGCTAATCTGGCTCTTCAATAGCCCTTCGTGCCAGCACTGCTGGTTTGGCAGGGGGCGGGTTATGATGGCTGTCAATCAAGTATGTTACTAACACTCACGAGAGCTGACCTTGGGGAAAGAAGGCACCTGATTGGTCTGTTATTAATGTTCATATCTTGATTTATGGAAAAAAATGGCAAATTAAAAACACCACGTAGAGTGAGTTTATATGAACACAAGACCAAAATGACAGCAGCAGTTACAGAGAGAGGGGCGACCTTTTTTCAGTAGAAAGTGCCTTGTCTGTTTTTGAGATTTAATTGTCAATTTCCAGTGTCCCAGAGGCTCAGCAGTCTCACTTGGACCACTTAAAGGTGCAGATATAAAGATGTAGTTACACTACCAGTCAAAAGTTGGGCACACTTTTTTTTAGGTTTCTTTATCTTTTCTTCTTTATTTTATTTTGTTATGTATGATTCTTTCTGAAGGCATCAAAACTATGAATGATACATGGAATATAGCAAACAAAAATAAACTCAGAGTAACTCAAAAGTTGTTTTAGATTTTTATTTTATTTTTTTGCTTTGATGACTGCTTTGCACTTTTGGCATTTCTTGACTCTGACAAGGTAAAGTGAAAGTGAAAACCATTTCAGGAGACTTCACGAAGAAGCTCATTGTGAGAAGGCCAAGGGTTTGTCAACAAAGCAAAGGATTGAGGATTTTAATATAAAATCTAAAACTTTTTTTTTTTTTGCTACATATTTCCATATATATTGCATTTATTTAATGTCTTCTGTTTGTGTCTAAAATTTAGAGAGTAGTAAACTTAAATAAAAAAAAACAAACAAAAAAACACTGAATGTGTCCAAACTTTGACAGGTAGTGTAAGTGTGAAATAAAAGGTGTAATAAACATTCACCACCATGTCAAGAAGTGAGGCAAACTCATCTAATCAAATAAGTCAGACGCTCCTTGTCACGTTCTCCAGCTGTGACCAGTTTGTTTTGTATCCTCAGAATACAGTAGATAAAAAAAAAAGGTTGACCTTTTTTCCTCCATTCATTGTTACAAAGCAACAATCTTTTTCAAGTATGCTCCAAGCAGAGGTGGGTAGAGTAGCCAAAAAGTTTACCCAAGTAAGAGTAACATTACTTCAAAATAATATTACATAAGTAGAAGTACAACGTAATGGTCCAAGAAAATACTCAAATAAGAATAACTATCAGGATGCTACATCTGATTTATAATTTAAAGTTTATGTAATTATATTTATTATTTATTTTCAAAGGACATTCATAAAAATGAGACGTACTAAACCATATCTGAAACACAAACTTTCAAATAATTTCCTATTGTCAACATAACGCTCTTGTCACTTGTAGACTTAATCACTATGGGAAGAGGAACCAAAACTTTTGAAGACTCAAGAGTACTGTTACTTCAAAGAAAATATTTCTCAAGTAGGAGCAAAAGTATGCTGCTAGAAAAGTACTCTGAAAAGTATAACTTCTATATTGATGTGCTCCAAATCTTTAGCGTAACAGTATTTTTTTCTCTTTCAAAACCTCACAATTTGTACATTCAAGTAAAAGGCCATCTTCCCAAGTTTACTTCTAAACAGATTACAGACAGGGAAATGTATATTATGTGTGCATTTAGAAGTATAATTTGTACTGCTAAAATTAATTGGCATTTCCTCTTGTGCTTGTAGCTGGCTTACTGCGTCGTCCAATTCCTGGAAAAGGATCCCACACTCACTGAACCGGTATTTGTATTTTTATATTTTGGCATGATACCGTTTGTGAGCGCCTTGTGGCAACTGCTCATCAAGCTAAATGAAACCACTTAAAACGATGACAAACTTACCAACTGTTATGTCTCACCATTTTGCTTTGACAACTGTGGTAGAATAACATGCTTTTCTGCACATTTTGTAGGTGATTCGAGGGTTGCTCAAGTTTTGGCCTAAGACGTGTAGCCAGAAGGAGGTAATTTATTTATTTATTTATTTGAAGTAGTTTGTATAGTGTTTTATCAGTTGTTGACGTTGTTTGTGTAGGTGATGTTTCTGGGTGAAATTGAAGAGATTTTGGATGTCATTGAGCCGACGCAGTTCAAGAAGATCCAGGAGCCACTGTTCAAGCAGATAGCCAAATGTGTGGCCAACCCCCATTTTCAGGTGCACTAACACAGATGGAGCACCCCGATTTCTTGCCTTCACCTGAATTCTTAAGAGTGTCTAAAATGCATGTAAATGAGGAACTTTGATTTGAATGTCCCAATTGCATAAACACAACTGGAGAACTCCTTATGTAGTCTACTGCACACAGTGCACCCCAACAATGAAGAGAGGCATTCAACTGCACTGGGCAAGAAATGACCAGGAAAACATTAGACATATGTTTGGGCAGGCATAATAAATATTAATACAACAGCACAACCCTAAGTATTCTATATTTTAAGACAATTGGTATTCTTTATTTTAATTCATTTTCATTTTAATAGGTTGTTTATGTTATATTTTACGCTTTTAATAAAAGCATACGCTACGAGCCACAGTTAGCTAGCCTACTGCGGTGCACAGAGCAGAGTAATAGGTTGGGTTCATATGACATAACATTTTAAACTTCTAAATTTAAAAATTAAAGTGGAGGACTGGTCATAATTCTATGGTGGAATTAGGCAGAATAAAACCCTTTCAGTCATATGCACAGCTAAACAGAACTGTTTGGAGCCTGGATTTAAATATGTCAAAGTAGAGACTTATCTTTAGGAGGTTTTAGCTGCATAAAACTGAAACGCTGATTCCGCATGTTTAGCCCTGACTCTGAGCTCTAGGAGGAGGCGGGTCGCTGAAGTCCTCAGAGTGTAAGACTCTATGGCTCTAGCATGTGGGAGACGTACTTTGGTCCTGGTCCATGGAGACACTTGTTCACAAGCAGAGCTGCTTTAAAGTCTAGGAGCCACAGGAGCCAGTGCAGAGACCTGACCACAGGACACATGTGTGAAGTACTTCCTGGTTCTAGTCAGGACTCGAGCAGCAGCGTTCTGGATGTACTGCACCTGTTTTAAGGCTCATTTGGAGAAGCCAGTGACCTGGCCGTTACAGTAGTCTAACCTACTGGAGACAAATGCTTGGATAAGTCTCTCTAAGTCTGGCTATAACAGTATACCTTTGATTTTTGTAATGTTTTAGGATAGTAAAAAGCTGCAGATGTTATTGATTTGATGTGGCTGTTAAAGTCAGAGTACCTTCTAAATCTGGTACACATCTGGTGAACTGCTTCTTCAGTCAACACATGTGTTCCTGAAATGCCCTTGTGCTGGCATCTCTCCTACTGTCCTTCACTCCATTAAAACATTTTTAAAGTGCATATGATATTTTGTTAAATCAATGTTTAATCTGTCAGAAAAATGCCAATAATATCAATGAAAAACTCATTGCTACTTCCTGTATTTTTATTACATTTTTCATCTTAACTAAAAAAAAACTGCCACTTAACTAACTGTGAAACTTAACTGTGAAACTCTGATAAATATTTAGCGCACCCACTAAACCAAGTCATTAGAAAAATGAAAATGAAAACTTGTCTGGCCTCTCTCAGACCTGACTCTCTGTCAGTGGGGACTTTGGAGCTCCAGCTTCTAGTGTTGTCGCAATACTAAAATGTCAAACTCAATTTCAATACTAAGGAATAGACTCAATACTCAATACTGATTCTGATACCACCATAATAAAAAAAACACATTTTCTTTAGACAATAGAATGTGATTTTTCACACTAAATGTTGTACTTTGTATTCTATTCCCATGTGTGTTATATGTGTGTAATCCGTCTGTGTGCAGTAGGTTCATAGTGGTCCACGAGTGTATACTAGTCTATGTGTCTTATACTTGTGAAAGACTTTTGCTTTTTAAAACTAGGAATCTGGTTTGTCCAGTGTAACTGATTTTTCCACATCAAATCAATAAATTAATCAAATGTTTGCTGCAGGTGGCAGAGAGGGCGCTCTACTTCTGGAATAATGAGTACATTCTGAGCCTCATTGAGGAGAACATCGATAAGATCCTGCCCATCATGTTTGGCAGCCTGTACAGGATCTCAAAGGAGCACTGGAATCCGTGAGTTTTTCTAGCAGCATACTTTTACTCCTACTTGAGTAATATTTTTATTGAAGTAACAATACTCTTACTAGAGTTAAAAGTTCTGGTTACTATTCCCACTGTGAGTGAATCTACAAGTGACAAAAGCTTTAGGCTGACACAATATGAAAGGATTTGAACATTTGTGTTTCTTGCAGCTCCTTCAGATATGATTTAGTTTGACTTATTTTGTGTCTGTCCTTTGAATATACCAGGTTTTGTGCATTATTTAATGTTCTGTCTTTCCAATTAAACATTAAAAGTCCTGTATTATGCAACATTGACTCACCATTGAGCTTTTAACTGTGTTGTTATAATATTGTTACGTTATCAAAAACAGACCTGGAGTTGTTTTGGTTCATTCACACATGTTTGAGTAACACTTTACTATTAGTCTCTTTACATCTCATCAAAACTGCTCTGTTCCAGCTTGTGATGTCATGAAGTGGTAGTTTTCAAGTTAATGTATACCTTTTACCTTTAGTTCAGTTGAGATTGACAATTCCAGGGCTGAAATTATCCAATTCTAGCAAAGGTGTATGTGTGTATGAGTGTTTTCTGTTTGAGAAAAGAGCTCAGCATAAATCTACAGGGTTTATGTTAAACATGTGTGACTGAAACAAAACACAAGTCTAGGTCTGTTTGTGATGAGGAAACAACATTAGAACAGATCAGAAACAGTGTAATATGGGCCCTTTAACTTTACATTAAATTATAAATCAGTAGTACTTTTTCAAACCCCCCCCCCCCAAAAAAAACAACATGTAAGACAATACACAGATTGAATTACATTTCTATTTTAATTCATGTTTTATTATTTTGTAAACGTTTTAGTCCTGTACAGTTCACAAAAGCTAGCAGAAGCTGTTGACATTACCATGGCAACAGCTGTATCTAAGCCTGTCTGCATTTGCATGTTGGCAGGACCATTGTGGCTCTGGTCTACAACGTTTTGAAGACGCTGATGGAGATGAACGGGCCTCTGTTTGATGAGCTCACAACGTCCTACAAAACCGACCGACAGAGGTATTCTACACTAGGACTAGGAAGTTTCTGGTTTCACAAGATGGGTTTAAGCATGTCTGCCATGCATTTATTCAAGGTGTTTGTATAGCTAAAAAGTTCATTTAAAAATATGCTTTTTTACTGTGGCCGGCCTTGCCTCTAGCTTGGCCTGGTGTCATCTGCTTGTCTTTATAGAAAAGTGGCTTTTCTCCATAGACCTTCTTTTGCAAGATTGTCCCTAAAGTCAGATGGACAAGCACAAGTGTTGTTTTAGTCTTTTTTTAATGTTTTATTTCAAATCATACAAATGTAAAAGCCAAAGTGAGCTGGACAAGAAGTTGCTGGAGGGAAGATGTTTCACTGCTCACTTCTTCACTTTTTCAGAAGCAGCTTGGATGAGCAGCCAAACGTCTTCACTCCTGCAACTTTTTGTCCAGTTGACAGGTTTAACTTTGGTTTTTACTATGGATCAGACCTGGATTACGCAGACACTCTCAAAAAACATTTTATGAATGAACTTTTTTAAACAGTCTGTGAGGAGATGTACTCACTTTGTGCACCAGAAGAGCTGCAACATCTCCATAGGCTTTTAAATAAGACATACCATGCTTGTATCTGCTATATAGTTATAATCTATGACACCCATGGATCGTTATGTTATAATTGGGACATTTTAAGTCGCGATATTCTTCTAAAAGGATACACTTTCCCTGACTTCTGCGTTAAAAAACTATGGTACCCAATGGAAGCTGATGTCATTGTAAATATCATCACAACAAAGAGCTGTGAAGTTGTCTGCACCTCCTGTGGACAGTTGCAGATCAAACCAGCGAGCTGTGATTTTCTTTTTTTTATTATGTTTTTTTTTTTTTTTTTACTTCCTCTTACTTACTCTTACTATCCTACGGATATCACTGATTAAGAACATAAAACTGACAAAGTAAATACATAGCAGTGGGTGTGTACTACTAGCACTGAAAACAGGAGTTGATCGGCAATATAGCAACTTAAAAATAAGCGGTTAAAGACTGCTCGATTACAAGCACAAATCTCTCCAAATACAACTTCAGGGGAGTAAATGGAGTAAAACAACTCTAACATGGCGAAAAGCTCTTAAAAGTCCATTTTGCAGAATAGGCCCACTTTAAACGAAAGCGCTATAAAACAGTACTCATAAAATTATTCAGATCATACTATCTTTACAGGTTCATTTTGACAGTATAGATTAACTGGGACTATCCCGCATAAATTATGATGTTTGGTCACCCTATCTTTCATTACAGTAACAAGTAGCTAATGCTAATCCTAATGCTAATGCTGTTTTCAGGGAGAAGAAAAGGGAGCAGGAGAGAGACGAGCTGTGGAGGAGATTGGACACACTCAGACTGAACCATTGCGGTCCCAACAACAGCCACGGTCTGCAGAGCGCCCACAACTTCAACAATAACAACAACAACAGTAATCATGGCAATGACACAAATCACTCCACCACTAACACCCAGAGCTGCGGTGGTCAGGAGAATGAGCCAGATGCATATGAACACAAATCAGAGTGTGAGGAGAGCCCTGACCCCAGTGATCCCTGCGACCCAAGTGACCCCAGTGATCCCCGCGACCCCACCAACACCAGTGCCAAATGACAATAAAAACGTCTTAGGTGTGAGAGTAGAAGCGTTTCTGTCCACACTAATGTTTCGGTATTGTCCAGGTTCCACTTTACGGGTAGTTAAGGAATGCTGACACTGCCACAGAGAGCCATGATGTCGAGTGTGTTTGAGGATAAACAGTATTCTTAGTTACGTGCACTGCTTAAAAACTCCACTTTATTTTCCTTCTACTTTCCCTACCATCATACTCAAGCTAGAGGCTAGAGCAGGGGCCTGTAACCAATGTGTTTCGTATGTATTTGAACAAAATTTGTTTGTATAAGCAGCTCTTGAGGTCAAAATGAGTCCACTGGGTGCATTCTGCATCTACTAAAGTTAAGGTATTATGCAAAATTTACTGTTTGGAGCTTACTACCATGTTATAACATTCCCTCATCATCATTTTAGATGTCATCCATGCATGTTTAAGTACTATAGCGATCTCTACCAGACCCTATTCGAACCCTCCTTACGGTTAGCTGTACAATCCTGTACAAGGCTCTGCCCACAAGCCTACATCTATGCTCCATGCAAACCTGATGTGCTGTGCAGTAGTTTCATTAGTGTGATGCACACTGCTTGTGTTGCGATGTTACGATGTGTGCAAAGGGACTCAAAATATAGCATTTTCATAACAATAAAAGGTAAAATGGTGATCTTAATATGTTATGTGTTGGCAATTAATCGCCCACATAAAAAATACCTCCCTCTTTAAAAAGCACGTTATTTTTTATTAATCAGGAAGTGTGCATTAAAATGCTAATTTTTGTTAGCTTTACCTGAAAGATGAGAAAAGAGCTTATAAACTCATCACAATGCATAAGGAAGGTGAGGACCATTGGACCGTTGCAAACAGTTAAAAATGAACTAGTTTTCTTTTTCACAATTTTAAAAAAGTAAAAATCTGGTACAGCGCCTTTAACTTTTTCTGCTTCTCTTTTACTAGCCACAGTAACCCGAGGTCCGTGTACATATTAAGTACATGACATTATATTATTTTGAAAACCCTTATGGAGGTGCTCGCGGTCCTCCCATAGACCTCTATGGTTTAGAGTCAGTAGGCTAGAGTCTTGGATGGTGAGACAGCAGGGCTACAGTTGTTTTCAAATGCTGCTTGTGTGTGTTGCTCAAGTCTGTGGACAGAGTATTTAAACGAAGCATTTGTGTGGACAGGCTTTGTAAATGCCAGCACACACATATATGTATTTAGTATATCTGGATTGTCTGTTCCAAAATGTATTCTTTCACCAGAGATAATTTTTTGATTGTGGCAGTTTAACACCAAGTGTAAATCATAAGGGCTTGAACTTTTGGGACTTGAACTTCTTTTAAAGATTTGAACTTTTTAAACCTGCTGTTTATAAAACTGTCGACCTTAAGGGTGAAGGGCAGAGACAGACAGTCATTGTATAGAAGTGTGCCAAACTAATAGTAATGCAACCAAAAAGCAGAGATCCATGGCTCCTTCTAACGGGTGGTGGGTACATGTGCTATTTAAGACACTGTTTACGAGGATAGTGCACTTAAAAGGAAATGCAGAAAGTTTTTGGTTGCACCACTATTATATAGGTCACTTCTGTGTGCAATAGTAAATACGTATGAATTCATAAAAACTTCAAAATGTATACTTAAAATGTATTGATACCTAGCTACATCAGCCATAACTCATAGTGGGAGAATGCTAGTCAGTAGAAAGTTGATTCTAGTGGAGTAAGAGGTCCTTATTGACAGGAGAACAAACAGTAGCCTTATTTAGCCACTGCACTTGTTCATTAGCAGAGCTTCTAAGTATGAATGCACTTTTGTTTACTGCCAAAGTACTTTATTGTGATGAAATGTGAATGAGTCTGATTTGAGAGTCCCCATTCAGTAGATTGAACTCTCCAGGCTCTTAAAGCACAGAAGTGTTGGAGCAGTACATGTATGCGGCCTTACCCTGAGCAGACCAGTGCAAGAGCCGAGTAGTGTGCAACAGAGCACACCTGCTTGAAGAGCTCTCACCCTGCCCCATGAGCTAACATTAGCATCTCTGGACTCTCTCATGGTGTGTCAGTGGGACAGATACTTGTGTTCTATATACAAATCTATTTTTGTCTAAAAGCAAACCAGACTCAGTACTATATTTTCAAGTATAAATAGTATAACTGTATATTTCAACCTGTTTTTGGCTGAAGGGGTGCAGGGTCTGTGTGTATATTTTGGTGTGAATATGTGTAAAGCTATTTTAAAGGGAATCTTCTTTTTCACTTTCCCATTTGGATGTATTATTTTATTATTGTCTTGATAATAACTGAGAGAAACAGTGTTGCTGAGGTCTTACCACTTTGAAACCAAGATCATGTGTAACACACATTCAAATGGATGTAACTCTTGTGATAACATACAGGGAACATGTATGGTAATTCTTACAGTAACAGACCGTGAATATGTAGACTGTGGACAGGCTCTTCCGATGTCATACTGACTGGTGAATGACCGATGCCGATTGTTTAGAATGAAAGATGGCCGATAAGCTCTGCCGATATTTCTGGGCCGATATGTAGAGCCAGTTTAGACAGTTCTTTTTTTTTTTCTCCCCAAATTATGTCATTTAAATTTAGTAAAAATCCACATCCATCATCCACAGCCTTTTTTTTTTTTATCACAGACCTATAAGAGAGCTGTGGAGTCATGTTTTGTGCCACTTTCTCTTCACATTCAAGCGTTAAAATAAGGCTTTATGTGTACTCTTTAGGCAGCAGGTCGGCCAAAACAAAATTTATAGAGGTCACATAAGTTTTAGCTCTTTTTCAAACTTAGAATTCAGCACAATTGTATTATACTGAATTCAGAAATCTGGCCTATGAAAATAATTTAAAGATTTGTGAAATCAGTAGAAATAATCAAATTCCTTCATACACTTCTTTTCTTTCATTGTGGATTTTCTTTGACTCTTGAGAAGCAAACGTCAGATGACTCATACCTCTTGTTTGTGATCCGCCCAGTCAGAATGAGTCTGGAGGACTGCTCTAGACTCTCCCGGTTGGACATTCCAGGATGCTGGTTCTGTTCCATGTGATGCCTCTGTCAGTCCATTCCAGTGTGTCTGTAGGACTTGTTTTGTATCTGCAGATTGCAAACCTAATAAACGTTGGATTTAAATGGCTTGTATTATTCATTCTTTATTAAAGCTCTCTTGCAGTTTTAGAATACAATCACAACTGAACCGCAGCTGCCAGCGCCTTAACCTGCATATAGATGACACATTCATCAGCAATCAGCATGACACTTTTTACCAGTAAAAGCTACATTTGATCTGAACATGTTTACGTTGGGTCATATTTATGGAATTTGAAATTAAAATCTTAACGTGCAATTCCTTTAACCCTTTGTTCCCTCCATAGAAACCCTTAACATTTATGTCTTGGTATTTTTATGTTATTACAAAGGAAGAAACAAGAAGCAAAAAATCTGTGACGCCCTACTTTTGAAATGAATTACATGGTACATAATAATGTAATAAAACTTGGTAAATTCATGGCTACAGAAACAAAAAGCAAAAAATTTAATCATTTGTCTGGTGTAAATTTTTTGTTTTTGTTTAGAATGTTCAATTCCAGCTCAATCCGGAAAAAAAATGTAGCCTACATTGCACATGAATCAACATCGGACACTGTAAATGTGCCTTAGTTACATCCACCTTCAAGAATTTAAATATTAATATATAATTTAAAATATTGAATCTTGTAGAGCTCAACAGTGACGCCTGATCCGGTTCTGGAAGTACATTTTCCATTCATTTTTTCCATAGATTTTAGTGATTTATAATGTTTCAGAAACAGATTTTAAGTAAAATTATTGGTCTTGTAGTCAGTAGTTATCACAAGGCTGATTAGCCCTGAGCTAGCGTTCAAACTTTTAATATATATTTTTTTCCAGAAAGTCGTTGCTGAGCTCTATTAGTTAATGACTTGCTCCAAAACTTTCCATGTTAATCTTATGGCTTCACAGTTCATTCAACTGACAACAATCACGTCTTTGGGGTTAATGTGAAAGAATAAATTAACTTTAGTTCATTTGTCAGAGAAGACACAGAACTTTGTGGCAGGTTTTGTTTCATGTGGATGTGGATATGCCCAGTTAAAGACAAACCAGGTCTATAAATGTGCAGATTCCACCAGAGACTTCTGACCTGTGCTCCAGGGCCCAGTTTAGCTCATGAATAATCCAGTAATGTTCATTTTTATAATACAGCTGTACCAGCCCAATTCATAGGCTCTATATTTGGGGACATGCAGTTACAACATGCATTTGTGTTTTCTATTGAGATACCACTCATTTGTCAGTGGTCTGCAGGCTGAATGTGAGCTAAAAAGAGCATGACAGGTTTGACTACTCATTTAACTAAGTCATAGTTAACATAATTATATTTAAAATCTTGTGTAGTTTTGACTACAGTGGTTAAGTTTAGAATTTTACTTTCTGGTAGAACATGATGAGCAGCAGATGGCCCGTTACATAACCTTTACCTTTATGTTACCAGGGGCAAAAAAACAAAAACACAATAGTTATAATTAAATGAAATAAAAATAGATGACCACACTTGTGTTTTATTAAATGAGGGTTAAAACTGTCAGAAAAATATGGTGTTTGGGCATAAATTGTTTTTGTATTTTGAATGGAAGCGTTTCTTTGTACGTTTCTTCTCAACTTTTTACTGTAAACTGCCACTTAACTGATGCAAAGTTATGATAAATATTGACCAGAGTTAATATTCCACTAAACCAAGTCAAAATAATTAGAAAATCATGAAAACCTTTAATATGCTCTTGTAACACAAACCTGACTTTGAGTTTGTATGTGGCCATCTACTGGACTGTTTGTGTAACTGCAGGGCTTTCATGACCCACTGTAGGAATATTATTCATGAAAGACTTATAATTTCATATTTGTACAAATCCATTAGAACAACATTTATCCTAAAAAGCTTTTTTCATCTCGCATGTTTACACTTTTTCACTGTTAACTTTCATATAGCCTACTGAGATATCTTCAGAGTGATAATAATGACATATGAAGAAAGTGGCAGATATTACGGGGATTATTACACAAAACCACGCACAAAACGGATTTTGATTTACATTTATGGGCTGTGTGTATGGTAACATGACTCTGTGTATGGTAACATGACTCTGTGTATGGTAACGTGGCTGTGTGTTTGTTAAGGTGGCTGTTGGGTCAGTCAGGTGTTGTCGGTGGATTCTTTGGTGGTTTCTGGAGCTTTGAATTCGGGATTGCTTGTGTGCTCTGCTGGTGTTGGACTGGTAGCATGTTGGTTTTGTGGATTGGTGGCTGTTGTTTGTTGGATGGTCGATTTTGACATTTAGTTAATGTGGAATTTTGGCTATAGTAGACCCAAGTTCTTCTTTGGTTGATAGAATGGATTGGTTGGCTGGGTATACAAAATAAAATAAAATAAAGCTCCCCTTAACAGTTTAAACCCAGTACATACTCCACAAACACAACTCGTGTATGAAAGGTAGGGTATATACGGCAAAGGCTATTGGATAGGGTTATTAGTATTAGTAGTATTAATATTAGCAGTAGTAATAGTATTGGTATCATAGGTTAAGAGGAAGGTTCAGGCAGGTTCACAGATCAGGTGAAGGAAGGGCTTCGAGATGGACGTCAGTCTACAAGATGCGGCTTGTACAGTAGGAATAAAAAGTTGTATTGTAGAGTTGGGGTTATTGGCAGGGTTAGTACTGAGATTAGCAGTAGTAATAGTATTAATATCAGGTTAAGAGTCAGGGTCAGGCAAGGTCACACATCTAGTGGAGCGGGGTGCTTCAAGCTGCTCAATGACCTTCAAGGAGAAGAAGACCACCCTGTTCACCTTCTGGTCTTGTTCAAGGTAAAACTTTTAATGGCTAACACTTTTTCAAAGCCCGCCTCCTGTGCGGGCTCCAGCTGAAGAGACTAGTAGACCTATTTCCACCTCTACACTTGATAAAGCCAGCACCCAAGGCCCGATTGGGCAACTGAAGAAGACCATAGCAACAAGGCAGCAGAGAAGTGAAGAACAGAGCACTGTAGAAGAACAGGTTTGTTTTAAAATACACATTGCTAAATACACTAAATGCATACTAGTGATGGGTAAATGATACCTCAGTGTGTGTATCACACTTTTCCCCTTGTGTGTCGAGACTGTATCACACTGTGTTGGTAAGTGTATTGGCTCCATCTAGTGGTTTAAAAATGTACTGCAGCTACACTACAAAAGAAACACATTGTAATGAGTTTGCATAACTAAGTGCAAGATATTACTTTTTCCATGTGAACATAACAATTGGGCCTATGTTCAATAATCTCTATATGAAATTAGAGTGAATATTCCTGTGATGATTAATTGTGTGTGTCATACGTGTGCTTGAGGATTTTAAACATTTTTATTAAGAAAAATTAGTTTTTGAAGCATGTTTGGGCTCAAACGATTTATCCTCTTGGAAACAATTTCTCCAGCTTCAGAGAAAATTGGCAATCTTTTATTATAATTAAAATGCATCGATTTAGGGCCTCTTTTCTAGAAGCTTGAAGTAAAAAGGAAAGGTGTTTGATTTAGATTATTATTAGTCTCCATAATAATTTGTGACTAATTACAAAATACTAATCCACCAGTGTGCATTCCTGGTGTATTTGGTTCTCTGTCATGGCGAGCTCTATGATGCCGGAGCATTGATGATGTTCTGGTTGCATAGGACAGTGGTCGGCAACGTGCGACCCGCGGGAAAATGTTGGCCCTTTGCCAATTTTTTTTGGCCCGCCAGAGGATTTTGGACTTTTTTCTGGCATTGATTCTTTAATACCAAGTTGTGTGGGCACTGCTACGGGCATTCCACTGCCCATGATGTGCATGCAACACAACATTTAAAGCAAACTATGAACTGGTGTGTACATACACCTTCACCAGTCAAAATCGTGGCTAACAGTTTTTGGACATCTGGTGAGGCAAGTGCCGACTGCCGAAGGAATGTGCACCAGTTACGCTATAGCCGTAGTTTTTTCTCTAACGGAGTACCGTAATTTCACGGCTGTATGGCGCAGTTAAAAGTCTGAAATTTTCTGCAAAGTGTATGGAGCGCCCTATGGTGCGGTGCGCCTAATGTGCAGTCTTTTACTATGTCCGCTTCTGGAGAGCGGACTGAGGAGAGGACAGCCTGAGAACGGTAAAGGGGGAATGGTGGGCGTGAAAGAAGACGCAACCCGAATAGTATAAAAGCGCAGGTATGCGTATTATGCAAAACAACATTGTTTTGGCAACCCTTTAAATGCCACCTAGGAGACACTCTTATGAAGCGCAAGTGGCCAAATGAACTCAGAGCTTGCTGTCATTCCGGGAGGCTTGACGAAGGAACTCCAGCCGCTGGACATCACCGTGAACAGAGCGTTCAAAGTACGGTTGCGATGGATGACAGACGGCGAGCACAGTTTTACTAAAACTGGGAGGCAGTGCCGGGCGAGTTACGCCACAATTTGTGAATGGATTGTGGATGCTTGGGCTCACGTGTCTGCTGGTTATTCGAGCTTTCGCAAAAGCATCGTTCAGGAGGAGCCGCAGCAACACGGACTCTGATAGTGACGAGAGGGAACTTGGTGTTTTTGATAGAGATCTAATTAATGAAAAAAAAATATGGGAGCACTTTGTTAAATACTATATTAAAGCACAACCGAACACAGTTTTGCTTCCTTTGCCTTTTTTTTAGAGCACATACTAACATTTTACCGTGCCTGCGCCCTAAGGCCCGGTGCGCCTTTTATATGTGTTAAATGCAGAAAAGGCACCGTAACTGAAACTGCGCTTTATAATCCGGTGCGCCTTATAGCTGTGAAATTACTAACTCATTACTTTTTATATATTGATATATATATACAGTATAAAACATTAGAGATTTGGCCTGTAACGCAAAGCAAAGCGTGAATATGCAAGGCTCATTGTACAAATTGTTGTCCAAATACTTTTAAAAACTCGCCTTCAGAGAAAGGCTTGCTAGCTTTTGCTAATTTGAATGCCAGTAAAAACTTGCCTTGGTACTTTGTTCGAACTTTGGTGAAAGAATATTTTGTTGTCCACTTTTCTTTGATTTTTTTTTTTGCAGAAGGGCTGATAAGAGAATAACAGAGTAATACAAGATAGATGTAGATGAAGTGTGCCATAATTTGGTCATGTTCAGTGGGCCGGATTAATAAGCCCAACGTGGCCCCCGGGCCGCAGTTTGCCCACCCCTGGTTTAGACCATCACTAATGCATACTACTAATTAACACAAAAAATATTGGTTTGTGTCTTTCTTTATGTGCAGGTGAAGGCAGAGATAAAGATCTACTTGTGTCTTCCTTCCATTGAGGACCTGCTGCTGTGGGCAAACATGACACTTTTTTGCACTTTAATCTACCATGAAGGACTAAAAGAACTAAAGTTCCAAATACAGTTGTATTTAATGTTCGTATCCTTTCTCTGGAGGCGTTCTCAGGTTGGTTCATGTGTTTTATTATAGTAAAGAGTTATATAATTGACACATTTATTAACAGAACAATGCCACCTGGACTCATTTGTTTACAAATATTTTCTCAATTCATTGTTCATTTCACTTGCAGGAAAAAACAAACAAACAATAAATGTGATAGCTTAGATACCTGCAAATGGCAATTGATGTTTTAGTGACTATTTAAAAAACTGTAAACCTTAGTTTAAGAATTATCGTGATAATATCATTAATTGCAAATATTTTGGTCAAAATAATCGTGAGTCTAAATTTGAATATTGTCCTATGCCTACTCTACCTGTCAGTGTCGCCCATAATAAAAGCGCTGTATACCCGTCAGTGTGGCTGGTCACAGAGAACAACACGCTGTTGCTTCATCTGCTGCATTAACAACTTTAAAGTGGTGAGTAGTTGTTTTGATACGCTAGAGGGCGCTAACGACCTATCCCATTGTAATTGCTTTGATTGGCCTATTGTAATTTATTCCGGTATTCGTTTGGACTTTTTGAGCCTCCTTTCGTCGATAGTTTTATTGTACATTCTAATTTTCTTATCACATGCAGCCTTTTTCCCCTTACATTTACTTTATAATTAAAACATTATATCCATCTACCATCTGGGTCGTGTTACTTCTCTAGGAACGAGTTGTAACTTTCTTTTTTTTTTTTTTACACTTTGGTGTCACCAGCAGGTGGCACTGCAGCATTTACCATGTGGGATTAGACCAATGCTTTCTGTTCACCAGATCTATGCTGATTTACCAATATTATAAGCAGAATTGCTTTACAGGGGAGATTCATGGAAGTCTTTCCCCTTTAAAAGCAGAAAGCCTAAAGTAAATGTTTAGACTTTTAAAGGAACATTAAAGGAACAATGAATGTTGTATATGTGTTATTATGCAGGTGTATTTCTAATGTATTTCACTGATATTTTGAAGAACCTCATCAAAACCATAATAAACACTTTGAGAAAACCAAAGTAGAGTAAAAACTAAAGATCCTCTGGCCCACTGGTTGATGGTTACATCACAGACGGATACTGCTGTTGTGTCCTTGGGCAAGTCACATAACCTGCCTCGCCCTCAGTATCTGTACATTCTGGTGTGTGTGTGTGTGTGTATGTGAATGTGTGTGTGTGTGTGTGTGTGTGTGTGTGTGTGTGTGTGTGTGTGTGTGTGTGTGTGTGTGTGTGTGTGTGTGTGTGTGTGTGTGTGTGTGTGTGTGTGTGTGTGTGTGTGTGTGTGCGTGTGTGTGTGAGTGAGTGAATGGGAGAGTGGTTCCCTGAGTGTCTTGAAGGTAGAAAAATGCTCTAGAAATGTGACCTTTTATTTTAGTCCCTTTTCTCACTCTGATATTGCACTGTGACAGACTCGACATGCTGTCATCCAACTAGAGAGTCCAAAACATAACCCCCACAAATACATCACATGATAAAAAGTCATTACTAACAAGCATTCATTGCAGGCAAAATAAAAGGCTAGTGTGGTGCTGATGTTAGCATTCCCATTGCCCAACCATTTGTACATGATTTTTACCATTTAATTGGCATAAATGATGGGTCTGATAACCTTCTCACCAAATGTATGATATTGACACACAGTCTATGTGAAAGCCATGCAAAGTGGAGAAGAGCCGCGGTGGCCTCAACATGACTGACTCCTATTCTTTCTTTTTTCTGGTCAATGTTATTTATAGATTTTGGTTTGCACCACATAAACGTGTCTAAAACCAACCCCCTCCACCATTAGAGGGCTCTCAAACAAGAACGTCAGTGTCAACTTTTGAGCCATATATGTTTCATAACAAAATAAGTTTCTTATTTCCCAGGCCTTCCCAGCCTTGGACTGAATATTAAGAGAGTCCGCTTCTCGTCTGGTCTAATCGAGCTCACGCAGGGCAGGGGCATTTTTCAACAATGAAGTATAAAATTACACTCACGAATACACACTGACTTCTTACCAGTCGTAAAACACAACATACCATTACACACCAAGCCATACCATACATACCAAGATCCACCTCAGTGCAGCTTAGGGCCACTACACCAGACCATAGGGACCACCAGCACAATCTACACTCATATGTCACTCATATGCACAATCACTGTCATATATCAGCCCCTGGGTGTCCAGTGCAGCCCAGGCATGTCAAGGTGTGACACAAATTCAGTATAATAGGCAGTATATGTATAAGGTCAAAATAGGTGTGGCGTTCTGAGTTATGTGTGCCTGGCGGGCCTGTCTGTGTACACTGGTGTATGAATGTGTGTGTGATGTGGTTCCTTGATGTAAAGTGCTTTGAGTGTCTTGAAAGTGGAAAAGTGCTATATAAAAATGTGAATATTTACCATAAAGTGACAGGAAAACTGTTCTTGTGGAGAGAGGTTCTCAAGCCCCCTGCCTGAGGGGAGGGACTCATATAGTCTATGTCCAGGATGAGAAGGGTCAGTTGTGATTCGACCTGCTCACCCCGGAGTCCTGGAGACGTACAGATCCTGGAGAGATGGAAGACACCAGTTGATTCCCTTCTCAGCACAGCAATACTCTGCTGCAGTCTGTGTCTGTCCCTGTGACCCTGGTGAAACACACCGTGATGGAGGACAAGGTCTGTCATGATAACAATTTTTTGAAGTCCAATGTATTGCTGAAGAAAATATAGATGATAAACAGTAATATTGAAAATAATCAATTATTCCAAAAAATATTCCGTAATTTATTGAACACTCAAAAGCTCCAATTTAATTGTAATATATAAAAATATCAAGCTCCACACTAGAACTAGAAAAAAAAAAAAACAACAACACAATAAATACTGACCTTCAAAAATGGTTATTCCAGCTTTCATTTATTGAACAATAAGCCAATAGTAAGTATCATGACAGGCTTATGGAAAAGGTGAGAATGGACTGCCATGTAGAACTGCATCATCATCTGGGCTGGAGCTTGGCTTTTTTCAGTTGCACTCCACAAGAAGTCCATCCTCTGCTGGGCCTGCTGGATGAGGGAGCTGATGGTGGAGAGAGAGAGTAGGACAAGACCCAGATCTACCACAACAGACAAGACCCAGATCTACCAGGCAAGACCCAGATCTACCAGGCAAGACCCAGATCTACCAGACAACACCCAGATCTACCAGACAAGACCCAGATCTACCAGACAAGACCCAGATCTACCAGACAACACCCAGATCTACCAGACAAGACCCAGATCTACCAGACAACACCCAGATCTACCAGACAAGACCCAGATCTACCAGGCAAGACTGTTTTAATGTTCATTTTATGATGATCATTTATGTTTTGATTTGTTGTATTGTGATACTTTGAATTACTTTGAATTACTTTGTGTATGAATTGTGCTATACAAATAAACTTGCCTTGCCTCTGTAACACCTGTCATTTTTTAACACTTGTCACTCTATAACAACTATCACTTTGTAACCGTGTAAGGCCTGTCACGTTATAAGAATGATCACTTTATAACACATATTACTTTATAACACCTGTCACTCAACACCAGTTACTGTCACTTTAAATAACTAAATCTGCCCTTCTGTATATTTTGTATTTGTATCAAAGTCTATTTTTACCTTGTTTTAACAATGGCAATAAAACTGATTCTAATTCTCTTTCTCGCACTCTTTTTTGGCTCTGTCAACTGTACACACTATGTTCTGAAAGAGCCCCTTATGATTTTTTCTGCCCGTTGAGAAAAAAAAAAAAATCATAAGGGGCTCTTTCAGAACATAGTGTAGAACAAAGACCACAATAGAAGGAGCAACTTAATGCTCTCAATGTCCACCTTGCATGAGATGCAAAAATGATTACATTTTCCATTTCCAGAGTAATTCAGAAAAAGGATAGATCACAACAGCATGTACATATCCACTAAGGTGCACATGTGGTGCTTCCGCTTATTTATAATTAAAATATATTCATGAGAAAAATATTGTGTGAAAAAAGACTGTTCATATAGGCTATGTTCTCAGATAGGTAGCCAACCTATATTCAATAAGCTACTTGTTTTAGATGGCCTAACAATTGTATTTGGACATAATATTTATATATAAGTGCAGGAGGTGGGGGACAGGAGGGTCCTGGCTAAGGTCATCTCTATGCTGGACCATGAGTCTCACCCCCTGCAGGACGCGCTGTCTGCCCTGGAGAGCAGCTTCAGTGACAGACTGATTCACCCTCGCTGTGTGAAGAGAGGTTTCGCAGGTCTTTCCTTCCTGATGCTGTCAGACTGTACAATGAACACTGTTAACAATGAACATGTGTCATTTAACCCATGTGCAATACTCAAGTCACTTTACGGAGATGTATATCTATATGTATATATGTGTGTATATTTGCATCTATTTTTAGTTTATTTCTAAGTCTATTTCTTAAATTATTTCAAGCTATTTATCTTTTATCTTGTTTTATTGCATGTACCATTTTCCTTCTGTTCTTTAACTGTGCGGTGCAATATTGGAATTTCCCCACTGTGGGACTAATAAAGGCATATCTTATCTTATCTTATTTGGCAACCCTAATAAAATACTACGCAATTATATAATTTCACTTACTATTACACAAAGTTAACTCTTGTGAGCTTTAAGCTGTTCTAATGCTGTTCCCTCCTCAAAAACAGACCTGGAGTTGTGTTTTGTTTCATTCACACATGTGTCTCAGGGGAGGCAGGTGAGGCACAGGCACCTGTCATCATAGAGAAAAAAAAATAATGAAATGGTTATATTTATCCAATGATTTGAAGTAATTTTCGATTTAGCTTTGCCATTTTAATTCTTCTCATCAAAATGACTGAATTTTTACGTTTGCCATTGAAATACTGAGAAGAGACATGTGGAGAGACACCAGCCGTTCATGCCTCACATGGACTGACTGTGCTGTAGCTCAGCTGCTGCTTTAAGTGGCTGTGAAAACGCACATAGTTACCTGGCCTCATGTTAGGGGGCACTTGTGAGCCCACAGATTCTTGTAACTCCTGCAGAATAGGGGCCGCAGAATACAATTTAACAAAAGTTCAGCAATCCATTCACTTTTTTCTTCTTGTCTGGCTCTACTTTTTAAATGGAGTAAGATTACATATTAAAGCTCAAGCACTTTTCTAAACTGGACTTTTGGTGGAAGCAGGAGCTTAGAATTAAAGGAAGACCGATGCCAGAGCTAAAGGGTTTGCTCCAGACGACAGAATGAAAGACTCGCTCTTTTCAAACAGAGTGGTACGAAATGGTAATGGATGGAAATGGAAATTTAATGACTTCAATCCATTGAAAATTGGGGAACCAGAATAAGGATAAAAAACAATACAAAACAAGCTTGTTTTTATTTCATACTATTAGAGCTGTTTCATATGGACTTTGGAACTTTTATTTTGAAAGTCTTTTTTTTTGTCTGGCCCCAAGTCACTGGTAGAGAAACTGGCCTGAGGCCAAATTTACTTGCTGACTCCTGGTTTACATGTTTGTAAATCTGATTGCGACGACATCAGTGCCTCACCAGCCATGAACCTCACCGCACGTCACTGGTCTGTCTACATCTCCAAAGCTCAAAATGCTCTGTTCCACCTTGTGATGCCATGAAACAGTACACTGTGTAATCCCTCAGTCGTCCAGGTCCGAACCATTGCAAATGCCGACGTTAAATTTGTCAACCAGACAAATCATTGCAGGAGTGAAAATGTTTCGCTGCTCATCCAAGCCCCTTCTTCAGTTCTGGTCAGATTGCTGATGGACACTATATCTTTGGGTGGACCAGTTTCTGTCTTAAAGTATTTGTAGGTTTGAAATAGACCGGAATTTCATACTGTCTGAAAATTCTATGAAACTAGAAGGGAAGGCGTAACTATTCATTACACAACGGGTGTGTCTGGAAAAACTTCAGATTCCCTGTTGTCTTGCTTTTTAGCTCTCTTAGATTTATTGAAAGCCCATTTTGGATATCCACAGGCAGAGAGGGTCTTCTCCATGTGTTGTTCCTCCTTCACTTTTCCCTCTGTGTTTGTGGGCACCACTTGAGCTCTGTGTTTGTAGAGTACAGATAACTCAGAGTTTGTGCTGCAGTGGATGATGTGCATCAAACAGCAGGTATTGGTCAGTGGGTGTGGGTTTACTGAAGACTTCTACCTGAAGTCGCCGGTCCTCTCCTATAGTTACTGCACAATAGGCCAGTATGTTCTCCTTGGCATCTTCCTGTGTGAATGTTGATGTTTGGATCCACCGCATTAATATGTGCAGTAAAGGGTTCCAGATCTTGAGTTCTGATTTTAGTCCAGTTGTCATCCACGTATCGATACAAAAATAAAACTGAACTGTGTTAAACATAGTAAAGGCCAAAAGTAAAATCTGTCAAATGGACAAAAAGTTGTAGGAGTGAAGATGTTTTTTCTGCTCATCCAATCTGCTTCTTCAGTTCTGGTGAGGTTATTGGTGGACACTGCTACCACTGCTGCTGGGGAGATACAAATGAAAAGACAGGTCACGTCAAATGAAACCATGGTCTCATCTGAATCAAATTGAAGATACTTGATTTTGCTCACAAATTCTGCTGTGTTCTCAATATGGTGCATGTGATGGAGTCTCTGGTACATACAATGGGTCTGAGGGGTACTCCTTTGTGGATTTTTGTGAGGCCATAGATGCAAGGAATGGAGTCATCAGGATAGAGTCTGTAATACAGCTGTCTATCAGGAGCCATAGACCAGAGAGCAGATGATGTTTGACATCACACTGATGTCAAACATCACTGAAAATCGAATACAACACATTAGTCTTTTTGTGTACACATGTGTTCACACATGTTAGTGTGCTCTGTGGAACTAGATTTAGATCTGTTTACTTTACTTCTGGGTTGGCCTTTGGTTCTCATGCATCGTGCATCATAGACCCCAAGCACACACCTAATCGCCAAACCTATTTCCATGACAACGCCCTTCAAGCCCAGTAAATACACACACAGGCTGGTCTTTCCTTTCACCTGTGGCAAAATACACTGAGGACTGTACGTGCAGGTGCTGGGGAAGAAAAAGCTTTTTGAGAGGCACACAGACAGACCGAGGCTCACCTGCCCAGACAGACACAGGCAGGCTCACCTGCGCAGACAGAGACAGGAGGAGACTGTGACTGATATTAAGTTGATTCATACTGCCTCGTCTGACAGATGTCAAAGCAGCAGCTCCAGCGCCCATTCATATAAATATATACGTGATCCAAGCACTTTTTGGCCCAGTTTCAAGTGCTGTTATTGTAATAGCATGGTTTTAGCATTTTATTGTCTGAAAACTAAGAAACACTAGCCTTATGGTAGAAATATTTTATTCAGATCTATGTTCTCACATATGTTGGGTTGTAGGGTTTGTTAAGTTTAAGGCCTGGTTAAGGTTAGGACCAGTGTGAGGATAGAGCAGGGTCATGGGAACACACAGCTGAAACCAGAAGTTTACATACACTATATAAAAAGAGAAACTTTTTTCACAGTGGCTGGCATGAAATCAGACTAAGCTTTTGTTTTAGGTCAGTTAGGATGAACAAAATTATTTCCATTTGCTAAATGCCAGAATAATGAGAATTTTTGTTTTGACAATGTTTTGGATCATACTAAACATGTCTTTGGCAATGTTAAGAGCTTTTAATTATATTATAGTTACTTCTGCTGATCACACCCCCAGACAGTTTGCGAGCTACAGGTCCCTGCTCTTGAGAATATTGCACACACAATCTTTAGTGAAGCCGTTAATCCGAACGCTTCCTCTCGAGTCTCGTTACAGAAATACATTTGGTTAGTTGTATCGTTTAACAAAGACATTTAAAAACTATCCATCCATCCATTTTCTTCTGCTTTATTCAGAGCTGGGTTGTGGAGGCAGCAGTTTCAGCAGGGAGGCCCAGACATCCCTCTCCACACACACTTCCTCCAGCTCTTCCGGGAGCTGGAGGACTATGTCTCTCGGAGAGAAACATAGTCCCTCCAGCGTGTCCTGGGTCTTCCCCGGGGCCTCCTCCCAGTGAGACGTGCCCGGAACACCTCCCTTGGGAGGTGGCCAGGAGGCATCCGGAATAGATGCCCGAGCCACCTCAACTGGCTCCTCTCGACATTGAGGAGCAGCAGGTCTACTCCGAACTCTTGCCGTGTCTCACCCTGTCTCTACTGGGGAGCGCCCAGCCACCCTGCAGTGGAAACTCATTTTGGCCACTTGTAGCCGCGATCTTGTCCTTGTCCAAAGCTCATGGCCATAGATGAGGGTAGGAACGTAGATTGACTGGTAAATCGACAGCTTTGCCTTCCAGCTCAATTCCTTTACCACAACGGTCCGATACAGCGACCGCATCACTGCAGATGCTGCACCGATCCGGCTGTCAAACTCACACTGCATCCGTCCCTCACTCGTGAACAAGACCCTGAGATACTTGAACTCCTCCACTTGAGGCAAGGACTCTCCACCCACCCGGAGAGGGCAATCCACCTTTTTCCGGTCGAGAACGATGGCCTCGGATTTGGAGGTGCTGATTTTCATCCCAGCCTTCTCACACTCATTTAAAAACTACAATTGAATTAATTCAACATAAAATGACAATTTATTACACTTTTCAGGTATTTAGGACTCAATAAACATGTACATACAGCATGTTTGTAGTGAAATACACCGAGTTAGTTGTTATATTTAACATAATTTAAGTTTGTTGCATTGTCTTTACCTACATCCAAGAGAATTGCCAGTCAGGAGGGAAACAGTCTGCAGTGTGATCATAGCCATAGTGACCAATCTTTCATACTCAAGTTTTGTTTCCAAGTTGGGTTTGGTATCCCCTAATGAGAAACAGTGGAACATTCTAGGCAATGGAGAAAGACCTACCCTCCACCAGAAAAGTTCCATAATGCACCTTATAAAAATAAGACACACATAATAAAAGGATGATTCACCTTTTTTGTGCCAGAGCAGACTTGAGTGTGCACCCTGTCCATCAAGCCAAAAACCTTGGACTAAAAAGCAATATTGAAGAATATATATATGTATGTATTTATTTATTTGGTTTATTTGACAGGGACAGTGCACATCAATCAACATTTCTGTAAATGTACCAGATTTAGCCAGAAAGGTTATTTTTCATCTGTTGTCCCTGGACAGATGGTGAAGAAGTCACCCTAAAATGTAACAATAAAAGTTATGCAATATATTTACAACAGTGGCAAAAGACGAAGTTCAAATCTGTCAACTGGACAAATCGTTGTAGGAGTGAAGACGTTTCACTGCTCATCCAAGCCGCTTCTTCAGTTCTGATCAGATTACTGGAGCCCACTGCCTTATATCTAGCTGCAGGGAGGGGCTAACTACACTGAAACTGTAAACACCTATTGTCTCCAGTTTCAGCTGAAACTACCCTATTCAGCCCTTAACGACCCTGCTATTGTTCCCATTGTTCTGGGTCTGAGGATGGACTTGTAGATGGGGGAGAGATTATGTCTCAGGCCTCCATTCCTGTTTAAAGAAGGATTCTCTTTCCTAACAAAAATAGCTTCTTTAACTCCCCTCTCAAAACATTTCTTTTCTCTGGCTAAGATCTGAACTTCACTATCTTCAAAGGAGTGGTTAGTGGCTTTCAGATGTAGATGCACGGCGGACTGTGGTCCAGAGGAACTCTCACGCCGGTGTTGGTACATCCTCTTGTGGAGTAGCTGTTTAGTTTCTCCAATGTAACGCTCACTGCACTCTTCACTACACTGAATAGAGTAGACTACATTACTTTGTTTGTGGCTTGGGATTTTGTCCTTTGGGCGAACCAGTTTTTGTCTTAACGTGTTTGTAGGTTTGAAAAAGACAAGAATCTCATACTGTCTGAAGATCCTCTGAAGATTTTCAGACACACCTGCTGTGTAAGGAATGGTAACCCCTCTCCTTCTAGGTTCAAATTCCCTGTTGTCTTGTGTTTTAGCTCTCTTAGATTTATTGAAGGCCCATTTTGGACATCCACAGGCAGAGAGGGCTTTCTCCACGTGCTGCTCCTCCTTCACTTTTCCCTCTGTGTTTGTGGGCACCACTTGGGCTCTGTGTTGTAATGTACGGATAACTCCAAGTTTGTGCTGCAGTGGATGGTGTGAATCAAACAGCAGGTATTGGTCCGTGTGTGTGGGCTTCCTGAAAACTTCTACCTGGAGACATCGGTCCTCTCCTATTGTTACTGCACAGTCTAAGAAGGCCAGTTTGTTCTCCTTGGCATCTTCCCGTGTGAACTTGATGTTTGGATCCACAGCATTAATATGTGCAGTAAAGGGCTCCAGATCTTGAATTTTGATTTTAGTCCACTTGTCATCCACATATCAGTACCAATGTGTGGGTGGAGTACCTGGAAATGAGGCTAATGCCTCCTGTTCAAAGCATCATCTCCTGCATTTATTTAATCACAGTTGTTTATACTATAAACAACTGTGATGAAATAAATGATTTTGATATCTTTGAGCGCTATAAACTTTATAGCGCTCAAAGATATCAAAATCACGTGTTCTTACTGCGAGCAGAGGGGCCTTTTCAGAGATCTGACCTGTTACTTGGTCTCACCAGACTTGTTTCCATAGATATTGTAGATGATCAATGCCATACTGGGCAGCATTTAAGGAAAACCAATATCTCCATAGCTGCCCCTTCACCGGAAATATGAAGGTATTCTTTCAATTCAATTCTGTTTTCTTTTTCCACAATGGTCAATGTATGTAGGGCACATACATACACACACGTAGCAACATATGCATACATCTACACACTCATTTACATGTTACATACAGAAGTGTATATTGTACACATGTTTCTGTTTACATGTGCATGCCATATATCAATGACCCTGTGAAAAACATGGAGCCCCAAGAAGCTGTAAAGCATATGAAATGGGGTCCATCACTCTGTGCAAAAACACCATCTGATGGCTAGGCAGACTGTTGTGTTTTACTTTTGCCATTAGAGTTCAACATGCTGTTTTTATGAAAGCAGAAGATTCTGAGAACAGAAAAATATTAAATAAATGACCAAAATCACAACACAATCAGTGTGCATCCTGCAAATGAAACTACTGCACATCACATCAGCTTTGTCAAGTTAAGTATCATGGTTTTGTACATTTATGGACAATGGTCACGTGCTACCATGGGTGACATAGGCTTGTGGGCGGAGCCTTGCACAGAATCTTACAGCTAACCATAAGGAGGGTTCAAATAGGGCCCAGGAAAGATCGTTAAAATAAACAAACATGCATGGATGGCTTCTGAAACTTCTTTGGCATGTTTTTGATGAGGGAACACAACATGGTAGAAACAAAAAACAACAACTTTGATTTCTCTTACATCTCAGTTTAAAATATAGATAATTTATAATGTTGCGATGTCACTACTATAACCTTGTTTGACAGAAGTCTTGAAGTCAAAAGTGTTGTTTGGATGTTGGTTTTCTTCATCTTGACTTTGAAAAAAAATAAATCAAAATGTCAAAATCTAAAATTTAACTGCAGAAATGGTGTTCAGTCTTTGTACCTCTGCAGGCAGGTGGGGGCGTTCGCTCTGAAAATCCAACTGCTCGACACAGTCCTTATAGGAGTTCTGGGTAACTGTCGGCCCAGAGGTCTAAAGTTGTTCTTGTGGTCACAGAAGATCCAAAGGTCTGCTGGTGGACATGCTGAGATGGAGGAACCCAGGAGGAAAGTAGAAGAATCCAGATGAGCAGTGCCTTCTCCTCTCACGTCTCCTTCCTTTAACAGGTGCTCACGATCACAGCATGATTACTGCCACCTGGAGATCAACACTTCACCCATTTAACCACAAGAGGGCGGCAGAATACACTTAATAATTCTCGTCCTGGTTTGGGCGTTGTTTACATACTATCTTTAAAGTGCCTCTGACACAGTTTTATATTTTATATTTTTTGTATTTAAGATTTTGCTACAAATTACACAGTTTTTTTCCACTTTGACACATTTTTAGCTATAAAATCTTACTTCCTGGTTGGAAATCATGACATCACACTCGTGAATTCCACAACTGTCACCTAGCAACTATCTGAAACTTTTATTATAAACCACTTCTGATTTCACAAAACCGAGGCAAAAGATGAAGTTTAAATCTGTCAACTGGACAAATCGTTGTAGGAGTGAAGACGTTTGGCTGCTTCTTCAGTTCTGGTCAGATTGCTGCTGGATACTGCCTTATATCTACCTGAAGGGAGGAGCTAACTACACTGAAACTGGAAGCAGCTTTTGTTTACAGTTTCTGTTGATAGGCTAGGTCTATTGAGCAACATTAAGTGTGCACTGTGCCTGAGTCATACTTAGCATATTCATTCAGCTCTTCATGGGTACTTTCACACTTATTAACAACCTGGCTGGCTCTGTTGTTTCCTTTGTTTGCTTTGGTTCTAAGGATGGATTATAGATGGGGGTGATGATGATGATGACAGAAACTGGTTCACCTAAAGGACAAAACCCCAAGCCACAAACATAGTAATATAGTCTACTCCATTCAGTGCAGTGAAGAGTGCAGTGAGTGTTACACTGGAGAAACTAAACAGCCACTCCATAATAGAATGTACCAACACTGTCGAGAGAGCTCCTCTGAACCCCAGTCTGCGGTACATCTCCATCTCAAAGACATTAACCACTCCTTTGAAGAAAGTGAAGTTCAGATATTAGCCAAAGAAAATAAATTGTTTGAGAGGGGAGTGAAATAAGCAATTTTTTATTAGGAAAGACAGTCCTTCCTTGAACAGGAATGGGGTTCTTAGACATAATCTATCCTTCATCTATAATTCCATCCTCAGACCCAAAGCAAACAAAGGAAACAAACAGAACAATTGGCCTAGAGCTGATAGAGGATGCTAATAGGTGTGGAAAATACCCATTAAGAGTTGCATGAATATGTTAAGTATGTCTCAGGCACAGTGCACTTAGTGTAACTCAATAGACCTAGCCTACATACTGAAACAGTAAACAATAGCTGTTTCCTGTTTCAGTGCAGTTAGCTCCTCCCTTCAAACAGATATAAGGCAGTGTCCAGCAGTAATCTGACCAGTACTGCTTGGATGAACGCCAAACGTCTTCAGTCCTAAAACGATTTGTCCGGTTGAGAGATTTGTCTTTTGACCTTTACTGTGGATCAGACCTGGACGACTGAGGGATTCCACAGATGTATTAAACATAAATCATTTTCAAAACAATAAAAGGTAACATGGTGATCTAAATATGTTATGTGTAAAACACCCTCTTTTCTAACATCTGTGCACAACAATAAATGCTTTCAGTTTCGCTTTTAGGCCTATTAGACAACACGGAATCACGGAACAACATTTTATCTTCAACACTAATTAAAACAAAGACACAGCGACGTCTTAAATAATCGTCTTTCACTTGGAACATTTGGTACGTGCGCTTTCATCAGGGATAATAGCGGCTTTAAACATCCTCCAATTTCCGCCTTAAGGTCAATAATGAGTCCCTGTAGATTAGTCTGCCCCCTGCGTCTCCAGCGCAGCAGGAGCCTGTTCATGAAGCGCGCTCGCGTCCACTCAGCACTGCTGCCCTCGCGCGTAAAAGCAGCGCCGCGCGCTCATACTCGGACCGGCGTGCGTTTTATAGAAGAAGCGCGTGCCACCTGTTCTATACATTCCATGTCCTGCATCCGTTCAGTCACTGCTTCGTGCGTAAATGCGGCACCGGTGGCACAAGCGCGGAGGACATTGACCATAAAACAGCGCATGCAGCCACCGGAATTTTCCCATAAAAGTTCACTCTCCGCGGCTCTAGAAGATCGAGACATGAAAGGGAATTGCACCGAGGAAGACGGAGCCAGCTCAGCATTCACGTCCAAGCTATCCCCCAGTGCGGACATCTGCGTGGGGCTCACCATTCTCTGCATGGGTTTGTAAACTTATATTATATGTTATATTGGCCACACATAACAGAGGTGTGTTTCTCATAATTGAATAAATGTAGCTGAGCATATACACCTCTGGCTGAATAAAATTTTGTCTGGTGGGGACTTTACAGGAAGTGCTCCCCTGTGTTTTTAAACTCCATACACCTTCACTAGGATCAGCCCTGGAATGTCTAATCTCTACTGAACTAAAGGTTAAAGGAGCTGTTACTTGAAAACTACCGCTACATGACATCACAAGATTTTGAGCTTTGGAGATGGAGACAGACTAATAATAAAGAGTTACTCAAATGAAATAAAACACAACTCCAGGTCTGTTTCTGAGGAGGTAGCAACATTCCAACATGGATCAAAGCTCACAAGAGTCTGTTTTGTGAAATATAGAACCTTTAACAATGAATACCCCGCAGGAGTGTAATACCCTTCTTTAATAAGGTGACATTGTGTACTGTGTAGTACTGCTGTCCACGCTGGGGAATGGCCTGGTTCTTCTCATTTGTTATCGGCGAAGGAGGATCTTGGTGGGCTCCGAGCTGCTGTGCGTGAACCTGGCGGTGGTGGACTTCTTCTGCTGTGTGTTCTTCTACCCGCTCTCCATCTCCTCATCCTTCACGCACATGTGGCTGGGCCAGAACCTCACCTGTGTCTACTACGGCTTAGGCTGCTACATCTTCGGCCTGTGCGGTATGTTCACTATCATGGCCATCAGTGTGATCCGCTTCCTCAAGACCTGCTACAGCCTGCGCTACGGTAAGTTAACACATGGTTATGATTAGAGAGCCTTCAGAATGTGTGCATTTCATGTACTGGTACCGTTTCACAGCTCCAGTGCATTTTCAATGTGAGTTAGCGTTAGCCTCAACACATCACAAACTATGAAAAATCAGGGCTGTTCTGGTGACAACCACCCGAGAAGAAAACATCAGGTAAACCATCATCATTAGTGATTAGCACTGAAATTAGCAAGCCACTCAATGACCACTCAATAAACATTTATTAAATCTAATGCTCGTTAATCTGTTATGCTGGACAATAATGTGCCACCACAATTTTACAGTAAAATGTTAATTTGATTTCGCCACAAATCTGGTATATATAAGTAAACTTTAGGAACTTTAGTTGGATATTGGCTAGTATCCAAGAAACATATAAACAGCAACCATTTAGCTATGCTACTGACAAATGTCAAAAATTATGTTTTGTTTTTCTGGCTTCTTAAATTATGGGGTAGAACTTCCATGTAATCCCTCAGTCATCCAGGTATGATCCATAGCAAAAGAAAAACTCATAGTCTGAATAATCCATACTGATTACAAAAAAATATTTAATTTACCAGACCAAATTTACCTCAGGAAAAAAGTTTTCATGGGGTTAAAATCTGGACTGATATGATTTGTGGACACAGTCACGAAATAAAAATACTAGGATCATGCAAAGCAGGTTTATATGAACATTTTAAGACCAAAATGAGAATAGCAGCAGTTAGGGAGAGAGAGGCAACAGCTTTTCAACAGAAAGTGAATTAAAGCTGAAGTGGCACTGTAGTGTTTGAACATGTCCTCGCTGAATATCCTCTGTGCAGTGTGGCTGGAGGGCATGAGTGTCCGTTGGGTCTGTGCTGCCATCTGGCTGGTGGCTGCACTATGGTCGTGCTTTCCACTGTTCGGGTGGGGTGAGTATGTTCCCGAACCCTACGGCCTATCCTGTACAGTGGCCTGGAGGAGCTACCACACCTCAGCTAAAGATGCCTTCTACGTCATCTGCTCGTTCGCCTGCTTCACGCTGGTGCCCGTGTTGCTCATAGTGGTGTCCCAGGGCCTCATCTTGTACAAAGTGTCGCGCTTCTCCTACTCCCTCTCCATCCAGGGCATCCGGAACAACCTGCGGCACACGGAGAAGCAGCTGACCATGGTGAGACACTTTTGTGGAGTTCGTAACAGCAGCAGAATGGACAGTCTCTGGGGTTCTGGAAGTGAGTGTAGTAACTAGTGACCACAGGGGTGTAGCACCAAACTTTGGGCCTTGGGTACAAATCATCTTGGTGAGCCCATGGTGGGTCACTTTTCCATTCATTTTTCACATAGACTTTAAAAAAAAATTCCAATCCAATTTTAAGAGTTCAAAGTAATCGTATATTCTAACCAGCTACGTGCTAACTAATATCCACAGCACGGTGGTTTTAAGGTTACCTTACATACCTACAGTAAGTCAGCGTCCTCTAAGCACTCAAAAACAGCAGAACATTCCATTTTGAATTTCCCAGACCCATAAATCACCATCAGACTCATTCTAAGCATTTCTGGACCCCAAGAGTGGATGTCAGTTTGGTTTGATACAAAAAGATAGAAATAGAGAGATTAAAGTCTGTTTTGTTTATGTTGATGTAAAAATGTATTTGATTTAAGTAAAACAAAATAAAAAAAAAAATCAAAAAATATATTCTTCATTGCTAATTCATGCTATGTCACATCCAATTGACTATATAAATATGGATAAAGGTCCTTTTAAAAGTCATGGGACACAGCATGACAAACAAGAGACGACTGAACTAAGGGCTAAGGATCATGCCATGAAAAGCATGTCTCTTAAGTAAAATTATAATTGACTAATGATAAATTCACAACTGTACCTGTTATTCTTAGGCTCAGAAGTAGAGATGGACCAATATATCTGTCAATCAATATATCAGGCCAATATTTGCACTTTAGATCGTATTGGCTATCAGCCTTAAATCTCCAGTAGGAGCTGATGTTTTGTTTTTCTGACCTGCTGCCTAAACAAATCTACATAAAGGTTTATTTGAACACTGTGAGCAGTACCCAAGATGGATTCAGATGAGACTGAACTCGCCAATATACTGAGAATTCATTTTCATCTCCTCTGGGTTTTAATGAAATAGCAGATCCCAGATCGCATCCACTGTTTGTCACAGTAATTAAAAGAAAAAAAAAAAGAGTTTTGGCTTTCTGTAATCCTGTGTGTTACAGTTACCATAGGTGCAGTGGTAATGTTCCTGACATTTCTTGTGTTCAGATGTTTTTCTGCATCAGCCTGGGCTTCATTATCGCCTGGGCGCCCTACGCTGTCGTCTCCTTCCTCTTCATTTTCCACAAAGGCAGTGGCTACATGGCTCCAGAGGGCTTTGTGTTTCCCGCACTCTTCGCCAAAAGCTCGCACATCTACAATCCCTTCATCTACTTCTACTTCAACAAGACATTCCAGCGTGAGCTGCGCCGTCTGCTGGGCTCCGCGTATCCCTCACTGGGACGGAATCGTGTGGGGGTGCACCTATGCTCCAGTCACCCGGGACCTCATCCCATCCACATCCAGATGATGGAGCAACCCAAAGTGGTCAATAAAGAGGACAGTTGTCAGCTCAAGTGTAAAGGCCGTGTGGAGGAGAATAGGCCCGTGTATCTGTGCTGGGGATCTATGCACTCAGACAAGACTCCAGCGGCCCGAGAAGGAGTGGCCAAGAGCCTAAAGCAGGACTCCATATAAACAACCGGCTTCTGAAGACCTGCAAGACCTCACTGTGCTGTCCCAGGTCTAAATCTGCTGTCCCATACCCCACTCTGCTGTCCCAAGTCCCACTCTGCTGTCTCAAATCCACTCTGCTGTCCCATGTCCCACTCTGCTGTTCTAAGACCCACTCTGCTGTCCCACGTCCCACTCTGCTGTTCTAAGTCCCACTCTGCTGTCCCATGTCCCACTCTGCTGTTCTAAGACCCACTCTGCTGTCCCATGTCCCACTCTGCTGTTCTAAGACCCACTCTGCTGTTCTAAGACCCACTCTGCTGTCCCATGTCCCACTCTGCTGTTCTAAGACCCACTCTGCTGTCCCACGTCCCACTCTGCTGTTCTAAGACCCACTCTGCTGTCCCATGTCCCACTCTGCTGTTCCAAGACCCACTCTGCTGTCCCAAGGAGCGTAGGACGTTTCGATTGACAGGAACAGCAGAGACCTCCACTCAGGCGTTTCTACTGTGAACATCATGTGCTCAGAGCTAAACACTCAGGTATGTTCACTGCGGAACATTTTGAAGATCTGCACTGAGACAAAACAATGATAAAAAGAATAGCGTAAGCTGCCTTGAATGTACTAAACATGAGAAAGAAATCATATTATAACAAAGAAAAGTTGTCTCTTGTTTTGAAAGTGCCTGAAAAAAGAGAAATTAATCTGTATTTATATTTCAGTGTTTTCTATAGCATTTAACACAAGCCTTTTACAGAGGGCACGGGATACAGAGTGATTGTTGCAGTTACTGTCATGTGCTGTGTGACACTCTTATGTGGGACTTGTGTAGGGTGACCCAACCTCTCTATTTACCCACAACAGTCCAGAGCCCTGTGTCCCCTGTCCCTGTAGACATTGTGGAATTTTGCATCCCACACATAGTCTTGGCCAGGACACCTCCAGTTCATTGTTGGTAGATACTAACGTGCAGTGTTGAGTAAATAAACTTCTCCTGCCTCAGACATCCAGAGTCTCCTGCCTCTCTTCATAACTCTAGGACTCATTAGGACAACACTTATTTACTTATTAACAGTAGGTTTATCTAAAACCACTGATTTTTCCCATCTTTATACAAGAAATTATTATTATTTTTTTTTTTTTTACTAATGTGAGCGCCATACAAAAAACGTGCATAAAAAGGATCAGAAAACAAAACAAAACTGCACTCAACTGAAGTCTCTCAGATTCTATTGACCTTATTTGGCCCCGCCCACTTTAACTGTAAACGTCACTAAACCACTCTTTCTTTGTGGTGGCGCTTCCGGTTAAGCGGGGATCCCATTCATCGCAGGAGAATTTGGGAAACGTTTTGTTGCTAAAATTTGATATGAGGTAGGCTCATTTGTGTAAAATGTTCAATGTTCATGTGACCAACAAGTCAACACTGCACCGACTGTCTGGAGGCTGTAAAACGGCTCTGTAGTCCCTATATAACTTTTTTTCTGTCAAGATCAGCAGCCCCATGCAAAATAATATGTTGTGAATGATGATGGCGGAGCCCACAGCAACTTCTGGAATAAGGTGAATAGTGACTGAAAAAGTAAACCAGGACCTCCCCAGTTTTTGAGTTCAAAAATCTGCTCACCTAGACCTTGTGTGTATTAGATGTTGGGCTCATTTGCCACTTTAACAGTTTATTGTACGTGCACATTATTTATTAATTTGCTTTATGTAGTTTTTTTTTATTATATTGTATATTTATATTTTTATATTTATTATTTATTCATTTTTTAACTTATGTTCTGAAGTGATGCAGTAGAGCTTTAAGCCTCGCAGTTTCCCCATCATACAAGGATCTGTGTTCTTTGTTTTTTTTACATGTACAAAACATACACAAAAATGCCTAAATGTAACTGTGTGCTGGCTTCAGTGGCCTCTACTATTTCAAGTAGTTGGTAACATCACATATTTATGTGTTTAGTCCCTCTTTAAACCAAGTGTATGAAATAAAGTAGATTAAATCATTTATATGAGTAAAATGAACAATGTATGTGTCTTTCACCTTTATTTGTTGATGTAGTAGAGCTGACAAGTTTGTATGCATGAAAAATACTACCCAAATTGCTAGGTACTAGTTACTATTTATTTAATTATATATATATATATATATGTGTGTGTGTGTGTGTGTGTGTGTGTGTGTGTGTGTGTGTGTGTGTGTGTGTGTCATTGTCTTTGTGGTGGCACTTTCGGTTAGTGGGAATCCCATTCATTTCGATGGAGAATTTGGGAAAAGGTTTGCTGCTAAAATCTGACATAAAGTAGGCTGATTTATGTAAAATATTCAATGTTCATGTGACCAACAAGTCAACCCTGCACCAACTCTCTGCTCTGTAGAACTTATAGAACTTATTAACTCTCAAGATCAGCAGCCTTATGCAAAAAAATACAACCAAATGTCAATGGCTGTGCCCAACTTTTGAAATAAGGTGAATAGAGAGGAACAGAGACGGAGATGAGACATTCTTTTTTTTATTAGCACCGAGCCGGTGACAACGTCCCGGCGAGGGATTCATTTAAACCACGTCCGAAACCTGGAAAATGGCAAAAATCAAGTAGTAAACACGTCCTGACATGCCAGTGAGTGGTATCAAAAATTAGAACTCACATGGGGGCCCGACACAGAAAAAGTGAATGTAAAAATCTGAAACTCAGATAAAAAAATAGAACATGTTGGGACATGACAAAAATGATATTACGGCCCCGCCCTAAAATGTACAGGAAGTCGGCCATATTGGATCAAACCCGGGAATGACAAAAGCGCACACCCTCACATTCAGGACATCTCCTCGCACAGTTTTCATCAGAAACAATCAAATGTGGCCCAAACCCACTAAACCCATGTGTGATTAAAGATTAATTATCAATTATATTTTGAATATAACTTTGGGTGTGGTCATGGTGAATTTTAACCAAAATGGCAATTTTTGGAATATTTCAAAAAAAATGTTTCTCTTTCACACATTTTTTGTTGGGAAAACGCTGATACATGTAAAATGTATCATGTACATGTACATGTACAAATGTGATTTATGCACATTTGTGAGCTCAATGCAATGATATGCATGGCTGTCTAGCACCCTCTTACAATTTCATTTTCAAAAATTTGTAGAAGACAATCGATTTGTCGTGGACTTGTGAACAAATTCATAGCGGCCTTATTTGTGATGGGGCACAATGTGAGAAAGTCACATGACTGTTAGCTTTTATGGTTTAGGACAAAAATAATGGGTGGAAAAAAAAATTCCATTATTATTTCTTACTATTTATCTTAAATTATTTCTTACTATTTATCTATTACCCTGTTTCTTCTGTTCTCTATGTGTGCCTGTTCTCTATGTGTGCCTGTTCTCTATGTGTGCGGTGCAATGCTGGAATTTCCCCACTGTGGGACTAATAAAGGCTTATCTTATCTTATCTTATCTCTTATTATTTTGGTCGCGACTTCGAAGCCATTTTTGACCCCCTGAACATTAATGAAAAGTAAATTTTATTTGACCCAAAATGCAATACTGGCGAATTTTGTTTTTTGAAATCCGTACTTAAAAATATTGAAAAATGACTCGGTAGCGCCCCCTAACAACCCCCATTCATTTTTTTGGACAAAGTTTCTCATAGACAAGTGAAATTTGGCGCATACGTCCGCGTTGACATACTGATCAAAAAAGCCAATGAGAACATACCTCTATTTGCAACTATGTTACCGTGGTAACGTCATACATGTGTCATTGAAATGAATGGGGTTCAGAGTACTGGACTTTGTTGTCGACTAAATAGATGCTCTGCACTAATCCAACTATGACCTAAAATTCAAGGTTGGTGAAAAAATGTGTATTCTGATGTGCAAAAAAATGTATGTTTCAAAATGACTCAGTAGCGCCACCTCAAAGTTCAAAATACATTACGGCAATGAGAGACCTTTTTCATTGTAGATAAATGAAAATTGGTACAAGCATACAACATGTCAAGACAAGTAAAAAATTATATTATGACCCCCACCCTAAACCCTACAGGTTCAATATTTTAACTCTTACATTTAAATTGTTTTACGCCATGGATTTTCATTCAAAGAAACTTGAAAATTGGTCAAAATGAACTAGAACCATGTGGGATTAAAGTCGACTTACTATTTTTCTAAGTCATAAAATTAGGTATGGCCAGCATGCGAAGTAAAATGGTGTTTTTTGAAGTATTAAATTGCACCTAACTCGAACATGCAGTGTCCTGCTAACCGGCATTAATATCCGTTTTGGTCACAATGTTCATCTGAATGTAATGATATACAGTTTACATAGCTGAGACAATCCATTGCTCCACAGCGCCCCCTTGAAATTTTGAATGGGACCAAAATAATTTTACTTTTTCAAAAACATTTGAAATTTGGCAAGGACATGCCTATCCCCATATTGAACAAAAAAGCCAATGAGAACATACCTCTATTTGCAAGTGTGTTGCCATGGCAACGACCGACATTCCTCATTGAAATACATTGGTTTTGGTTAACTGGGATGGAAAAATTTACTTTATCATAGACCATTCAAATTTGGTACAAATATTGCACTCATCATACTGAAAAGCCAAGGAAGACATACCTCTATTTCCAACCGTGCAGGCATGATAATGTCATAAATGCTCTCATTGGAATGAATGGAGTAGTATTACTCAGTCACTGATTTTGGGGGGAGGGGGCGATGTAAGCAGGAAAGAGAGGCGCAAACTCCACGGTGGCGTGTACCCCGCGGTCGCAAGGGGTGGCGAGGGCCTTTATCACTGCTTGCAGTTTTAATTTGTTTTATTTTTCTAGACACAACATCACAAACAACTTAAGAACACAAAGGCACATACATACATTAACACAGACATCAACAACAGAAGGGTAGAGGTAAGGAGGGTTCATTCATTACTGCGCTGGATTAATACACATGCATATATACACACACACATGCATGTATATATAATACACATACATATATATGCACATTTGCATGTATATATAATGTGTATATATATATATGTATATATGTATACATATGTGTGTATGTGTGTATATATATATATATATGTATACATATGTGTGTATGTATGTGTATGTATGTATGTATGTATGTGTATGTATGTATGTATATATATATATATATGATATAGCAGAGGCCCAGATCTACCACGCCAGACAAGACCCAAGGTGTAGGCTGTGCAAAGAGGCTCCTGAGACAATCCAGCACATAACTGCAGGGTGTAAGATGCTGGCAGGGAAAGCAAACATGGAGCGGCATAACCAAGTGGCGGGCATAGTGTACAGAAACATCTGTGCAGAGTACTGGACTGGAAACCCCCAGGTCAAGGTGGGAAACACCTCCAAAGGTAGTGGAGAATGACCGAGCCAAGATCCTGTGGGACTTCCAGATACAGACTGACAGAATGGTGATAGCGAACCAACCGGACATAGTGGTGGTGGATAAACAAGTGATGGGAAAAAATCAGGACATCAGGAAAAAAGAACATGAGAAACTAGAGAAATACCAGGGGCTCAAAGAAGAGCTGGAGAAGGCCTGGAAGGTGAAGGCCTCAGTGGTGCCCGTGGTCATCGGAGCACTCGGGGCAGTGACCCCCAAACTGGAGGAGTGGCTACAGCAGATCCCAGGAAAAACATCAGACATCTCAGTCCAGAAAGGTGCAGTACTAGGAACAGCAAAGATACTGCGGAGAACCCTCAAGCTCCCAGGCCTCTGGTAGAGGTCCCAAGCGTGGAAAAAAAGAGGGGATAAAGACCACCCGTGGAGGGTGAAGAGGAGATTTTCTTTTTTTTTTTTTTCACAATACACATGCATATATATGCCCATGTGCGTGTATAGATAATACACATGCATATACACTCACCTGAAGGATTATTAGGAACACCATACTAATAAGGTGTTTGACCCCCTTTCGCCTTCAGAACTGCCTTAATTCTACGTGGCATTGATTCAACGAGGTGCTGAAAGCATTCTTTAGAAATGTTGGCCCATATTGATAGGATAGCATCTTGCAGTTGATGGAGATTTGTGGGATGCACATCCAGGGCACGAAGCTCCCGTTCCACCACATCCCAAAGATGCTCTATCGGGTTGAGCTCTGGTGACTGTGGGGGCCATTGTAGTGGAGTGAACTCATTGTCATGTTTAAGAAAGCAATTTAAAATGATTCGAGCTTTATGACATGGTGCATTATCCTGCTGGAAGTAGCCATCAGAGGATGGGTACATGGTGGTCATGAAGGGATGGACATGGTCAGAAACAATGTTCAGGTAGCCCGTGGCATTTAAACGATGCCCAATTGGCACTAAGGGACCTAAAGTGTGCCAAGAAAACATCCCCCACATCATTACACCACCACCACCAGCCTGCACAGTGGTAACAAGGCATGATGGATCCATGTTCTCATTCTGTTTACGCCAAATTCTGACTCTACCATTTGAATGTCTCAACAGAAATCGAGACTCATCAGACCAGGCAACATTTTTCCAGTCTTCATCTGTCCAATTTTGGTGAGCTCGTGCAAATTGTAGCCTCTTTTTCCTATTTGTAGTGGAGATGAGTGGTACCCGGTGGGCCTCAAGGTTGTGCGTGTTGTGGCTTCACAAATGCTTTGCTGCATTAATCGGTTGTAACGAGTGGTTATTTCAGTCAACGTTGCTCTTCTAGCAGCTTGAATCACTCGGCCCATTCTCCTCTGACCTCTAGCATCAACAAGGCATTTGCGCCCACCGGACTGCCGCATACTGGATGTTTTTCCCTTTTCACACCATTCTTTGTAAACCCTAGAAATGGTTGTGCGTGAAAATCCTAGTAACGAGCTGATTGTGAAATACTCAGACCGGCCCGTCTGGCACCAACAACCGTGCCACGTTCAAAATTGCTTAAATCGCCTTTCTTTCCCATTCTGACATTCAGTTTGGAGTTCAGGAGATTGTCTTGACCAGGACCACACCCCTAAATGCATTGAAGCAACTGCCATGTGATTGGTTGATCAGATAATTGCATTAAGGAGAAATTGAACAGGTGTTCCTAATAATCCTTTAGGTCAGTGTATATGCACATATCTATAGTTCTGCCTGTCCTCATAAACACTACATCGATCCATCACTACATGACAGCTGGAACAACACACTCCGGGGCTAAAGATCCATTACATGCCCAATTACCTCGCAAAAGTGGAGAGATTTGGGGTGTTTTTGTTATAATACAATGCAAATGCACAAATCAAAGGTATACGGTCAAAGCCAGACTTAGAGAGACTTATCCATGCATTTGTCTCCAGTAGGTTAGACTACTGTAACGACCTGCTCACTGGCCTCTCCAAATGCTGCTACATTCCAGTTTTATGCAGCTAAACTAGCTAGACCAGCTAAAACCTGGAACAGTCTTCCTGACGATGTGACACAGGCCTCTACTTTGACACTGTTTAAATCCAGGCTCAAAACAGTTCTGTTTAGCTGTGCATATGACTGAAAGGTTTTTATTCTGCACTCTTCTGTTTTAAAGTTAATTTTCTGCTGATTATTTGTGTTTTGATTAGTGTGATTTGAATGTCTTTTTTATTCTGTAAAGCACTTTGAATTACTTTGTGTACAAATTTTGCAATGCAAATAAACTTGCCTTGCCTTACAATATAAAGAGTTGAAAAAGTAACCTCCATAGCTAATTATTGCTTTATTCTGTTATTTATCTGCTGCACCTCATGCCACTCAACAATAACATCTATTTAAAAATGCTTTACAGGGATTGTCATGACAGGCCTGTGTGTAGTCCATGTGACATGCACATATATGTACATATATGTGCATATATGTGCATATATGTACGTATATGTGCATATATGTACGTATATGTGCATATATGTATGTACATATATGTACATATATGTATATATATATACATATGTAAATACATTTGGGTTGAGGCACAATCACACATCACATCCTAAATTATTATCTTGTCATCTTTGTCACCCTTCTCCACTCAGAACTCAGGTAAGAGAGAGGTGAGACATTCTTGACCACTGGAAAGTGAGCAGCACTGACTTAAATTTAGCTGATGTCAATTATGTAGCTACAATGGTACTCAATTTTATGTACTAGTTTAAGAATCTGCTCAAAGGAACAGTATGTATCTTGTGCTCTTTCAGTTTTAAAAAGGTGCTACAATCACCACTGAACCTGTGTGTTCAGAGCCTTTACCTGCAGATAGAAGACACATTCAAGTGAGTCTCATGCTCAGTTTATGGACAGATCCCATGTGAAAGAACCTCCAGATTCTCTGGAGCTCACTGAGCTGCAGAGGTTGCACTAGCACTGAGTCCTGATTGGCTGCAGGTGCTGGGGTTTAGGTAGTGACCAGAGAGATCAGAGAGAGGCATTTAAGGTTTAAATAAATCTAATTTCAGCATTGAAACCCAAATGAGAGACTTGTATGAGGGTTATTCTGCTTTTAGATTGGATAATTGTTAACACCAAACCATAACAAAAATAAATGGACCTTCATTATTACGATGGTTTTGTAATTAAGAAGAAATCAGCATTTTAACTGTTATCAGTTGTATTCCATTTGAACATGTTTACCTCATATCTGTGGACACAGATCAACTTTATGACAATTAAAATATAAATTTTACATACAAAAAACACGATTACTGCAAAAAAAAAGACTCATTTTGCGTCTGCTTCCTCTCTCGGCCTACTTGAAAAGACTGACCAATGGAACATTCAAGCAGAGGTCATCGCTGCGCTGAGGCTTCATCTATACCCTGTTGTATATATAATTGTATATAATTGTATATTACAGCCTCTCTCAGCCATGTGCTCTGATGTTACACAATACTCCAGTCATGTCCGAACCCTTTGATTTGAATGGCTGAGTTGTGTGGCATGTCAAGCTCATTATCCTGAAGCGGGATGTCCTGGATGGAGATATCTCATTAAGGACAGGGGGCTTTTGGGGGAAAGGGGAGTGGGTGCTATGTTTGGGGGCATCAATTGTTCCCAGCCTCATTACTACACACAAAGGACTCAGAGACATCCTCGGACATCCACAGGATAGTGTCCCCAGCAAACTTTAGTGTGGAGGCAACAGTGAGGACGCACAGGAGGAGACATGGACATGGAGACAGACGGTCTGAGTACAGCGCTGCCGAGGAGAGGAAGCTACGACGATGCAGCGGTTTCTCTGCGACCTGTAAGTATTCATCATCATAAATGATGAAACATTTGGATTTAAAAATCCGTAAACGTGGCCTGACCGTGTCCCTAGATACAAGATAAACATGTTAAAATCAAATATAGCTTCTACTCATGACAAATGTAGTGCTGATTTATTCTTAATTACAAGATGGCTATGTTGTTTATAGTATAATTTGGTGTACCGGTTCTCAAGACGATTATACAATTAGAAACCATAAAGAGGCTCACGTGACTCTCTCATTTGTGTTGCCAGTTACAATGTTGAAATTACGTTGTTTTAAACCTAAAATGTCTCTCACTGCCTAAACCCCAGCACCTTCCGACAATGAGGAAATGAAAGAAAATTGGAATGTCACAAAATTATGTATTTATTTTGTCTCTTCTTTCTAAATTGTACTTATTTATTTATTTTTTGTTTTGTTTTATTACTTACCTCCATACACACACACATGCATGCACGCACACACACACACGCACACACATATACTCACACATGTAAACACCCACATACACACACGCACGCACGCACATACACACACACACGCACACACACATACACACACACACGCACATACACACACACACACACACACACACACACACACGTACAGACAGACACACATGCATACATACATACATCGGGGGCGACAGTGGCTCAGTGGTTAGAGTGTTAGTCTCGCTCGGACCAAGTCCTGTCGTTGTGTCCTTAGGCAGGGCACTTCACCCACATTGCCTAGTATGAAAGTGGTGTGTGTGTGAATGATCAGTGGTGGTTGGAGGGGCCGATGGCGCAAACTGGCAGCCTAGCTTCCGTCAGTCTGCCCCAGGGCAGCTGTGGCTACTATAGCAGTTTACCATCACCAAGTGTGGAGTGAACGAATAATGACTATAGTGTAGCGCTTTGATAAAGCACATTACAAGTGTAAGGCATTATTATTATACACATACAAACATACATACATGCACACACACACACATATTCACATACACACACATACACATACACACACACACACACACACATACTCACACATACACACACACACACACACACACACACACACACACACACACACACACACACTAGACACACACAGTAGATGATGTCTACGGCCTTAGACATAATCTGTCCTCCATCTAAAGTGTAAAGTAACTAATTACAAATACTCATGTTACTTTAATTGAGTAGATGTTTTGGGTAACTTTAAGGTAACTGACGGGCAATACGTCTGTCTGATTTTTTTATTTTCTTACAGCACTTTCGAAACTTGGCTCAGAGGCGTCGCTCAGCTCCATCTCTGGCCTTTGGGAAGACTTTGGGAATGTCCTGGTCCCCAATAAGGTTTGTCCATTACACTCTAAGCAAGAAGTGGAATCACCTGTGGGCTGTTCATCATCTGCTATCGCAGTATTCAGAGTCCAGTGAGCTATGAGTCCCTATTAAGGAACTTGAGAAATTGTTGCCACGAAAACCTAGAGCAAAGAATGTCCAGTTCCTGTGTGTGAGCACTGTGTGAACACATACAAACGACCAGGGAGCTTTTTAATTACAATTTTCCCTATAGAATAGATTAAAAACCAATATGAACAAATCTAAAAAAAAAAAAAGAAAAGAAAAATGTAGGTAATATATCTTTTTATTTTATTTTATAGTAATAGGCATGAAGCAAACTATTATCATTGGTTGTGTCCACATGGTCCATACTGACACAAAACATAGCTTAATTCTGCATAAAACATAAGCCTTTTTTGAGTCACAAGATGGCTACAGCATTTGCCACGAAACAGTCTAAATAAAGTTTCTGACTTCAAGTTTCGACTTTGAGAAAACAAAAATAAATGCACACAATTCATGAGATAAATGAAGAAATTGATTTGTATTTCAACTGATGACCAAATCAATCAATATCACTACATTTAACACTTTAACAAATTAACAACACTTGTATAAACTACTAAAATACTCCTTAAGTACTTTTACTTAATTAGACTTTTTTCATATGATACTTTTACTTTTGCCACTGTATCTGTACTTTTACTTAAGTAACAACATTGAGTATTGTTCATCCACCACTATTGACTTGTTTAAGAGTACAAAATCAGTTTAACTGATGTCGTTCCAACTAAGTTAATTATTTATGGCCATAAAGTCTTATTTGAGTAGCAGGGCTTCAAACACAGCAATGCCTCCAGTTAGCATTACACCCCCAGGGAATGTTGATGACACGAGCTGCACATTGTCATTATCTATCAAACATGTAGAAGAAACAGGGGTGAAGGCTGCTCATGTTAACAGCTGGTTAACAAAGTGACAGGAATTAAGCCTGCATCTCGATTACATCAGAACACGTGAGCTTCTGAGGAACCGAGGATAGCCTTGACCTGAGCAGACGGTGCAGCCTATTGTCCAGGTAGACAGTTTGATGTCTGAGTCAAACTATAGGGCAGACACAAGGCCCACGGGCCACATCCGGCCCGCGAGAGGGTTTTCTGTGGCCCACGGGATGATATTGATTTATTATTAGAACCGGCCCGCAGGCCGCAGCAGGCCAGCAGCCCGCAGGTGTTTTACACGCACCAATACTACATTTCCCACAATGCAACGGTGGCACACTGAGCGGGAGGCGGCTTCATTTCATTATTCATCAGCGTCATTAGCATTACAGCAAAAGTCAACTTTCAGATACCCATCAAAAATGGCAAAACGGAAGGTGGACACTGAGAACTGGGGGTTTCAAACAAGGTGGGAGTCGGATTAAACATGTTCACGGAGGAGGCTGGAAAACCTGTGTGTCTCTGTGTGGAGAAAGTGTGGCGGTAAAGAAAGTATAATCTAAGACTGCATCATGAAACGAAACACGCGGACAAAGACAAGAATATGGACATGGAACAAAGGCTACAGAAGATGGACGAATTAAAACGAGGTCTTAAATCCGCCTGAGCGTGACAGAGGAACTTTTGCCCTTACGTTCTAAGCATGGCACAACTACAGGACACGATCTGTATGAAGAGGTGTCAACATGTGTAAATGAGATGGTGCTGCCTCGGGAAAAACTCGTGGGTTTGACAACAGACGGAGCACCTGCGATGTGTGGACACAGGAGTGGACTGGAGGACACGGGAGTGGACTGGAGGACACGGGAATGGACTGGAGGACACGGGAGTGGACTGGTGGACACAGGAGTGGACTGGTGGACACAGAAGTGGACTGGTGGCGAGGACATGGGAGAAGATGCAGGAGGAAAACATCACAGGTGAGCTGACAGTTTATCATTTTATCATACACCAAGAGTCGATGGCCATGTCCCAATTTGCCAAAGTGCCCTAAAATGCGCTGTTCGCACGGTGCATTTGTGCTTCGACCTGCACCTCGAACAGTACATCGAACGGTGCATTTGGCGAATTGGGACAGGGCAGTTGTGTGGTAAAGCCTTGAAAATGGAACATGTCCTAAGACCATCAAGCACGCAGTTAACTTTAACAGAGCCATAGGTTTAAATTATCGCCAATTCAAAACATTTCTGAGCGAGTTACAAACGGAGCCTGGAGATTTGCCCTGTCACACTGAGGTGCGATGGATAAACCAGGGAAACGTGCTGCTGATGTTTGAGCTGCGTGAGGAGATTTGTCTGGTCTTGGAAAGCAAAGGGAAAGACACAACACAACTCTGAGACGAAACATTTGTGTGTGAAATGTGTTTTCTGTGACATCACGAGTCTGAATGTGATGAACCTGCAGCTGCAGGTCGGGGTCGTGTCTCTGATATGTGCAGGACAGTGAAGGTGTTTAAAACCAAACTGAAGTGTGTTTTTTCTCTCATCCATAGATTTTTGCACTTTATTTTATTGTATTTCAATCCAATTATGTTTTAAAAATATTTCAGTTGAGTGACTGATTTCTTTGAAGTAAATTTAGCCTACTTTTGCCATTTCCCTGAGAAAATATACTGATGGTGCCTTGAATAAAGCCGTTTCATTCTTTTAATGTGCATGTTATGGGGATTTTTATAGAATAGAAGTTTCTCTTTTGTGCCTGTTGAAAATTTAAAATTACTGACAGAGCCATAAGAAAATATTGCTTTATTTATCCGATCATATAGTAATATATTTGTCAGGTTTTCAGTAGGTTCAATTAGGTTCACTAGACTATGTGCGGTCATTTTAAAGTTTTTCAATGAATATTCAATCAGTCCGGCCCTCAGCATGTAGCAAATTTTTTCATTTGGCCCCGGTCCATTTGAGTTTGACACCCCCGCTATAGGGCATAAATGGTGCATGATTGCTCTCCATAGAAGCATAATTACGTTGTTGGGTACATACTTCCCAGAAAGAGCACTCACTGCAGTTCAAACATAAACATAACACATTTAGGTTTTCTGCTTATATGTATTTGCAGTATCCTTTTTATGTGAATCAGTCATATTAAAGCATAGCAACCACAATGACAACTAACAAAAGGAATTATATTTTTCATTATTTTAAGAAAAATTACATTTAAGGAGTGGGTAGCACTACACTCCAACTTCTTTCTGAGTTAAATAGAGGCCAACACACTGGTGTATTATTCCACCACTTCTGGGTTGTTTTAGTATTTGTGCTGTGTAAACATTTGACAGTTCATTCAAAAAAAAAAAAAAAAAACCCTCTTCTCTCAGCATGGTCCAAATGTTCATGAGTGAGCCTCGCTTGAATAAATGAGACCAATATGAACAGTTTTGTATTTAATCACTTATTTTCATATCATATCTTAAGCCAGTGGTCCCCAAACTTTTTCACACCGCGGACCGGTCAACGTTTGACAATTTTACTGCGGCCCGGGGGGGACCAGTCACTGACTCGTGACTGGTCGCTATCGTTGCTGAAAGACCCTAGTCTGTTGCTCAAGGGTTGGCTGCTTTGTTGTCTCTACTGCACCGTAATTACACATCAGTTCCACCGTCTTTTTCCAGGTACCACTCCAGACTCACACACGTCGCTTCTTCGCTCAACCACACGCCACGTGCGCCACATGCACGCGCACGTGAACTCTCACTCACGCTCACGCGCCAAACTGACACAGAGCACAGAGGATCTTTCGAAATAAGATTCAGATACGCCACAAATGCATTTATAAAGTGTTATTTTCATAAACATTTCAAATATTTCAGAATATGGCGTGAATATCAAGAAACCTTAATATTTCACATAGAGCTGTTTTTTCTTTAGCTTCTGCTGTTTGTGCTAAGACTCACGAGCTCTCCTCTCCTCGACCTCTGCCCTGACGCGCTCTGACTGTCGTGCGGCGGACACACATCTAGCACAGATATAATAAACTCGTTGTTATATCAAATGGATTTATGTTACGATTTCCCATCAGGATTTTCATTATATATCTACGGACGAGCTTATTAGCGTGTCATGAGGAGCGGGAAAAAGTCACTTCGGAGAAAATGCGGTCGCTGATAAATGATTTACTGTTTTTGTGCGGCTGTCTTAAGACATATAATAATGTGAGTTTAATTAGTGCAGATTATTTCACAATTAACCAGTGAGTCTAATGTATCTAGACTACCGGTCTCTTACTTTAAACATATTTCAAGACCTAAATAAATGCATATGGGGCACACCTGTTTATGGGTCTTATCAGCCCCTCTCCCACAGTGCTTGGCTGGTTCAGATGGTGCTCCCCTTCGTGGGAAATTGCAAAACCTTGTCTTCGTCTCTGGATGTTCTAAGTAAAGCATCTATGAGCGTTTCTCTCTCTCTAAACGTATACACTGTGTATAAAGTGTATAATGTGTATAAAGATGACTCAATCTTCAATCAAACTGACCATGTCTGATGAGCTGGTTAGAAATGTCAGGGCCAGCAGTGACACAGATGAATACAATATGGCGCTGCAGGGGGCTTTGGGGCACTGTGGATATGACTGATCTCTCCCTCAGAGGATTATGTGCATCAGAGGCTTGTGTCTGATGGATGAGCCACGCTCACATACAACATGCTTCAGACAGCTCCTAACTGTTTGCCTGTGTGACCACTACGGTACAGGTAGAAAAGACATGCTTTAACGCCCTTATCAGTGGATCTCTAACTTCAGTATTTGTAATCTAAATATTTGATAAAATAAAACATTCTGGTGCTCAGACCTCCCCTGTCATTTACATATATAATTGTACTGAGTCTCTACTGGGACCTAGGTTTCAATGTGAAATGATGATTCCAAATCAAATATGAATCATTCTTTTTGGTCTGGTAAATGGACTGGCTTGCATTGAAATACTTATATTAAGCATAATTAGTTACATAAGCGGTACGGATATGGTGGAAATATCTGCAGTCACATATGGGTAATCCCAGTATCCTCTCTGAAATTACATTATGTTCCACTTCCATTTTGCTGCCTCCATTAGAATATTTTTGTTTACAAAGTTTTAAAGTGCTTGAATACTTGTGAATGAACATTACATTTTGTATTGAACATCATTCAACTCTCCATTGGTTTAACAGACACACATTTGTTTACCCGTCACTATGATAATGGCCAGCTAGAGGTATTGGACTGTATGTGCAGTTGGAGTCCTCTGACCAATCCCCGATTTGTGAGTAGCAATTACCAGTTCAAGCCATGAGCCATGTTTTCAAGTCAGAGGTGGGAAATATCCCATTTACCATTTGCCTGGAATGTACCAAAAGTCTTCATTTATAATGTATGTGTCAATGGAACTCTGAACATTTGGACCTAAACAACTCAAACAACCTGTGATCTTGCAAATAAAGAAAATGAGTGTGATTAGATGTAGATGCATGGCAGTGTAGCCTCTGGTTGATCATCTGTGTCTGTTGCAGGGAGGAGTCATCTTGCTGGGTTACTACAGACCAGAGCCCCTTTGTCCTGGGTCTGACTGAGGAGAACGGGCCCCTGTTTTTGGACCAAAAGCTCCAGGTGACAGAAGGCTCCAAGACTAGGGAGCGACACCTCTTCCTCTTCAGAGATGTGCTTGTCATTGCCAAACTCAAGTAAGAAACACTTGAAACACCAATGCAGAAAAACAAAACTTTTAAACATGCTTTTGGTCACCTTAGGATAAGTACTTCACATTTTCTATCTTATAATAATGTCTGCATTTGGAAAATATAATATAAACTACACCTCCAATTCCAATGTGGCATTTAGATACTGGAGCTCCCGCTGCAGTGAGCAATGGAAATGAACAATAGCAAATGAAACGAATGAAGTCGTTTTTCCCCATGAATGCTATGCTAATTGAGCCATGTGTTAGCTCTTTAAAATGGGTCTGGTGATGGTTTATGGTTTTAAAAACTGCATAGAATTTTATCTGTGACACCATTAAATGGACAAAATGCAAACTGAGCATTTTTGAGTGCTTAGAGAAGACAATTTTGGATGAATGAATTAATGAAAATGTCAATGAAGCAAAAAATACAACTCCAAGTATGTTTTTGATGAGGGAACGGTATAACATGGTTAAACTTCAAAAAAGTGAATTTTGCATAATATGCATTTAAATTTAGGAACAGTAAGTCAGAGTTAGGGACATTACAGAGGTGTATACATGGCCACGTTTTCATAAATTACCAATATTTTGATATTGGATTGACCTCTCTCTCGACAACGAGCTCCGTGGTCATGCAGTCAGTGCTCCGCTGAACACAGTGGATGAGGTAGTTTCTTCGAGGACAAGATTCCCGTTCTGAGCTCATATATGGACAAAGCGTTTTTGTCATGGCAGCTCTGATCTGTGCAGTGATTGGCTGTCTGCAGGCACCCTGCAGCTAACCTGGGATCACAAACATGCATTGTTTCTTAGGCTTCATACATTTATATCTACTCAAATAAAACTGTCCGAAAAATACATTACTTTAAAGCCTGCAGTGATGCGCTAGAATAGCACAAGGTCTAAACATGAATTGGTTGTGGTTTTATTCATTATTAGTCCCAGACATATCACTTGTAGATGTGCTTCAATGTAAACCTGTTTTTTTTATTGGAAACAGAAAGAGGAAGGCAAACTGAAAGCAGTTTAGTGATGGTTAAGGGACAGCAGGGAATCTCCAGTCTCATTACACGTGACATATACTCAAAACAATCAAATGTTACTTTTTTCGCCAACTATGGCTAAGAAGTTTTAGCAAAATTAGGAGACCTACACTACACCCTTGAAGGTCTCTTAGGCCCCCATTCACAACTACTTATTCTTTGACCTGTTGTAGATTGGGAAAAGAGCAATATGAGTGGTTTTCTGGAGAAGTGAGACAAAAAGAGCGTAGGCTACTTGTATTTAAAGAAGGGGAGAGAGATTCATTCCTGAAAGGAAGAAATGCGTTGAACGCAGGTTTTAGTAGACCATAGTCAAGATGATTTCCTGTGGGCAATTTTTCAGACCTCTTCTTTGTACTTCTGCTTGAGTCATATTTTGAGATAACAGTACTTGGCTCTACTCACCTACTTAGGAAACAAAAAAAGATTAGGGAGGCTTCATTAAGCCTGCTCTAGTACCATGGAGTATTTTTATACACACATATACATATATATATATATATCTCAGTGACGTGCGGTAAGGTTCATAGCTCTTGAGAAACTCATGTCGTCACAATCAGATTTACAAACATGTGTCGTAATGTCAGATGAGGCTGGACCAAACTATGCGGCACTCGGGAAAGGTTTAACAGTGTTTATTTACAAAAGAGGAATGAATATGCAATGAGGGGGCTGAGGGGACCGGGAGCTAGTGGTGCGGTGTGGGAGCGGGCAGGCCAGAACGGGAGCTTGAGTGCGACGCCAAGAACCGGGAACGAGGAGTACAGGTACAGGAGCAGGACAAGGAGCGGGGCCAGGACGAGGACCGGGTGCAGTGTGAAGTCCGGAGACCAAGGTGAGTAGAGAGCGGAGTGCACTGTACCAGAGAACAGGAGCGGAGCCGGATCGAAGCCAGGAGTGCAGGAACAGGAGGTATCCAGGAAGCTGGGTCTGGTGAAAGCAGAGAACTGAGGTAAACAAGCGAGCATCGGGCAAAAATACAAAAAGGTAAGTCGCTAGGCATTCACGTGAGTACGTGGAAGGGTCTGGCATCGGCTGTCTGTCTCCTGGGACCTCTTATACTCAGCAGGTGGTGATGATTGCGTGATGAGTCCCAGGTGCGCGTGGGAGGAGCAAGACGCTCCGCCCACGACCGGCAATTGACAGACAACAGGAGGAGGGAGGCACAACAGGAGACAAAACAGGGCAGGAGGAGTCACGTGATCATGACAACATGTAAACCAGGTGTCAGCAAGTAAATTTGGCCTCAGGCCAGTTTCTCTCCCAGTGACTTGGGGCCAGAATAAAAAAGAATTTCAAAATAAAAGTTCGTATGAAACAGCTCTAATAGTATGAAATAAAAAGCAAGCTGATTTTGTATTGTTTTTTATCCTTATTCTGGTTCCCCAATTTTCAATGGATTGAAGTAATTAAATTTCTTACCATTTCGTACAACTCTATTTGAAAAGAGCGAGTCTTTCATCCCGTCGTCTGGAGCAAACCATTTAACTCCTTTAGCATTGGTCTTCCTTTAATTCTAACCTCCTGCTTTGACTGAAAGTCCAGTTTAGAAAACTGCTTGAGCTTTAATATGTAATCTTCCTCCATTTAAAAAGTAGGGCCAGACATGAAGAAAAAAGTGAACCGATTGCTAAACTTGATTGCTAACTCTAAATTGTAGTTTGCTGTCACTATTCTGCGGCCCCTGTTCTGTGGGAATTGCAAGAATCCCTGGGCTCACGAGTGCCCCCTACCATGAGGCCAGGTAACTACGTGCCTTACACGGCACCTTTTCACAGCCGCTTAAAGCAGCAGCTGTCACTGCTGAGCTACAGCACAGTCATGGCTGGTGCCTTGCCTCATGTCTCTTCTCAGTATTAAAAAAAAAAAAGTATTAATTTAATCCTATTAATAAAGTATTAAAATTGCAAAGTTAAATAGAAAATAACTTTACAGTACAAATCATTGGATAAATATAACTATGGCCTCACGTGCCTCCCATGACTGCACATCACAGATATAAGTGCTGGGAATTTAACAAGGACCAACATGCCTCCAGCTTTTTACATCCCAAAATTGGTTAGTGCAAGAGGTCAATACAATTGGTCTCCTGTGCAATTCCAATAAATATTTAAACTGGTATGCAGTCCAAAATCTAGCAAATGACTTTGTGAGATCTATCTCAACGTAATCTGTTGATTATCTAATGATGTTCAGAAAGCACATTTACACAGAAATTACCCTCTTCATAGGAGTAAATGCATTGCTAAGCTTTATGGCCCTAATGACTAATGAGACCTGGCATCACTGTTCTTACACAACGTTCCCACACTAATCTGAGCATTGATACTCATTGTGTTACTTCTAAGAAAATCCTCCACACTGGAGAGGCTTTTATGCATATCAGGCCACCATTGACATCTCACTGCTGCAGTAGTCAGTGACTACATGTACATGCACAGAGAACCGAGAGTGTACTAAACCAAATTCAAATCGCCTTTGCCCCAAAACCACTCTTGTCCCAGTCTACAGCAGGTCAAAGAGCCGAATAGGTGTGAACGGGGGACTACGAGACATTCAGGGGCCTAGATTTACTCTCTGCACAAATAAGATCACTGAAGGTTATAGAATGTTATTTGTAAACTATGAAAACAGCATGTGGTAGTTTGTGGTGTAGGGACTGTAGTTTGTCATGGCTGCTCATCTAAAATGAGTGAGTACATGTCCAAACACATGTTTGATATTTTCCTGGCTGTTTCTTACCTCATGCAGTTGAAAGCTTGCCCTGGTCTGTACCTAATCAGACTGCACTTTGACATGCAATGGGCATCCAAGTACCGGCTCCTCCGGACAAGTTATTGGTATCTGGGAAATACAGCTGTACAGGCAGTACTCAATCGTAGTTCCCTGGTTTACATGTATTTTGATAAATCAGTTTAAATTAGACTACACCTGTTATCCGGTTTTCCTGGCATGCATCCAAACGTAGTGATTGAAGAGACAACAATAGCTTTCAATTTCATATAGATCTGCCATCTTTATATGTGCTGGCAGACGAGTATACACTTGGGGCTGGTCAAATTTAAATCAAGACTGAGATTCAGTCATTTATAATCACCAATGAAATACTTGGCTTTTTAAAGTTGAGAGGTCTACAGCCGATCGTCTATCAGTAAAAGCATGTGGTTTGGAACAGGGTTCAGACTAAATTTTTGATGGCAATGATTCAAAAGACTGTCAATATACATTTGTTTTATATAATTGTTTTTTCAAGCCATAGTGTTTATCCCAAATTCTCATTGGTAGAGCTTAGCAGACATATACATATTTCTCTCTGCACTCAGGTCGACAGCGAGTTACCGTCTGAAACACAGAGTGAACCTGGAGGAGGCGTGGGTGTTTGGCTTTGATTCAGAGCTGGAGGAGGAGCTTCCTTCAGACTTGGACTCAGAGCTGGACTTGGGCCTGAGCCTGGTCCTGGCCTGGGACCTGGCCGTCTGCCTGCTGACCTTCGGGTGAGTGTGTCTCCTAGCTGAACTGAGCTGGTTTTGGTGAAGTCAGTGGTTGTGGAACACTAGATCTAGTCCTCTATTGATCTTATTCCATCTCGCCCACCTTTGTCTCTAAATACTACTAAAGCACACTTTGGTTGTGTTTTTGTGTTTTGTGTTGACATTGTCAAATTCCTCAAACATGCATGATTGACATATAAAACATGGTAGAAAGAAGCACCACAAATCCTTCATACATTAGTGTGTAGGATTTGTAGTCAATATTTTGTAGTTTGTAGGCTGTGGTTGACTCAACCTTAACCCTAAATTCCTGGACTGGACAGGACCAAATGTAGATAAAAAACTTACCCTGACCTCTCTGTGACAAACATTCACCTATCTCGCCTGTCATGATCTCATGGCTATCATGTGCCTCTTTCACTTATTGATAGTAACATAGTTTTGCACATGCCATGTGATGTGTGTCGAAAAACAGAAGTTCCTGAAAAGAAAGACTATAGCAATAGAGAGAAGGCCTGTCTATACACAATGACCTGTGTTCTAGATTTTGCTTTGACAACAAAGATCATATCTATCTGAAACCAACTCTAGTTTCCAGTGACCTACATTTTGTATTATATAACCTTGCGAGTTCTTGTGTGAACGTTTTAGATATTTTGTAGAAACATTTTGAACATTTAATCACCCCTCCAAAATATGTTGACAAAGATACAAAATTGGCTTAACCAACAAGATAAAGTATGTCTATTGCTGGGTTTCAGATGACATCAAAACATTCTATAGGCCAATAATATGAAATACCGATCATAGACTGTATAGTGAAATGAACTAAAAGAGTCACCCAACAGACATCACCCATATCGTTCACTCCAGCCAAATTTATTTCGTCGAGGCTATTGGGCTGGCTAAAATTAATATTCAAATACAGAATTTTGTTGTAATACGGTCAGCTTTTGGGTTGAGTCACTAGCAGAAATCATCAAGTTCAACATTTGTGAATTTACACGTTCGATGCACTGTAATCGATACAGAAAAATCTGTCTCTTCAACCCATCTGAGAGAATAACATCATCACATTGTAGAGTCTGAAAACCACCAATTGATTCATTAACATTCCCTGGGGCTGTAATGCTAACTGTAGGCACTGCTCTGTCTGAAGCTCTGTTAGACTTTAATCTGAGCTTTATTTAACACAATCTCACCCTAATGACCTGACTGATTTTTGTTGAAAATCAGACACTACAAACACTAAACAGGGTTATGAAGATTTGTAATGATCGCAGGCTCATAAAAATGTGTTGTTTACATCAAGTTAGTATTTTTTCTTGAGCTTCAATACTTAACGGAACACATTGAACTTTGTGTCAATCTTCATTTCATGTGGATATTTTCAGTTTTGTTTCGTTTTTAAGATCCCCATTAGTGCTGAATAATCAGTTGCTACTCTTAGTTAGTTTTTGTCAAAAGACAAACACTCATAGTCATAAACCAGGTCAATAAATCTGCAAATAAATGGTCTGAGAATCATGGAAAAACATATTAAAAGTTGCTCTATGAAGATGTTTTTATTGTTTAAAAATACATTCATTAGACTTCATTATTTGTGCATGGGTTGTCAGATGTGACCTGGGCCTTACATGCTCTTTTCTATGGAGATCCAAAAGCCATATGGCAGGAAATTTGGTAAAGCAATAACAATTCCATGAAGAAAAGCAGATAGTGGACCCTCCAGTTCCATAGTGCACCTTTAACATTGTGTGTCATCAACTACTGATACTTTGCAGCTCATGTCATCAACATTCCCTGGGGGTGTGAGACTAACTAGAGCAGGGGTGTCAAACTCAAACTCACAGAGGGCCAAAATTAAAATCTTTGACTAAGTCACGGGTCAAACTAAATATTTATTGAAAAATGTCAACATCTGCATGTTTTTTAGAAGGGGTGGATTAAATTTGAGTGAGGCGACAGGTAGCAGATGCCAATTGTGTCAACAGAAGTGGTGGGGGGCCGGTGCCAACACATTTGCAAAGTATTCTGGGATTTGTATTTGTATTAGAGGTGCATGTGCTATATTAGTGCGGCGGCCGGCAGGCCAGCTCTAATACATATTTAATATGATCTCGTATTTATATCAAGGGCCAAATTTGGCCCGCGGGCCTGAGTCTGACATGTCTGAACTAGAGGCTCTACTCTGTCTGAAGCTCTGTTAGACTTTAATTGTTTGGGGGTTTTTTTTGTTGTTTTTTTTTTTTTTTTTAAACACAATTTGACCAGAAAGAGTTGACTTAGTTTCATCTACAAAAGGTGTGCTGATTAGTGCTGTTAAATAAGTCTCTCACACATTAAAATACAGTCACAAACTAGCTAACATTAGCTAACTCACCAGCTCACCTTTTATGTTGAAAATCAAACACCTAAACAGGACCATGAACACTCGGATTGATCATAGGCTCTTAAAAACGTTGTTTAAATCCATGTTGTATTTTTCAGACTGAAACTTGAGTTTTCAGACTGTCTTAAAACTTTTTGACAGTCTTTGCTAATGTGTGTGCATTGCGTCACCATGTTGATGAACATCCCACCATAGAACATCCGCCAGCCTAATGTCAGTGCAATATTTTGGACAAAAACTGTACCTGACCCAAAAAAAATGAGCCACTCTGATTGACGTGTACAATAGGAGCATCTAAACGTCTCACTTTCCACTGACGGCGCACATGCTGAAACCAGGAAGCGGTTTGGGGCGTGCCGTGATGTCACTTCCTGTCCCCATGACTGAATGACACCTAAATGTTATGTAAAAGTCAGTGGGCTGGTAGATCACATTCATTTGAAACAAACTGCCGGGTCTCTACTGCTGTGGACTAACTTGGACCATGCTCTTGTTGCAGCTCACCTGATCACAAAAAACACTGGTTAAACACTCTCCACAGGTAAGATCAACAGATTCATTTTGCATTTCATTTAAAAAGTATTATCATTTTCGATTTGAAAGCTAAAATTACCGATAGAATTTTTTTTTTAAATAAGTGATTGATATTTTAAGTGGAATACTTGTTGCATTGGTAATGTTCTTAAAAGGTAATGACATTGAATTCAAACTATTGTAACATTTAAGACTGTGATTAGACAGAATTATGACAGAATATATGATGGTTTCCACAGTAGTACATCTACATACAGCTTTCAAGCAGTTACAGTAGTAGTGCAAAAAACAGTAGCAGAAGCAGCAACAGCAATAGTAGTAGTAGTAGTAGTAGTAGCAGTAGCAGTAGCAGCAGCAGTAGTAGAAGCAGTAGTGTAGTAGTAGCAGTAGTAGTAGAAACAGTAGCAGAAGCATTATTAGAAGCAATAGTAGCAGTAGTAGTAAAAGCAGTAGTAGTAATAGTAGTACAAACAGTAGTACTGTAGTAGTAAAAGTAGTAGTAGTTGTAGCAATACTTATGGTGTTCATCTATTGACAGTTTGGCAATCTAAACTTTTGAAATGTAGATTTGACTGGCACATGGTTGTACATTCACAGTGGTGGGTTGTACATGACCTGTTGAGTGGGCATGAAAGGGCAGGTGCTGAGCTGTGACTCCGTACGGTAAATTCCCCACTGCAACATTTGTTTGTGAGGTGGTTTTCAGTGGGTTGCAGGTGAGAGGCTGCAGAGGAAAGGCAGGGGGCTTGGAAAGTACAGGGGCCCACAGGAAAGACCAGGCAAAGACCATTCATTTACACAGTGGCTTTAAATACAAGGTGAAATATTCAGTTATGTCAGCAATAACGGTCATTACTTTGACTCATCGATTTGGGTCACAAGGTTAATCAAAATCTTATCAAAATCACAATCACAAAAGGCTGCAGTTTTTGAAGTAACACAATTTTCTCCACAAACAACAAAGTCTTCTGTCTTTTTCCGCATAAAAACTTCTAACCTTGTAGTTTAGATCTCTACAAACATGTTCTGAAATGTGATTCTCGTATTAGTTTGTCAGCTCAGATTTCAGTGTTTTTTTCGGTTCTTCTGGACTTGTTTAAAATGTGAACTTTGAACAGAATCCTATTATTAAAGCACAAATCTAATAGCAATGCTGGTCCAAAAAAAATCACAAATTACTGGTAGATATTTTTTCAAAAGTTGTTCAGCCCTATCATTAAGAATATATAATAATTTATCTCATCGCATAATAGCCAAAAAAGTCATTTTTCAAGATTTTTTTTTAACTAACTATTTCAATAAGATGACTGAGGATGGAGCCAATGACACCTATAAATGTAGCAGGGCCTGGAAAGGAGAATGCCAAAAATCACATATCACATATGCTTTGAACTATGAGTAGAAATAGATTTAGCAATTTCCCGATGCCTGCTTGTTATACCATCTAAATACTACTGCAACTACTACTACCACTACTACTACTAACAATGATAATAATAATAATAATAATAATACCAACAAAACAAAAGGCACTGTTCATGTATTGGTTTAAAAAGCCTTTATTTGTCTGGGCTAAATCATATTTTAAAAACATTTTAATAGAGACATAGGCAACTTGGTGAGTGAAGTGTCTTGCCCAAGGACATAGCCACAGCACTAAAGCCACAACCACTCAAAGTAGATGCTTTAAAACTTTAGGAGCAAATTCTTGACATAAACATTTGTTAGTAGAGCAATCTGATCAGGTTGGTGGTGCGATTCCAGCTTCCACAGATGAATGTCAGACAGTTAACCCCCCGTGCATGTGTGAATATGTGTGGGAGTGGGTGAGTGGTTTCTTAATATGAAGTGCTTTGAGTGCCTTGAAGGTGGAAAAGCACTATAAAAAATGTGACCATGATCATAGGATCATTTTGTCTAAAAGCGTTATTTCACTGACCGTTATAGGAACATCTGTGAGGCTAAAGCTCGTGCTGGTGGAGAGTGCGCTCCCTCAGACGGCCACATGAAGGTTTTGACAGGAAACATCGCAGTAAGTGATCACAATGCACTCTGTACAACCACAACCACTCATGCACCCAACCAAGGGTGCATGGTTAGGTGCATAAACAACCACCCGCCCAAACACTAACATCAAGTGCTTATGCCTGTTTTTGTGTTTTTCTAATTATTACGGTGTTTTGTATGCTCTTATCTATGGTAACTATTTGAAGAAAATCTGAAAAAGAAAAGAGTTCAAAAATGGAATCCCTGTGTCCATGTCATCAACAAAACTCTGTCCAAAATGCAATTTTTGCTGGAACATACACTTTTGACAGTTTGAACCTCAATTTAACAAAATAAAACTGTTTTCCTATATTTTTACTTGTCAGCTCATTATTATTGACTATATTGTGTAATGATGATGAGCTTTGGCCCTTGTTTGCAGTATGGTTGCTGAGGTAACAGTTACGCTCTATGTCACATCTGCTTGTCATGTCCAAACAGGAAGGACAATTATAACCAAATGAGTCAAAACTAAGCAAGAATATTATCAAAATTATAAATGTAATTATGTTAACTATGTTTTAATAAATTGTGGTGTAACCTGTCACACACTTAAAGTGGCTGTATCTGATTTTTCCATGTAGATGAGCAAAATCAGTTTTGCCCCAGGACAAACATTTTGTAAAACTTTCATTTACAGTCAAAATGAGACCGCTGTGTACTGTCTGCATCTAATGTTAATATGTTGTATTGTCAGAGAATCAGGAAGTGCACTGTTAGCATACTAATTGTTGTTAGCTTTACTGTGATGGCAAAACTTTGCTCTGGCTTCTGAAAGTTGGGGAAAGTGGTTATAAGTAATTAAGCTGCTGTTAAGAGGTGAGGAATAACTTTGGACCACTGCAAACCATTTATTAAAGTGAAAAATAGTCCAGTGTTTCATGTTTTGAAGACAGCTGAAATCAGGTACTGTACATCACCTTTAATCAAACAATAGAGCGAGAGATTGTGTCATTACAGCTCATAGAATTTTGGAGATCACAAGTAGAAAGACAAAGTAGTGGTCCAAGAGCAAAACACAAAAATGAAATTATATATGAGGGAGCGATTAACCATTTAATTCGTATCTCTACAGGTAAAATCTCTAAGCGGAGGGGGCATGGAACATCTCATTGAACTACCAGTCAACGTAAGTGCCCTGGTGACCCCCAGACCCTTTGACCCTGATTGAAATAGATGACAAGTGTTTCACACATGATAGTACTCAGGTATGCTCAGGTATGATCAGCACATAAATCTGGTATTTTCAAAGGATAGACAAAAAAAAGAGAAAAACTAAATCATATCTGAAGGAGCTGCAAAAACACAAATGTTCATATCATTTCATATTGACATATCGACATAAAGCTTTTGTCACTTGTAGTTTTACTCATTGTAGAGTCAGATCTGTGGAGAGGGGACCCTGCTCTCAATAAGGAGGCATGTTTCATAGGTTAGAATAATTTTGCGCAATACAATGCTTGTACTGTAGGTATATGTCTAATGCCATGTAGAATATTCCAGATGAAGCAATCTGGAATAGAAAAAACACATAATTTTGACAGGTTAAAAAATATGCTCTGCTTCTACTTGTGCTTTTGCAATCCTTCTGAGCTGTTTTGCTTGTTGTGTTTGGTTTCCAGGGCACCATAGGCATCACAAAGTTGGCGCCCAATGTGACAGCAGAGGAGAAGCTGAATGGTGAGTGTCGGGGGCAGGGCTGGAGGCGGGGCTGGAGGCGGGGCTGGAGGCGGGGCTGGAGGCCAGTGGCAAACGGAAATGTTTAGAACAGAGAGGGAACTGACTCGTCACACTTACAAGCGCCATTTGAAAAATGCTGAAGTACATGAAATGTATTCAAATGCTTTGCACCTATTATTTAAAGTGATAGTAAACATAAACATACTGCAGAACATTCTCCGTGGAGATAATAATTTTAGGCCATACTGTGGAATATTATAGCCAAATGAACCTTTCCATGGAAGCAAGCAGGCCAAAGAGTCCGCTGTGGTGGAGATGCAAGCCAGAGAAAGGACACATGTTTTTCTATGTTTTTTATTGCAATAAAAACATCCATCATGAAAAAACATGCTTTTATTTTAGTCTATTTTTCGTACAAGAAAGAAAAAGTTACATACTGAGACTTTAATGTCTCAAAATTTAGACCTCGAAAGGCAAAGACCTCTGTGCAGCATCTATGAAATGAGTAGGCATGTGATTTGTTTACAATACCATTCATTTTCTGACACCATTTTACCATTTTGATACTCAATTGCTTTTTTGTTTGTTGTTATTTTGGACTCATCTCTGGTAAATTGTACTGCAGTATTCAAATTTCTTACTGCTCCCAAAACACAGATAAACCACACCCGCATAAACTGGCTTCCATCTGGTGGCGGGTGGACATGGGACGATACTTAAATACTGTTTCACGATTATCATGGCCAAAATAATTGTGATTAATGATTATATCACAATAATTGTTAAAGTTACTGAAAAATTTAATGGATATGAACTGTTATAGAATTGTACTTTGTTATAAGTGAAAACAACTAGGTCTATCATGATAAAATATTTTGACGTTTGACATAATGTTGAAGTAAATGTAGACAATAACATCTTAAATCTTATCATATCTGGACAGTCTGGTGATTATTTTTGTTGTTATCACTATTATATAAAATGTCACCCAAACGATTATTGCCTATCCTTTTTATCATGATAAACCATATTATTGTTTATTGTCCCATCCTGAGGTGCAGGGAGAGTGCTTACCACTTGCGCTACTGTTCATGTGCTGTACTCCATTATTCTTTTATATTTTATTAATGAAAATTTTGGCCACACAGAGAACGGCTGGAGGGGCGTGGTGAGGAGACTGAAGAGCGGCTCTAGCTTCATCTACAAAAAGAAACAGCTGTTTGGGAGACCTCTGAGTAAACTGTGCCCTGGAGAAGGCTGCCCGCCCAAAGCAATACTGGTGAGTGTGCATGTGCCACAACGAGCATGACTGTGACCAGAACTACCGTTACTACTGCTATCTCTGTCACAGGAGATCTTGGTGTTGCTGAGAAAGCGAGGCCCATCCACTGAAGGTGTGTTTCGAAAATCCTGCAACAACAAGAAGATGCAGGAAGTGCGGGAGCAGCTGGAGAGTGGGGCAGAAGTGCTGCTGGAGGAACAGCCTGTGGTCCTGCTCGTGGGCTTACTCAAAGTATGTCACAGAGGACACAGAAAACAAGCCATGAATAATAAGTGCTATAACACTGATCATGGCTTGAAACTTTTGAATATGGAACATTTATAGTATTATTTTAGTCATCACGACCAGTTTAGACCTGTTTATAGCTGAATAATAATAACAATGCCTTAGCTGTAATGCATTTTCATTGGAAGAGTTATAGCATTATAGCGGGAGAGTTATAATCTCCAAACATCACAGACAGGGCTGTTTTCGTGTCAGACAACCACAAAACACCAAATGTAACAAACATGTAAATAACAAAAATTTTTCTAAGCTATCATAAACCCCAAAATGCATGTGAATATTTTAATGTCTTATTGAAATAAACATGACAGAATGGTCATATCAATGCCATGCTGTGTGACATGTACTGGATGAGTGGTAGTAATGTCCAGTGTATGTGTCCTTGTTACTCTTGTACTTAGCTTGTGTACCTTGTGTTGCAGAGCTTTCTGAAGGAGCTGCCAGGCAGCCTCCTGGACACTCAGCTGTATGAGAGGTGGATGAAATCCTTCAACAAGGAAGAGCCCCAGCAGAGAGCCGAGGAGCTCAAGAGGTCTGCCACTTCTCAGTAAACACACCCTAACTGAAGCTAAATATAATCAAAACGTCTATTCGCTTTTTTGCTACTAGATGGTGTCACTTGTGTTTTATTGAATTAGAGAAGAAATTCCTTGAAAAACATGCACTATTGTTGTGAGTGGGGTCAACTCTACAAATCTCACTGGTAACGTGGCCGAGTTGTCACCTGCTTGTCTTCGTGAAGATAGATACATTAAATCCCATACTGGAACCTTCCAGGCAATGAATAAAACCTCATTTAAGATGGTTGGAAAGTTACATAGTGCTGCTTTAAAGCATATTTAAAAAAAATAAAAACATTTTTTACTTCAATGAGCAGCTTTCACAAATCATACATTTTTCCTGTACTTAATAGAACTCTCATGTGAAAAAGGGTAAATGTCAACAGTATTATTATTATTATTATTATTATTATTATTATTATTATTTTATTATTATTATTATTGTTACATTTAGGATTTTAATGGCATTTTTTTTTAAATCAAAACAATAACTTATAATACTATACATGTCATGTAAGTAGAACACCAAATGCTTTTTTCCCCTTCTGTGTTATGTTTTGCTTTTTGAATTCAGGGTACTTTCCCCTTGAGTAAATGTGTTCACTGTTCCACCCACTCGTTCTTCCAAACAGAGGATTCACAGTGACTTGATAATTGTGGCAGAAAATGTACTTTGGCATTTCTGAAGTGCTCCATCTTTGCAGACTGACCACTTCTCCATCTGATTTGCCCCAAAGAGGAAGTTGGAGTTTGCAGTAGGCTCATTTCTGTTCTGCTTTTTCCTTCCTCTTTTTTCAGAGTATTGGAAGATCTGCCCAGACCAAACGTTGTGCTGCTCCAGTACCTCCTCTGTGTCCTGTACCACATCCAGCAGAACTCCCACTCAAACAAGATGAGCGCCCCCAACCTGGCCGTGTGCATAGGGCCCACACTGCTGTGGTCGGCCGGCACGCCCCTGGACGAACAGCCTGACCGCATGAAGGAGGTAGAGAACATCAATATGACAAAAAAAACAACAAAAAACAACATACAAAAAAAAAACCCAAAAAACCCCCAAACAAACATTAAGACAGTTTCCATCCAGAAGCTGTTTACAATTTGACGGTACTGGCTTGAAACACTAGGATTTACTCTCCTCTGAGGCAGACCTATAATGGTAAATCGGCTTTTCGGAGCTTTTAACCATGTTATAGTTGTTTCCCCTCACCACCTACCTTCACACGAAGTTGTATTAGAGTGATTCGTGCAACCTTTAATCGCTTATTTTCAAGACACCATTTCACTGATCAACCCCCGTTTTTTTGTGCTTACTTCGTTCTCCATTTTAATTTTAATCAGTGTTACATGTAGGATTCGGGATCATTGCGTAGTCATTATGGTACAAATGAAACAAAATCCACCATTTGTGTGATGTGCGTAGGATGTCCCGACATCACACTTTGTTGTGATGACGTCTACGGTGACATCACCTCCCATCAAAAGAGTGAGTTTTTATGACCTAAATACATGTACCAAAAGTATATAGTGAGAATACTTATATTGAGCAGCTGTACTGCAGTGCGATTTTTCTTTCGTAGAGAAGTACTTCAAAAGAATACATGGTGGTAGCCTTGATGATCTTGCGACTTAGGCTTCAAGTTACATGATCTTCAGTGAGATCGTGGAAAGTGTGTACATGTGCGATTTTTTGTTTAGTTTTTTCTTTTTTTGTCAGGGGCCATGTACAAATTAAGCGGTCTCACCAAAAGAAAAGGTGATCTGTACCAGATTTAGCTGCTGCTACTTTCCATCTGAAGTCTCTGGGCGCACTCAAAGTACACAATGAGCACTAACTTAGCTCAGTACCTGGAGTGGTGTTTTGTTTCATTCACACATGTTTAACACACAAACCCTCCATTTTTAAGCTGAGCTCTTCTCTCAAATAGAAAACACCATGTTCCACCTTGTGATGTCATCATGCGGTAATATAGGAAGTGCTCCCCTGTGCATTTAAACTCCACACACCTTCATTAGAATCATTTGGATGATTTCAGCCCCAGACTTTCCAATCTCTACTAAACAAAAGATAAAAGGTAGCTGCTGAACTTGAAAACTACCACTTCATGACATCACAAGGTGGAACAGAGCATTTTGAGCTTTGGAGATGTAGACAGACTGATAATAAAGTGTTACTCAAACATGTGTGAATGAAACAAAACACAACTCCAGGTCTGTTTTTGAGGAGGGAACAGTATTAGAACATGGCTTGAAGCTCACAAGAATACATTTTGTGTAATATAGGCCCTTTAGGATTAGCAGTAAAATACAATAAATGTCACCATTTCAAACTATGATATGAATTCAGTACAAAGGAACTTGATGTTGACACGCTTTAATTTCCAGTATAATTTCCAAGACCTACATAAAAATAAAACTTTTTAGGCAACTCAGTGTGAAATTATTCCAAGTTTTATGGAGACAAATAGTTTATGGACCCTGCACTAGATAAGATCCATAAGTTTCTTTAAAATGCATTCTGGAGCATGTACAGAGAACAAAAGCAGTGGTGGTTTAGGGGACTTAGACACTGCGGTTGACCTCAGGCGCAGTTTCATAGAGAGTCAGCAAATCTCTGTTCAGATATTAGTGTGTGTGATTTGGATAAACACAACAGCATTTGAAGACACTTTGAGCACAGCAGGACGAGTCAGTACAATACACTGCATTCACTACAGAACAACAAACTAACAAATAAGGATATTTCTTGCAAAAACAGTGAATGCCATGGTGTGGGGCATTGCAGAAACAACAGCCTGGATACAAGCAGTCTCAGACCCTCCATGTGAAAAGTTACATAGAAACCCTTTAATGATGAGTAGATTCCGTGGGATTGACTTTGCTGTGCTCTTCTTTTGCTTCAGGTGGCAGATCTGACACAGTTCTTGATCGAGCACTGGGAGATTGTTGGAGACAACATCCCAAATCTACTGGACACAGATGAAGGTATTTTGGATGTTTTAACTGTAGTACTAAACTGTTTTGTGGAACATTCCAGGGAAAGCTATGACAAATTCATGGAGACAAGCAAGTGGCAGATCCTTCATAAAATTTGTTTTAAAAAAGTTACACATTGCATCTATAAAGCAGACCTATTCTGCAAATTTGACATTTCAGAGCTTTGAACCATTAACCAGCTTTTTACTATTTACGCTGTCAAAAATGTATTTGGAGTGATTTGTGCATGTTTGAGCAACATTTAATCACTTATATTTCAAGACTTATTTTTGTTTTAAGAATATTGCTATTTAAAATGTAAAAGTGTCATAGATTAAAACTGTATAGCAGATACAAGCATAATGGGTCTTCTTTAAAATCTTCTTTAAAAACTGGCCATTTCTTTTCTGCATACACTGTCACTAATGTATTGTAATGTTCCTCAGATTCTGCATCCTCTCAACATCACGACTCGGCCTATGACAGCACAGACCCTGATGGAGACGTAGAGCAGGCTGACAGTACAGGAGGAGACAGTGAAAGCCCCCGGAATTTCTCCTCTCTCTCCAACATCACTCAGGAATCGTTTTCTCCTCTGACCTTCAAAGCTCCCTTCACCCGCCGCTGCTCTGAACCCATCCTCCGCCTGTCCGCAGACTCACCCGGGCTCCGATGGCATGCCCTGAGTCGCGATGACTGCTCCATGCCCTCTCGCTTCTTCCCCGAGCAACCACTGATAAAGCAATCCTCCGACGATGCAATTCTGAGCCGCAGGAGAAACCCCTCTTTCTCCCAAAACAACATGGATGCTTTGCTTTGCCATTCGACCAATCGCACCCGAGAGTGCTCCTGCTCCTCCCTGGACAGCGCCGCATCCAACCAATCGGAAGGCTCAGTTTTTACAAGCTCGCCAATAGGGTCTCCGACTTGTCTGAGGAAACCAAGTTCCACACAGTTCAACCAAGAAAAGCTAGAGGATAAAAAGCACTCCATGAAAGTCCTCCTCAGAGCTAGGAGTTTTAATCGGATCAGTCTGAAGAGAGCAAATCTGCCAAGTGAAAGTACGTACCCATGTGAGACACTCCAAGAGGACTTACAGAGTGAAGCTACATCTCCTAAACCTCGTCCACTCTCAGCCATAGAAGTATTCAAACACATAGACAGCCGTCTTTTATGCGAGCCCCCATCTTACCAACAAGCAGTTCAAAACATAGGGCTACCCCCCGCATACGGCACCATGACAGTTCAGGATGCCATTCAGCTGGACAGGAGGTCGCGTCCGTCATCGGTCAACTATGACTGGCCAACAGCCGGACATGTGGTGAGGGAGAGAGTGGGCAGGGACGCGGGACTGGAGAGGGTGGAGAGGAGACCCAGAGCTATGTCAGAGTCTGTACCAGCAGGGCGTTCAGATGCCCTGCTCCGGAGATGCAGTCAGCCCCTGTTCGAAGAATTTTCGTATGCAAAAGAGTCCTACGTTTGAGCAAAAGTTTGGACAGAATGTGAAATCAGTTGAAACAAATATGGAACATATTAGTTTTTTTCTTGTGTCCAAATATTATTATTGCACTTCAACTCAAAGGCAGAGTAAGCTATGACTGAACTCTAGACTGAATCCAGTCTAAACCAAGACTTAGACCAGTCTAAATCATGGCTTAAAAGCTCACTGCCTTACACATTTTATTATTCCTTGCATTGTTCTGAAATACTGCCATTTAGGTGCATACATTTGAGGACATACAGTTTGCTGTTCTAGGCTGTAAAAAGAGAAATATCTGTGAATTAAAATGTCTTAAAATCAGAATATTAATCAGGTTTTGAGGAGTTTTTAGATGTATAGATTGTATAAATAGGCTAACCCACCCGCAGATCCCTGTCCATTGTCTGACCCTAACCCCCTAACCTGTGACCCCTGACCTCTAACTTACCTGCAGCTCCCTGTCCACTGCCTCATCTTTAAATATGCATTCATTTTAGTGTGACTGCAAAAACCTCAAAGAGATACAATCGGACAGGAAGTAATGATGCTAACAGTGAGGTTACCGGGTGCTGCTGTGCAAAGAGCCTATTGATTGAGTCATTTTAACTCCTGTAAAAAGTTCCTTTTTGCACTGTTTTTGGACCTCTAATGCCTTGTATTGTCTCTAAGCTATGGCCATTATATGCTATTGTACAGTTTTGTTCTCATTTCTTGGTTTGTAAATAGCACACTTCTTTCTCCTCACTACACTCAGGCACTTTGACACCTTTGTTTGCCATGCTTGAATAAAGTCCAGTAGAAGTAACTGTGCTTGGTTCATTTGTCATGCACACATGCCATTCTGAACACAGGGAAGCAGGAAAACAAAGCAATGAAAGAGCTTCATTTTGCACTGCGTTCAGAGGCATCATGTGGATTCAGTTGAACGTGTTACATAACAGCACTGCAGGACCTATAGACAGCACACAGTGTTCTGACAGACAGAGGAAACCAAATCACATGCTTTTTCTCTGAATTGCACTTCCTTCATGCCACCTCTTCTTCCTCTGTGCACAACGTTCACAGTCTCTCTCCTCTTTAAGAATAGCACTGAAACATCTTAATAAATCCAAATTGCATAAATAAATAAAGCCTTGTGCCCTGTAGGCCTGTCACATAGAACATTTTGTTCAATAGTTCAATATATTTCAAAAGTTCAATATATTGCTAAAGTAAATATAGATGATAAACGATAATATTGAAACTAATTTATGCCAGTGATACAAAAACCCAAGAGCAGATTTATACCACAAAAACTATTCTAAATCTACAGTATTGTAAAAAAAAAACAAAAAAAAACAAAAGCTGCAATAAATAAAACAATGTAGTACTTTTTCTATATCTGTAATTAGAAGTTATTAATTTAATCTATTACAACTCAATAATAACCAAATATTCCCCAGTACTGCAAAGAAAACGTATGCACAATAAAAATTCACCTAAAAATATATATTGTTCCAGCTATCATATATTGATCGATAAGTCGATATAGTAATTGTTGTGACAGGCCTAGTGCCCTGCTATGTCCTTTAACACCATTTCACACAAGGTTGTAATTTTTCACACTTAAATTAGTTGGCAATACTTAGTTTGAGATAATGAATGAATTTGGTGATATACCTTAGTTGAACATGTATTTTCCATCAAATAATTTGACATCTTGTGTTATTATTCAATTAGACATAAATATGATCATATCAAATATGAATGAAGAGAGTAATTGTTTTGACTCATTATTACCATTTCAAAGATGAGCAGCAACATTGACTTTGCAAGGGCGGGTTTCACTGCTGGAGCGTAACTAAGTAAAAGTAATCAACTAACATACTTAAGTACAATTTTTATGTATCTGTACTTGTCAGTTTTAAAGTGGATACTTTTTACTACTACTTTGTTACATTTGAAAGCAGGTATCTGTACTTTGTACCACTGGACTGAAAAGTAAAATCATTTTTTATTACTGTTAGAGACCTGCTGAAAATACTTTATTTATTTATTTTTATCAACTTAACTTATCACTTATCAAACTGCCTGGCAGCTGAAACAAGTGAAGCTCTCAGAGAAGACATCCTGGACACAGAAAGAACGGTGGTCAAAGCAAAGCCAGATGAGATGAGTCCAGGTCGGGGAAAGAATATTGGCACCACAATGACATTTAATATACTATACTAAATAATATAAAATAAATCACACAAGGATGATAATCTTTTCACAATATGTGCCTCTGCCCCACATCGATCTGTTGTTGACCAAAGACCTAAGTAATAATGCCTTGCTTCACATCTTAAGGTTATGGAATATCATTTCATAAACACTAAGTCAGGGCCACAAACACATTTTATTAGTCCAAAGAGGAGGCTGGCAATGCATTTTTCCCCCACAATTTTTATTATTTTTGCTGTCGCAACAAATGCCTGTATTTTGATAGAAATGCATAGATATTTGTGTTCTTAAGGAACCATAAAACCATAGACTGTATACAGTGCCTTGAAAAAGTATCCAACCCCCTTGAACTTTTCTACATTTTCTCACATTATGACCACAAACATAAGCATATTTCATTGAGCTTTAATGTGAAAATCCAACACAAAGTTGCACACAATTGTGAAGCAGAAGGGCAGTCATACATACATACAGAATTTTTTTTTTTTTTTACAAATAAAAAACTGAAAAATATGGCGTGCAATATTATCCAACCCCTCTCACTGTATATAATTTGTGGAACCGCCTTTTGCTGCAATTACAGCTGCAAGTCTCTTTGGGTATGTCTCTACCAGCTTTGCACATCTTGAGACTGAAATTTTTGCCCATTCTTCTTTGCAAAATAGCTCCAGCTCAGTCAGATTAGATGGAGAACGTTTCTGAACAGCAGTCTTCAGGTGAGTAGAGTAAACGAGGTGCACTATACCAGAGAGCAGGGTGAGTCACGGCAGAGCCAGGAGCGTAGAGGCAGGAAGATTCCAGGAGTCCGGGTCTGGTAACAGCAAAAACGTAAGTAAGTAACATGCAGAGCTTAACAAGGCAAAAAGGTAGGTAACTAGGCAATCACGTTGGTACGTTGACGATTTCGCCTCGACTGTCTGTCTCCTGGGCTTCTTATGCTCGAGCAGGTGCGGGTGATTGTCCGATGAGCCCCAGGTGTGCGTGGGAGGAGCAAGACGCTCCGCCCACGACCGGCAAATGACAGACAGCAGAAGGAGAGGGGCAAGACAGGAGACAAACAGAGGCAGGAGTCACGTGATCGTGACAGACACACGTAGGTGTCAACAGCATCACTTAGACCATCAGAGATGCCGACTCTTTGTTGTGTCTGTTAAAATATCCAAAGTCAGCACAAAAAATACAAATTATAACAATGATCCATGGGTGTCATAGATTGTAACTATACAGCAGACACAAGCTCAACAGGTCTGATTTAAAGTAGTATTAGTGATGAAATCCAGCTTTTGTGCCTCAGTATATTATAATAGTAAATTATTACGTGGTCCGTAGCATTTATACTAATTTCAGCACTAACTTTACCTTTTTTTTTAGATTGTAATTGTCGTAATGAGGGGTGTGAGGCAGACCAAAAGATGCGGGACTCGGGGCAAGTTTAAGGGTGTTTTTTAGCCCGAGGGCTATTTTTCATCCGTAGTCCCGGGATAGGTGTAAAATGTCAACCTGTAGGAAATAAAATACAATAGAATAAAAACAAGGTTATTATTTACACTCTAAAATCATTCTTACTTACAGTCGCATACAACTCCATTCTTATAGTCATAAAACCACATACATTCATTTTCAGCCACAAACACAACATACCATTGTCTACAAACACACACAGACACAAACAGACATACAACAAAACTCAAACAGAGGCAGGATGGAGACAGGGGCATCGAGAGGTGGATGTTAGTGGTGACAAGACTGATTTTCAATTAACCATTTCTTTAACTGTAATTTAAATGAGGTGTAAGTGGGGAGACTTCTAATTGTGGTGGGGGTGGTGTTCCAGTCATGGGCAGCTTTCACAGAGAAGGTGGTTTGGCCAAAGAGACTTTTTCTGAATGGGATGATGAAGTCCCCTCTTGATGCCCCTCTGGGTCTTTTGTGGTCAGAGGTCCTGATGTGAATAAACTGAGTGGAGGAGATAACAAGCCATGAATAATTTTACATATGAGACAGATGAGCATATTGCTGAGTGGGAACACAGGCAGGACACGAGTAGGATAACAGGCAGACGAACACGGGCAGGAACACGAGCAGGACACCAGGCAGACGAACAGTGAGGTGAACAGGCAGACGATCTCGCCCTGAGAGGAGAGTCCTGGCTCCTCTTATCCTCCCGCAGGTGGTGTTGATTGCCCTGATGGGAAGCAGGTGTGTGCGGGAGGAGCCAGGAACTCCACCCAGCTCCAGAGACAGGCAGGTGAGGGAGGGGCAGAGCAGACACAGGAGGGAGGGAGGAGCAGGCAGGGATCATGACAGTACCCCCCCCCCCCCCCCCCAAGGAGCTTGACCAAGTCGAGAGGGTGGAGGGGGCCTGGAGGACGGACAAAAAAAAAAAAAAAAAAAAAAAAGAATGTCCCTGAGGCGGAGAACAGTGTCCAGCGGGTACATCGGCAAGGATAAAAGCAGGACATATGGGATCCCTGGATGGAGGACTTTAAGGAGGCACGACCACAACAGTCCAGATTAGGGGTAGCAGACAGTAGAGGTCCAGCGGAGCTACATCGTCCAGCAGAAAAACAATGGGCATATGAGGAGTCCCAGACATGAGGCGACCCCAGACAATGTCCGGCAGAGCAACAACAGTCCGTATTAGGGGTAGCAGACACGTAGAGGCGATCCCTGGACGGAAGGCTGTGTCCAGCAGAGCTACAACAGGCTGAATGAGGGGTAGCAGACATGAGGAGATCCCTGGACGGAAGACGATGTCCAGCGGAGCAACAACAGTCCGTATGAGGGATAGCAGACATGAGGAGATCCCTGGACGGAAAACGATGTACAGCGGAGCAACAACAATCCGGAGCTGGAGCGGACAGGTCGGGACAGGACAAGACGGGACAAGACGGGACCAGGCGGGGAGTGGAGAACAGGCAGGTAAGCAGGGTAGGCAAGCAGGTACACAGGGCAGGCAGGCGGGAGAGTGAGTCCATGTTCTGTCGGCCCTGAGTCTGCTTGGTCCATGGAGGGCAAGATCGTTCTGTCGTAATGAGGGGTGTGAGGCGAACCAAAAGATGCGGGACTCGGGGCAAGTTTAAGGGTGTTTAATCAGAACAGACACAAGACAAGTGATGGGAGAACATACGAGGAGCTGGGTGCAGGGGTGCAGGTCAGGGTCCAGAGGTGCAGGGAACAAATGAGACAGGGTCGGAGACGGGAGTCCAGAGTAGTGCAGGGAGGCCAGGTGCTGAGCGGGAACACGAGCGGGAACACAGGCAGGACACGAGCACGACAACAAGCAGACGAACACGGGCAGGAACACGGGCAGGAACACGAGCTGAACACGAGCAGGACACGAGCAGGACACGAGCAGGACACGAGCAGGACACGAGCAGGACACGAGCAGGACACGAGCAGGACACCAGGCAGACGAACAGTGAGGCAGACGATCTCACACTCAGAGGAGAGTCCTGGCTCCTCTTATCCTCCCGCAGGTGGTGTTGATTGCCCTGATGGGAAGCAGGTGTGTGCGGGAGGAGCCAGGAACTCCACCCAGCTCCAGAGACAGGCAGGTAAGGGAGGGGCAGAGCAGACACAGGAGGGAGGAGCAGGCAGGGATCATAACAGTAATGTGTGAGCTACTGTGTCCAAGTCACTTCACCATTGGATCAATACATTTTGTGTAGGTCTACGTATTACTGCAACCACTCTCCACCCCCTGCCAAAGAAGTATCAAACATGTACTCAAGTGAAAGCATCACATACATTTAGTAGTAGTATTTTGCACACATTTTTAACAGTTTAACATGACCGTTAAAGCATGAAATGCGGTGATCTTGTGGTGTTATTTTCTATGCTTAGTTTTGTTTGGTTCAAACCAGGACTCAGAACCTTCAGGCAGGATGGATGCCACCATGAACATGTTCAAAAATAACCTCTCAAAGTACTCTTTACTTTTCAGTCCAGTTAAAAATGTAGTGGATTAGAAATGCAGAGCACTGCTCTCAGATAAGTAGGTCTAAGTAAAGTAAAAGTTAAACATATATATTTTAACTTTTGCTGAAGTAAAGTACAGATACCACCTAATAACAGATTTTAGTACAGTATGTCAAATAAATGTCATTTCTGCACTTTTACTTTATTACTTTGTTACTTTCCACCACTGTAGTCTGTGCAACCTCATCTGGAACTGATATTAGCACACCACCTATTGGCAGCAGTAGGAATTACCATAGAAAAAACCTAATCTAGCCATTAAGCAATGTGGCCCAGCATACTAATATAAGAACTTGTAATGGACACAAATTGATGTTACAATCCTGGGAATCTTTAAAATTGATTTATTCCAGTCTGCAGGATTCTTTCTGCTGCCAGTACGGGGCATACTAACACCAGATCCAAGTATAGGGAGCGCTGCAGCTAGAAATTAATGTCTAGTCCTTTACATAGACATTATTTTCCATTATGTAATATGAGATGCTGAAGTAAAGGTACTCAAGGCCGTATTTAAAGGCCAATAGAATATACAAATAAATGATGCATAATATGCATTTTAAATAAATCTCTAGTTTTTAAAAAAGAGAACCATCAAGTCTCCTATAATGTATGTTAAGATAAGAGGTTAATCCACTTTATTTAGGAGGAGCAGCAGCTCTACTCCAAACTCCTCCGATGTGACTCAGATCCTCACCTTATCTCCAAGGGAGCACCCAGCCACCCTGCAAAGGAAACTCATTTTGGTCGCTTGTATCCACGATCTTGTCCTTTTGGCCATTACCCAAAGCTCATGATCATAGGTAAGGGACATAGGTAAGACTGAATTGAAAACTTTGCCTTTCAACTCAACTCCTTCTTTACCACAACAGTCAATTTCACACTCTATCCTTCCTTCACTCATGAACAAGATCCCGAGATACTTAAACTCCTCCACCGCCTGGAGAGGGTGAGCCACCATTTTCTGGTTGAGAACAATGGCCATGAATTTGGAGGAGCTGATTCCCATCCCAACTGCTGCACACTCAGCTACGGCCCGCCCCACTGCCTGCTGCAGGTCCTGGTTCGATGAAGCCTTCAGGACAACATCATCAGCAAACAACAGAGATGAGATCCTGTGGTTCCCGAACCAGACCTCCTGCGGCCCCTCACTGTGCCTAGAAATTCTGTTCATAAAAACAACAAATAGAACCAGTGACAAAGGGCAGTCCAACATCCACTGTGAACAGGTCCCGGACTCCATGCTTACTGAGTACCTCCCAGAGGACACCACGAAGGACATGGCCAAATGTCTTCTCCAGATACACAAAACACATGTGCACTGATTGGGCAAACTATCGTGAAACCTCAAGTACCTGTGACCGGGACGAAAACCACACTGCTCCTCTTGAATCCAAGGCCCGCGTATTGGTAGGATTTTCTCTTGGAATGTACCTTACCGGGAAGGCTGAGGAGTGTGTTTCCCTCTAGTTGGAACACACCCTCCAGTCCCTCTTCTTAGACAGAGAAACCACCAGCCCAGAAAGTGCAGTACTAGGAACAGCAAAGATACTGCACAGAATCCTCAAGCTCCTGGTAGAGGACCTGAGCGTGGATACATGCATACATATATATATCCAGGGCCTGGGAGCTTGAGGGTTCTGCGTATCTTAGCTGTTCCTAGTACTGCATTTTTCTGGACTGGACTGAAATGTCTGATGTTTTTTCCAGTTTAGGGGTCACTGTATGTATGTATGTATATATATATATATATATATATATATATATATATATATATATATATATATATATATATATATATATATATATATATATATATATATATATATATATATATATATATATATATATATATATATATATATATATACATATATATATACACATATGCCCTGTGTACCTGCCAGTGTTAGGGCCGGTCACAGAGAAGGCCCTGCCTCCCCCAGTTTTAAGTCTCGTCTTAGGCACCACAAGCTGAAGGTGCACAAAAAAACAATTGTAACATTTATGTGAATCTCTGCTATGAATGGCACTGGCATGTGTCTGTGAGCCACTCTGCACTCCTCTTCACTCTGATCCTGGCTTGCAGTGCCAAGCCCATTGTTTTTGTTTAAACTGTCAGAAGGTATCACCACACACAGCCTGATTAGACTCATCCATGCTTACATAACCACTTTCCAACAACAGCCGTGTTCCCACAATCTTTCTTCATGGCAACCTCTGTGTCCAAGACAAATTTAATGTAAGACAAAAAAAATCTTGATCTGGTCCTGGTTTTTACATCCTAACCCAAGTCCTGGAGGCATACAGGTCCTGGAAAAATGGGAGGCTGCAGCAAAATGTCTGTGAAGATGGGAGTAAGCTCATAAGTAAGCTGCAGACAGCTGAGTTTGAAAGTAGCTACTAGGGAATCCTGCTGACCATCTGTGAAATGAAGAAATTTGGAACTCGCAGAAGCATCACGCATAAGCTGATGTAGCCCTTGACACCTCCTTGCTAAATCTTTTCTTGGACCCCTGTAGCTGTCCCTGTCTCTGTCTCTATGCACACACCTTGATGCGTGTTGCAGTAAAGGAGTACTTGCAGAATTTAATGTACAACTTCACAGTGTCCGTATACTCATCCAAACTATCCGTATTAGTCTTTGTCACCTCCCAGTCCATAATGTCAAAACACTTGTGTAGCTCCTCCACAGTCTCACTGACCCACTTCTAAGAAATCCTCACAACAGATTTGGAAAGCTTTAGATCGCGTCTCACTCGTATGTACACCTGGTCCAGCTGCAACTCCTGAGTCTAACCATTTTTTTCCACATTGACACATAAAGACCAGCGGTCTCCTGTGCTGTTGCTTTGAACGCTAAGTCCCATCTGTATAAAGAAGTGCACTAAGTGAATGTGATGTCACTCTTCGGTCAAAAGAAGCTCATCCAGGCTAGCAACTACAGCGTCAAATTTGGAATCAAGTTCCATATTTGGAATTTTGAGTATCATAGCAACCAAAGAGCCAACCTGGAGCAAAGCTGTTGTAGGTAACGCCACTTCCTGCCTGCACTGCGGCTTTGGCAGGAGGCAGGCGCTAAGCAATCAAACCCTTTGCTAATGCTAGCAAGAGCGAACTCAGGGAAAGAAGGTGCCTGATTTGTCTTTTATTAATGTTCACATCATGAGTTACAGACACAATAGTGACATAATAAAACACATATGACATATACATAAAATAACCCGCACTAGGCAAAATCCGCAAAGTAGTCAGCTTTATTTTTTACAGTTATTATATATGTTTTAAGGCTGTAAAACCCCTCACCACACACTTTATACACCTTGCTCAGACAGGCATTAACGTTTACTCACATTTCTCTCTTGCTCAACGTTCAAACCTTCGTATATTTTAAATGTGTTGTTCACGTTTAAAGTCCAAAGCGTTTCTGAAATTTGTCGGTGCAGAACTTTCATTGACATTGTGTGTCCAGAGTCACACTGCGATCAAACATTTATGTAAATTTGGCTGAACACATTCTATACTGTACAGGAGATACGGCATGGAGGAGATAGATAATGGTCTACAGACCCTTAGCCAATCAGGACGCAGAACACAATGATCTACAGTTTCTTAGCCAATCATGATGCAGAACACAATGCACGTTCATTCACTCTAAAAAAAGCATGCAAAAAAAAAATTAAATTGCATAACAGTGAAAAGGCGAGAGGTGAACCACGATACAGTGAGGGACTATTCACTGTAAAGTGAAATGGAGCCAGAATCGATGGGGCCAGAAGTGTGCCCATGATCACTTCCTATTTGGACCACGGCAAGTTAGCTATGTCCATTTATATATACAATCTATGGTGAGTCGACATGTTCACAACAATAATAAACCAGTTATTAGGGCAATAGACTAGTGCTGGGCTTTGGTGTAATGGCCAGAATAGACTCACAACCAAAGAGTCCGGAGAGCACCTCTTCCAGCACTGCACACCGTTTGGTCTGAGCTCCTCCTTCTACTTTGAATCATTTGGAATTCCTGCGGTCTCTGCAACAGAGCAGTGTGCAGTGTGTGCACAGGGTCAGCCTCTGTTTTTACATGGGGATCAGGTGGACCATGAACCATAATGGATCATCAGGAGGTATTTTGTGTCCAGTCACAAATGGTAACAGCCTAATTAATGTCCCATCTTTATTTGGATTACTTCCAATCTTCATCTTCTTTCTTGAGAAAGGTTTGCAGGCTTAGGTTGAGGACAATTTTTTATCCGTCTGTTTAGTTTACTCAAAGTTATACATTTTTTGGATAAGGAATGAAATTATAAAAACATAGGGCCAATTCAAATGGTACTAGGTTCTCAAAGATGTTGTGCAATATGTATGAATGCACAGGGAGGGCATTCAGTACATTGCAAAAAGAACATAGGACAGAATGTGAGAAGGGAACAGCAAAAACGTGCACACGAGCAATAACATACAAAACAGAACAGCAGCGACTCGAATCAGCCATTTCTGACCATTGTAAAAGCGTATTATGGACTGGGACGGAGCAATCACAGGGACAGAGGACAGCAAACATCATTGCTGAATATTCTCTAAGACGTGATGATACAATCCAGAGCTCTATAATGGCTCTATAAAAGCTATTCTAAAATTTTAAACTGCACAAAGTGAGGTCTTATTTTCATCTAGAGATAACTTTTAGACATTTATTAAACATACAAACACTATTTTGAAAAAGTTACAATGTGAAACGCTTTCTGTCTCTGATATGTTTTTAATTCAACAGCAGACAAAGTGCCTATTTCAGATGTTTTGTGTGATTTCCATAAGATAAGAGCCAAATAGTTGATAAAACTCATCTTACAGATCAATCACAATTGGATTAATAAATCAGGTTCTAAGAGCGCAGGCTACATACAATTCCTTTAAATATTACATTTTGAGATCTGTCTGTCTATCTCACATTACATTCAGTTATTAAAGGTCCTACATTAAATAAACTGACTCTTGTGAGCTTTTAGCCGTGTTAGAACATTGTTTCCAACAGAGTTTTCACACATGTTTGAGTAGTCCTGCATTATTAGTTGCTTTGTTCTACCTTGCGATGTCATGAAGTAGTACTTTTCAAGTTAACAGCTCCTTTTACCTTTAGTTCAGTAGAGATCGGTAACTCCAGGGCTGAAATAATGTAATTTTAGTGATTGTGTATGGAGTTTAAAAACAGTGTAGCATCTCTTGTTTTACCAAATGACATGAAATAACTAAATCTGCAGGGTTTGTGTGTTAAACATGTGTGTCTGAAAACAGTGTAATATGAGCCCTTTAAATGTGTTAAGAACTTTGGGTAGTTGTGTGGTGGAAGTGACGTGTTTGCATCATATATCATATAATGTTAATGATGAATGGTTCAAATGAGCCAGAATGTGCTCAATATTGTGTAAAAGAGAGATGAACAGTTCCATTATTTGCATTACTTTATGTGTGCATACAGTGAGGCTGAGCGCTGACGCTGTCTTCAGAGGGCCAGACTGCAGCGTGGGCTATTTGCTGTATCTTGATCATATTATAAAGAGTCAGAAGTTATTTTTGTGTGGGTGACACAGACATATGGCCTTAAGACAGTAGCTTGAACACATGCAGCATCTACATCCTAGGGGAAAAAACATCTCAGCACCTCCTTCTAAAATTGTGCTTCCGCTGCTATGGAAGCAGTGTATCTATGGGTTTTGAAGGAGTAATGAAGAATTAGTGCCGTTGCCATAGCAATTAGCAATACAAAACAACATCTATTTTTTGCATTTTTACCCAAACTGTTGCCCGAAACAGGGCAACATGAGCTGAATATGAGCTGATTGGATTTTTGTAAGGTTGAGTCTAGTTTGTAGGAGTTTTAGCTTAGGATGACCAGACATCCTTATTTACCTGTACAGTCCCAGTTTTAAGCCCTGTGTCCCCTGACCCAGCCCCATCCAAAACTAATTATTTGTCCCAGTTTTATACAAGAAATGTCCCACTTGTCCCTATTTCTGACCAGTTTGTTCCCCACTAACAGTAAAGTGGGCAGTTGTAACTTGTCTATCTAAAACACAGAAAACCGTGCATGACAATGAGCATAAAGCAAAAAAAGATAAAAGAAGATTATATACTGACCCACAAGTAAGTCAAGAATGGACAATGTCATGGCTCTTTTCAGTTCTATTTATACCAAGCATCCCAACCTGGGTGTGTCCCAGTTTTAAATTTTGAAAAACTGGTCACTCTGTGTTTATATTTTACAACAGTTTGAGGACATATGATCATGGAAAATGTTGATCTATAAATTGTTAATTATCAATATGGGTATGGTTCTCATGTCCACACAAACTGTGCTCTGTGTTGATGAAGAGCCTGATGTGAAGACAGAGGTGCTGCTCTGTGTAGGCCCAAGCTGCCAGCCTCTCTGCCATTTGATTTTCTCTCCACAGGACTTGTGCAATTCTTTGGTCCGAAACAGCACAACAAATCATTTAGAGCAGTCATTTTGGACAGAGATTCAGGAAGTCTTAGTGACGGCCATTGTGTGGGGAGAATCACTTCAAACAGATTGTACTGGCTGATAAGTGGATTAAAAAAACACAATTTTGTGCACCAACAATTCAGAAGTTATTTGTGCTTATGTCACACTCTCAAAGCGAGGCTTGAAAAAAATCACTGATCATTTTGGTAACTCTGTAATCATTATATTTATCCAGCCAGACCACTGAAGCAGACATATTGTGCTTTTGTCTGCTATTATAATCAATGACACGGATCATTATGTTGTATTTGGGGCATTTTAGATTGCAACATTTATCTAAAAGTACTTAAGAAAGCAAGTCAGCTGAAATTAAGAAATGAAAATAGGAGAATAAAGTATGTTAAGAGCAGTGGGTGTGTACCGTGGTGTTGAAAACACGGTAGATCAGAATAATGACGTCTTGAACACAGGAGAATAAAGATTACTCAAACATGAATCACTCCAAATACAACTTCAAGAGGAAAAATGAGAAGGGCAAGCAACTATAACATGGATAAAAGCTCTAAAAAGACAATTTTGCAAAATAGGTCATTTTTATCTGTATTTAACAATACAACCCAATAGAATTTTATGATGTGATTTAAAACTTAGCCCCTTACCTCCTAGAACGTTGGAGGTGAGGGGCATAATACTTAATGCTAACATAATAGTAAACAGAAAAAAAATGTATATTTTTTGTCAAATTGGCGTTGGTGTTATGTAACATGAAGTTATTAAAATAAGTTCGGAGAACCACTGGTTTACACAATAGTTGTATTATTACATTACCTCAGTGGTTCCCAAGGTTCCCCTGGGACTCCTCAGAAGCATTGCAGGGGCCCCCGCAACGAACAAGGCAGAAAGTTGAGTTTTAAATCAACTTTACATAAGATATTTTTTTACATATAGTATTGAACCCACAGGAATGTGCTGTTTTAATAAGGAAAAAAAAAACATGACATATTTTTTTAGTGTGAAATATTCTTAGCAGAGCCCTGTGTGACCTTTGTGTTGATATGGGGGGCAATGGCACAGCAGACTTTGGGAATGGCTGCATTACATATCTGTTCAACAAAAGTTAGCTCACTAAAACGTACACACTCAGGAAAAGGCTGGATGCTGACTTTATAGAATACAAGTATATAAAAATTCAGTTCATAATAAAAAGGTTATTTTGAGAAAAAAAAAAAAAAAAAAAAAAAAAAAAAAGAAAAAGGTTTGGAAAAAACCTAACAAACAAACAAAAAAATGTGCAAAATGGAGTTTTTTGTGCTTTTAACTATATTATTATTATTATTATTATTATTATTATTATTATTATTATTATTATTATTATATATTATTATTATTATTATTATTATTATTATTATTATTTATTATATTATTATCATCATTATTGTTGTTGTTGTAGTTATTAATACAGTATGGCAGCTATACCATACTGCCAAATCTGTACTTAATAAAAATCAGCAGTATCACATTGATTCTGTCTCAAAATGACATGATAGAGGCAAGGCAAGTTTATTTGTATAGCACAATTCATACACAAAGTAATTCAAAGTGCTTCAAAGAAAGGCATTAACATCACACAAATCGAAACATAAATAATCATCATAAAATTAACATTAAAACAGAAGAGTGCAGAATAGAATAGAAACCTTTATAAAACCCTTTCAGTCATATGCACAGCTAAACAGTTTTAAGCCTGGATTTAAACATTGTCAAAGTAGAGGCCTGTCTCACATCTTCATCTTGTTCCAGGTTTTAGCTGCATAAAACTGAAGTGCTGATTCTCCATGTTTAGTCCTGATTCTGGACACCAGCAGGAGGCTTGTTCCTGAAGTCCTCAGAATGTGAGATGGTTCATGTGGCTCTAACATGTGGGAGATGTACTTTGGTGCTAGGCCATGGAGAGACTTGTTCACTTTGAAGCAGCAGAGCTACTTTAAAGTCTATTCTCTGAGCCACAGGAGCCAGTGCAGAGACCTGAGCACAGGACGAATGTGTGAAGTATTTCCTATTTTTAGTCAGGATCCAAGCAGCAGTGTTCTGGATGTACTGCAGGCGTTACAGTAGTCTAACCTACTGGAGACAAATGCATGGATAAGTCTCTCAAAGTCTGGCTTTGACAGTATACCTTTGATTTTTGCAATGTTTTTAGATGGTAAAAAGCTGCAGATGTTATTGATTTGATGTGGCTGTTGAAGTTCAAGTCTGAGTCCATTATTGCCCCTAGATTTCTAGCCTAATTTGAAGGTTTTAGAGAGAGAGACTGGAGGTGACTGCTGCCACTTTCTCTATGTTTCTGTGGCCACAGACTATGACTTGAGTCTTTTCTGAGTTTAGCTGGAGAAAGTTGTTTTGCATCCACACACTGATCTGTTGGATGCAGTAGCAGAGTGAATCCACTGGTCCATATTCACCTGCCGCAGTGAGACATAGATCTCAGTGTCAACTGCAGAGTTGTGGTAGGACACATTATTACTGTGTATTAACTGGCCTAACGGCAGCATGTACGGATTGAACAACAGGGGTCCCAGGAATGACCCCTGGGGCACCCCACAGGTCAGAGACATTTTATCTGAGACACATTTTCCAATTTCAACAAAGTACTTCTTGTTTTCTAGATAGGACTTGAACCAGTTTAGTACCATACCAGAGATGCCCTACTAGTCCTCTAGTCTCTGTAAGAGGATCTCATGATCGACAGTGTCAAAGGAGACTCAGATCTAACAGGAACAAGACTGAGACTGCATCAGTGTTCAGGCGGATGTCATTTGTCACCTCGATAAAAGCAGTCTCGGTGCTGTGGTGGGGTCTAAAACCCGACTGGAAAACATCAAAGGAGTTGTTCATTTAGTGAAGTTAATAAGCTGTTAGTCAACAACTTTTTCAAGGACTGAAACCTCTGCTGGTGCTGTCACAGACAGGTTCAAGGCCTGTGACGAGGTCCCTGGAGGAAGTGATGCTGGAGATGGGTCCTTCACTTGGGAAGGGGGTGGTGCTGTTGACGTGTTCTTGGGGGAGGTGGTGGTGCTGCTGGATCCCTTGCTGAGGGAGAGGGTTGTGCTGCTGGTGGTGACTCCTTCACGGGGGGAGGTGGTTGTGGTGCTAGTGGTGACTCCTTTACTGGGGGAGGTGGTTGTGGTAGTTGTGATGCTGCTGCTGGTGCTGACACATTGGCTTGGTCTCTGGCTGGCGCAGCAGGGATGCTTCTCTCATTTCTCTTTTCTCTCACTGGGTCAGGACCCTGTTCAGGCTGGTACCTCTGAGCACGGAGGGGGTTATTTGTCAGCACTCTCACTCCACCTCAGGTGCGGGGCATTTCCCTAGAAATAGTAACTCATATTCATTTCAATTGCGAGTTTCCGTTAGATGTCGGAAAAAGTTGCTACACTTTGTTGTTGGGTGTTATGTGAATAGTCATTCCTCCCACTGCAACTAGATGCTGTTGGACTGGGCAACAATTTACTTGAACCACAATGAATGTATTGGCACTGAAAGTATTGTACTGTTGTTCTGCTAATACTGGATATTTTGTATATATTCAGTCAAAGTCAATATATTATTTTCATTTACCTTATTTTTAATGCATGCGCTGGTGCTCACAGTTCACATTTCATTCACTTCTGTTTATGAAGACAACTTGTCAACTTACAGTTTTCATTTTTTGAAGAGAAGTGCCTGGAGCTATTGCAGGTGAGTGCTATTTCAGAATATGTGTGTGTTTCATAAGTGAAGGAGCCATATGTGTTCCCATGGTAATGTGTAAGGGGCGGGGTTCACATGGGCAAGGGTGACGCACGGGGAGGTACAAAGGCACCAGGTTTCCTGCTTGTCTACAGGTGTAGAGGGGAGACGCCGGGTAGCCGTATTTTCGTTGACCGCTTTATTTTACGCTTTATTTTCACCGCTTTATTTTTCTCGTTACCATACTAATTTCCTGCAGGCCTACAACAACCATCTATCTGTATGTGTAACCTGTTCAACACCATTTGCAACCACCTTATTAAAACCACCAAAACGCCAAACCACGAATTATTCCATTCATTCAGACAGCAGCGCGTCAGGACGAGGTACTGGACCCGGACTCCTCTCGAAGCGACACAGGCTTATGGTCGCTACAATAAGAATATGACATTATATTTTATATGTTACTTGATGCTCTGGTCAGCTCTGGCATGATTATTTATACATTTGTATTTATTTATCTCTATTTATACCGGGGAACCCAGTGAGAGCACTTGGGCTCTCTTTTTCATGGGTGCCCTGTTTAAAATACAATATAAATAGAAAAACAAACAAAACAAACAAGCCCATATAAAATATTAAAAACAGAAGCAGGTGTTTGTCTAAATGTTTGTTATCAGATTATTAAATTGTCACTTTGTCATCAATGTATCCAGTTTTGCTTTTCTAGTGTTTTCCATTTTTGTGAAGCAAAACAGCTAAAAGCTCTTTCCTGTCTCAGTTTTGATGAGGCTCGTCTTTAGCCTTATACAGTCATGTGATCTGGTATTAATGTCCCAGTATCATTGATTGACAAGCAGGTGAGGGATTCTGGCAGTTTTTGAAGCAGTCCCTTATAGACACATTCCATACAGTGCTGTTCTCTTCTAACAGATAAGATGAGGAATGGTTGATATGTGCAACTTACGTGTAGCTCCAACTCTGCCACTAGTGGGTGCCAATGATCTCACAAAATCCCGGAATCTCATTGGTTTTCCAAAGGTATTCTGAATCCCAGTGGGACTGCAGACTAAATATTGTTTGTTGCTCTTCTCCATAGCTGTAAACACGCTTACACACTTACATAATCATTCATTCTTATTACAATCAGACACAAGAGTCCTGGCCTCTCAAAATCAAAATAATAAGAAACATGTTGATGTCCCTTTGTTCATTCTGTGTCCTCCTGTGTCCACATTAATGCAATACAACATTATTACCTAAATATGAGACTTTGACTGACCATTACCACTGAATGTGTAATGTGAACTATTAAACATTGATGAGCTTTTAACTGTGTTATAGCAGTGTTTACTGCCATTGGGGGCACACATGAGAGAAATTTAATACAACTTAATTTTTTTTATATCATGCTTCAGGTATGAGAATGCTCAAAATGGATTTTGCTTTTTATGTTGAAAAACATTCAAAAGGCCATCGGACCACCTTCTTCAGTTCAAAGGTTTTCGAAAGCCTGCTGGCCTCTGAGATCCTATACAGCTGAAGGTGATTTGAACTAGGTCGGTGTTGCCAGATAAGAAGGTATCCCTCAGCTTTTGAGAGGTGTTCCCTTTACTTTAAGGAGTGACAAGCTGTTTAAATAGTTTTTTGGACTGCACTACAAGATGCAAACAGATGATGACTTTAACATAAAAGGCGTCTTTTTCCAGAAAGTGCTTCTGAGAATATTCCTTTACTCTTATGTCGTTATATTCTGAAAAGTGGACAGCAATTAGTGCTTTTTAATGTGGTTATGCTGACACCTACTGTATGACATAGGTAATGCATACCTCAATATTAATGATTTTTTTTTTTTCATCAAACAAGTCTTAAAAGTTGTGAGGACACTGGAGACTGGCTCTTGTTTTGTGAGCTGAGATGATGTGCCATTGTGTTTGGTGCAGAAGAATTTGCATATGGCATTACACAATAAACAGTTCACTGAGACAACTCTATAGGTAAATTTAGAAGTGTTTTGCATATCCCTAAGGCCGTTTAGAGGCTATGAATTACGAAAGAGATGTAAAAGCCCTACTCCCATGGCCAATGAAATTCCAGCCTCATTCACTGTCATGGCATTTTAGCCGATTTGAACAAACTCCAGGACAATCTTTTGGACGACGGTCTTTAAAAATGTTTGACTGCACAAAAGTAACCAGACTTACTCTTAGAGAAGCTTTTCAGACATAAGGTTAAAGTATATTTTATTACTCCCTTGTTTATTTTATTTAACCTTTATTTAACAGGAAAAGTCCCATTGAGATTAAAAACCTCTTTTTCAAGGGAGTCCTGGCCAAGCGGCAGCAGCAAAATAAAACATACAGTTACATAATACAAAAGGACAAGATAACAATAAAAGACAAATAGATTATAATATATACATATATACACACATACACACATACATATACATACATACATACATACACATACACACATACATAAAAGTATATGTATATATATACATATACATACATATATATATATATATATATATATATATATATATATATATATACACATATATATATATATATATACATATATACACACACCATATATGATATATACACACATATATATATATACACATATATACACACACACACACACACACACACACACACACCACAACACACATACATACATATATACATTGTGAATCCTTGTGCACCATTTAACCAGTTAAAGCTATTATTTATTTAGTATTAAATGTCCTATATTATATAAAATGGACTTGTGAATGTTAAGCCATGTAATAATAATGATATTCCCTCATCAAAAACAGATCAGGAGTTGTGTTTTGTTTCATTCACACATGTTTGAGTAACACTTTATTATTACTCCAAAATGCTCTGTTCCACCTTGTAATGTCATGAAGTGGTAGTTTTCAAGTTAACAGCTCCTTTTACCTTTAGTTCAGTAAATTTCCAGCGCTGAAATCATTCAAATGATTCTAGTGAAGGTGTATGGAGTTTAATAACATTAGAACAGAGAACAGCATAATATGGGACATTTAAAGTTCTTAGTTTTGTTGTGATGTCACATTTAACAATCTCATACAAACTTTGGGTGATTTTTAGCCCAAAGAGCTTTTTTAATTGTTACATAATGACATAAAATTCCACAGATATGACTACATGTCCCCTTGCTCTGATATGCCCTTCATGCTGCACCTAAGATTGTTACTGTTTAATATGAAAGTGCCTGAGGATCTGGAGCAGCCCCCCCTTCAAATGAGGGAGGAGCTCTATACTACGCAGCTGTACATTTCCTTGTGTTGTACTAATCTATTTGTCATTGATGTGCAAATGAATAGATGAATAAATAAATAATTAAAGGTCCTATATCGTTCTAAGTGGACTCTATTGAGCGTTAAGCCATGGTATAATGTTGTTCCCTCATCCAAAACAGAATAGCTGTGTTTTGTTTCATTCACACATGTTTGAGTAATACTTTATTATTAGTCTGTCTACATCTTCAAAGCTCAAAATGCTCTGTTCCACCTTGTAATGTCATGAAGTGTCATGAAGTTAACAGCTCCTTTTACCTTTAGTTCAGTAGAGATTGGCAATTCTAAGGCTGAAATGATCCAAATGATTGTAGTGAAGGTGTATGGAGCTTAAAAACACAGTGGAGCACTTCCTGTATTACAACATGATGACATCACAAGGTGGAACAGAGTGTTTTCTGTTTGAGAGAAGAACTCAGCCTAAATATGTACGGTTTGCGTGATAAACATTTGTGAATGAAATAAAACACAACTCCAGGTCTGTTTGTGATGAGGAAACATTAGAACAGATCAGAGAATAGTGTCATATGGGCCCTTTACATAAATACATATAAACTGTAATTTGATTCTGGATTTGCTCTTTTGTGACTTTTTGGCAACACATTTTACAACACATTTTTATAATGTTAATCCTATAATAATCACACAACTTTTGAAAAATAAATAGATATATTCATATTGCTATTTAAAATCCTTTAATACAGAGTGAGGACAGGATAGTGTCCTATCCAGTGGATAGTTATTACAGACATATTAACCATGAACCAGCAGCATTTTTACATGTTCTCACCTGCCTTCCATTTCAGTTGTATAACCTTTGAGCACATTACAGCCTCATGACATCACATGAAAGGTTTTTTTTTGTTTTGTTTTTTTGTACCTGTCTCATGTGGGCAGTGACACAGTGGGACTTTTCCACCGGGCTGTTGGATTGTGGCACGGGAGCGTTCCCTTTGTGGCCTGTACCTCTGATATATAAGGCTCTATTTTAATCCCTTCTCTACTATTGGCCAGTGGCACCTCAGGGCCCACCCACTGAGATCCAGACTTCCTCTTCGTACTGGACACATGTAGCATGTTCCCACTCCCTGGTCCTCCACTTCTCTGCTGTGAATCACGTCCAACAGAGCCACAGGGCTCATTCTTACTGTCTCTCTCCTCAGATTGCAGGATTCAGAATCGAGGAGCCCTCAGCGCGCGCCCTCAGTGCGCTGGAGCAATGACACTGATGTTTGAGAGTTTACACAAGCGCACTCATGAAATACACTTTGGACTGGTGCGTTTAGACAGACAGGGCATTTACACAGCGCACTAATGATTTAGGAGTAAAACCGTCATGACTAAGCCTGCTGCTCTTTACAGAAACGACACGGCGGGATGTCCTACTGTCATACAAACATGAATGTGGAAGACTGACTATCCCACAGGCTTCATACTAAACACACGTGTCTCAGAGTTGTTCTGTTGTCAGTTAAAAGGAGGAGCATGTCTGTTGCTCCTGTCTGTGACCCGCGCTCACAGAAGCGCGTGCACTTGGGTGATGGGACTCTCCTAATCCATCTTAACCCTGACCCGAAGAAACAGCGCCCCCAGGTGGGCACGTAGCGCACTGGCGCCGGGCTGAGCGCCATGTTGGGCTGTAAAGAGGGAGGGGGATTTGCGCGGAAAGCGCCTCCATCACATCACATTAAAGTCTCCAGTCACCCTCTGAGATAAAGACCTACTCTGCACAGTAAGAATGTCTTTATTCTGCTTTAAGTTTAAGTGAATAGCACAGACTTTACGCGTACTTTTAGATGAAAAGAGGGAGGCAAATCTCTCAACAGGTGTCTCTGAGGTTAGGATGGAGACAGAGGGGGATAGAGTCGTCCCTATGAGTGAATCAGTTGAATGTTGTGTCTATATAAGGTGCTCTTAGGTCTGTCCAGACACAGTGGTATAACTGGTTTGTTGGATGACAGTTCCTGCCGCTATGGGCGTGGAGCCGCGTAAAAAAAAAGACGTGCGTAAAAAGCGCTTATTATTTCTTCACAGTAAAATATAAGGAATTGACGTCCATTATTTAAAAAATGAAGTCATATTGCGTTTCAGTCAGTCTGTGGGAATTGTTCTACAGAGGGCAAAAAGTCTGAGTAAAGTGGTTGTGGGTGTGGGCTTGTTTGCAAATAAAGGCGTATGTGGAGAGTCTGAGACAGTGGAGGGTGGGGAGTTTATCACAGGGTGAGGTGCTGTTTCTAACCTGTGGATGGTGACTGGATCCAAGCAACAGCGAGCCTCATAAACACACAACACTTCCTCTCTGGGATTTCAACTTAAAAGAGTTTTTACTTATTTACTGTCAAAAAATTGATAGCCAGATATTAATCGAAGTATCAGGACTAGTTATCCTTCTCAATTGAACAAGTATTACTGGAAAGATAATTTGGGCTGTTAATAATTATAGAATACTCTTAGTATTAGTTAGCAATAGTGAGCAAAGAACTAGTGTAAGATTACATGATTATATTATATGATTATATTAAAGAAAGAGTGACTAAACAGCGTGTGTTTTTAAATTATTGGTACTGCATCGAAAAATCAATATGGAGCATCAAGCTTTTCACTTTAAAATGTTAGTATTCTGGCAAGACTAGTAGCCACAGCTGTCCAGTGGTGTACCAAGACCTACATGTGGCTGCCAATAACTCGTTCAAGATAAACTAGGACGGGTCAGATCCGATGGAACACGGTGCAACCTGATTACATAGAGAGATCCAAATGAGTAGTTCGCTGGGAGCAACAACAGTGGTTGCGTGTCTTAGATTATGTGAAAGAGCCCACCTGACATCAGTGAACACGCAGGTGATTGGTCTGAGTTCTGTTGTGACCAGAAATTTGCTCGGCTGCAGCATCCTCCTCCCATCACCTCAAAGTGGTGGTCTGCTTTAGACCTGTCCAAATTCATGTCCAATATAGATGTCTATTAAAACATGAATAACATAGGTCTTTGCACAACTTTGCTAGGTTTTAGGATTACCCTAACAGCAAAACGACGCTCTGGTCTCTGAAAGTTGTGAAAAGTGCTTATAAACTCATTGGGGTGAATAATTAGGTTCTCATGTTTTATTTATTTAAAGGGGCCATATTATGCTATTTTCTGATCCATGTATAATTTTGTTTCCTCCTCATCACACCTGAAGTTCTTCTCTAAAAACTGAAAACACCCTGTTCCACCTTGTGATGTCAACATGTGATAATACAGGAAGTGCTCCACTGTGTTTATAAACTCCATACACCTTCACTAGAATCATTTGGATCATTTCAGTCCTGGATTTTCCATTTTCTACTGAACTAAAGGTAAAAGAAGCTGTTAACTTGAAAACTACCACTTCATGACTTCACAAGGGGAACAGAGCATTTTGAGCTTTGGAGATGTAGACAGACTAATAATAAAGTGTTACTCAAATATGTGTGAATGACACAAAACACAACTGCAGGTCTTTGAGGAGGTATTAACATTCTAACATGACTTAAAGGTCATAAGAGTCCATTCTGTGTAATATAGGACTTTTAAATCTGGAACAGCGGTACGGTCCGGTAAACATGATTATTGATTAACCAAATCATTTTGACATCTCTGCCCAAATGTGATCTTGCTGCTTTTACTCATCACCATCAATCTTTCTAACACAAGCTTGACAGCCAATCTTCTAGGACTGCAAAATGGCAATTCGAATCGAGGCAATTAGCAAACTACAAATGTTGCAGTTTTTTAAGTACTATCATTTACTTCACAAACAACAAAATGATTCTGTATAAAACGTGCTAACCCTGTAGTTAAGCTCTGTAGTATTGATTTGTCAGGTCATTTTTTGTCAATTCTTCTGTTTTAAAATGTGAACTTTGAACACAACCCTATGATTCAAACAGATCACAAATCTAATTGCAATCACAAGACTTGTCAGAAACATCACACAGATATTTTTTTTCAGCCCTACAACCTTCTTTTTTCAGTTTGGACTTTTATTTTGAAGGTGCCCTGCTCTTTCTTCTGGTTTACTCTTGCTCAGTCGGTGGTGATTCATCCCAGTGACTCCTCTTGTGGTTGACTTTAAGTGCAGGCGCAGTGGCTCAAACCCGTTTCTCTTCTTTATGTGAGCGCAGGAGGAGCAGAGGACACATCACTCTCACCTCACCCGAAACTCCACCGCTCCTCAGCCACAGCCAGGGCCAGGACAAGTACAAAATGCCCAAACCCGTAAGTCCACTCAAATCCTTTCTTAAAATGTTCAATTCTCGTGTGTACATTTTTAAAAATAGCTCTACTTTTTGTGTATGTGATTTCATTCTGATTACAATTATAAGTAATTTGTTAAATATAATTCTGTGATGTTTTAAAATCATCACAAGTTCAAAATCAGAGATAGCAAACATGAGTGACAGCAATGTTTATATTATAAAACAGAAAATCTGAATAAATATTATGAAATTTTGTATTTTGGGACCTTTGGAACAGTCTCTTCTACTGTAAAAAGAAGTTTAAAAGTATAACGCTGAGCAGTCATGAACTTTAAGTTTTAATTTGTTCTCCTTTGAACATCGCTTATTGTACTTTATTTTTTATATGTAGGGTTGTCAAAAGTATAAAAATTCAAAACTAAATACTCATTTGAGCAGGTATCGATACTGAAAAAGTCACATTCACAGGACAGAAATGGTCCTTTCCTGAATCTCTGTATAATGGCATGTCTGTATGTTTCACAAGTATAAGACACATAGACTAGTATACACCCAGGGACCACTAAGAACCTACTGCACACTGAGGGATGACACATATATAGCACACATGCCAACATAAAAGAAAGTAATATTATTTAATGTTGAAACGTATTATTATCATGATATTGGAGTCAAGTTTCCTTAGTATTGAAATTTTAGAATTGTTACAACATGAGTTGTATGAATAATAACTGGTTTCAAAATGATACTATGACGGCAAAGTACAAAGGATAGGCCTAAAAGCATATAACGTCAGACTACACCTTTTTGGCTTCTTGCATTACAAATGTTATTGTTTCTGGAATAATTTCTGAATACACCCATGACCGAAATAAACTAAATTAATCAAAGCAGTCACTAGTGTTGTCACTATATTAAAATTTCAAACTCGATTTTGATAGTAAGGAATAGACTCAATAATGATTCTGATACCACGATGATAGTAAGAAAGACTTTATTTTGACAGTAGAATGTGACTTTCCACATTAAATCATAAGACCTTCTTATATCTATTGAATTTGTCGGTGCGCAGTAGGTTTATAGTGGTCCATGGGTGTATACTAGTCTGTGTGTCTCATACTTGTGAAACATGCAGCTCAAGAAAGGTCTTTTTTTAGTATTGATACCTGCTCAAATGAGTATCTAGTATTGATTAGTATCTCCTACTTTTGACAACCCTAGTAGACACTGTCAAGTATTAGACAAGAAGATAATTAATAACTGTATGGAGATAAGCCACTATGATTTTTCCTAACTAGCTATGTACATGTTACAAAAAGTAAGCTACATATTACTTAATTTCAACCTCTGTTCTCCTCTGTTCTAGTAATTTGAGTTGAGTTCGAATCAAATGAACGGTATTTGTAGTTATGTCACCAGGAACTCAATTTTGCCTTTGCCATGGTATTTTGGCCACCATTTCCTTCTTTGACAAATTCTTAAGAGCAGTGATTTAGCCACCCCCTCGCTCTACACACTACCGCGGCTCTTCTTGTAATTCTATATTGTGCCTCCATTTTGAAGCTTTTTTGTAATTTTCTCCAATAATCCCAATAATGTTAGGTTAGATGATTAGGTTGGGTTTATATGACGGTTTCAGATTGTAGAATGTGATGTCATACTCCCAGATGGGGGCAATAGGCAGATTTCCCTGTTGATTACTTTGCAGTTTGTCATGAAATATCCAAAAGGTAAATGCACAAATGTTGAACCAGATCACCTATTAACAAGACCCAAGGACTCACTTTTACAAAAAAAAAATCAGCATTTTAGAGTCACCGAATCTATATTAAATAATATTGGGATATATAATGTTGTGATGCCATTTAAAACCCAGCAATAAGTTGTTTTTATGTACAAGAATTGGATGATGTCACAATGCCAGATGGAGGTCAGGTGACTATATAACTCTAAGGGAGATTCACTGTTTCAACTGGAAACATGGCACCACGTTCTGAACATACTGTGTAAAAAAATCTCTTTTGTTAATTTGTGCTGATAGAGAAAATGGTGAACCATTTTTTTTTTTTCATGTGAATAGGCCCAGTAATTACAGAGATATTAACGATGTACCAGGTCAACAAATATGCAGTCTGATAATTTAACAGATTCTACTGTATAATTCTCAGGGTTTTATGAATAGCGCTTAAGGAAGGAAATCTGTGTTGATATTTCTTTCAAAAAACTTACATCTCTGGTACAGGTGCATAGGTGCTTTCCTGGTTAGTGTGGGCTCTTCTGTCTAAAATCCTGAATGTTTTGTTAACGGACAAGCAGGTGATGACACAAGGCCTTGTTTCAGGTCAGATCTGTGGAGAGGCGATCACAGATTTGTAATTGAATAAATGCAAAATATATCCTTCACATGCATTTTTATGGTGGAGGGTCTGCCACCTCCTGTCTGTTGTTGCTTAGCCTGGAATGTCCCTCATTGAATTATTTATCTCCATGGAGACAATCAGGTGACACCACTGAGCCACTTTGCAGGTCAGATCTGTTGTGAGGTGACCCGACTCACAGTAAGGACACATATTTTTCAAGGTGTTCCATAAAAATCCTCTGATCGAATATGTAAAATAAATTAAAGCTGCAGGCGGCATCGAACGGCCCTCATGGGCCATACTTCGTACTGGGCAGATCCGGCATGTCCTAAGGGTGGTGCTGATATACGCCATTGGCCTCTGACTTTTTTGACGGGGACGACTTGAAGAGTCACTGTGCCAAATTTCACATTCCACAATGAAGTTAATAAGTTGTTATTAGATTTTGAAATGTATGAAAATAAGTAAATTTTCACAGTAGGATAACATGGGCTCTTTCGCGCATCGCCATGGCAACTCAGTCAAAGATATGACATGGGTGCAATTGACTCATTATGCCAGATTTCACATTATTCCATCCATCCATCCATCCATTTTCTTCCGCTTATCCGGGGCCGGGTCGCAGGGGCAGCAGTCTAAGCAGGGACTCCCAGACTTCCCTCACCCCAGACACGTCCTCCAGCTCCTCCGGTGGGACCCCAAGGCGTTCCCAGGCCAGCCGAGAGACATAGTCCCTCCAGCGTGTCCTGGGTCTTCCCCAGGGCCTCCTTCACATTATTCCATGAAAATAATATTTTTCTGATGAATGGGAATTTTTGGGATCACTCCCATCAGGATAACATGGGCACTTTGGCACATCACCATGGCAACATGGTGCAAAAAACGACATGGGTCTTACTGACTTTATTGATTGGAATGACCCAGGGGAATTTTGTGTCACATTTTGTAACATTTCGGAAAACTAAATTTTCTCCCCATACAAATGTATTTGTTATTTTGTAGGGAATGCTATTGCGCCAATTTTGTTTATTTCACAATAAGTAGATGTAGGCAAGAAAGCTTTACAACCGATTTGAATTTGAGCCCAATCGGACTTTGTATGCGCAAACGGGAGCAAATTTTGACATTTGAAAATAGCAAAAATCCCAATGGAATTTTGCGGCTTTGCTGCATGCAAACCATGATATCTATCAACATAAATATTTTCAGTTTTTTCAATCCAAGATGGCTGACTTCTGGTTTGTTGAGGGGCGTGGCCATAATAATATTTTTTGTTTAGCGTCATTTCACGAATGTGTGAACCGAATTTTTACAACAAAGTTGACGTCGGAACATCTCCCATTGATACAATGTATTTTAACTTTTGCAGGTGGCGCTGTTGCGCCATGAACTCAATGGAGCGAGTCAATGGTTGACACATTAGCAATGTTGACATTGATATGTTAGCAAGAACAAATATGCATATCCCATGCCTATGGCATAGGTTGCTAGGATACTGGAGTCAGGGCAAGGGGCTTTGCGTGGCAACTTCGACAAAACAGTCTGCAATGGACGAAGCCCATGCACTCATCATTGCGGAAGCAATAGGTCCTACGCCCTGTAGGGGCTCGGGCCTAATAAGCTTAATGCAGTTCTGTAGAACATTCCAGGCAAGGAAATAACATCTCCATAAAAACAAACAGTAAGCCAACCTCCACCAGAAAAGTTACATACTGTGTATTTAAGTAAAAGTTGAGTGGATTGCTTTGCGGCAGATTTAGCAGAACAGAAACAGTACAGATATCACCACATACATAAATAGCATTTATTTTATACTGTATTATGGGTGTTTTCATTGGACCAAAAATATAAATGTCCTTTTACCAAAACCTACAATTGACTTTAAAATATCCCATTGACAGAAAATCATGTCAAAGTCTTTCTTAAATTGAGAATTCTGTGTGGTCAGAGAAGTTATACATTGTATACTGTTATATACTGTTTTCTGCTTATGTTCATTCCATGGAGATGGATTTGGTTTGCCTAGAATGCTCCACAGTGTGGCAATTCACTCATCATACAAAACATACAACATACATACTTAGTATGTTGCCCCTCCACAGATCTGACCTGAAAATTACAAGAAGTAGCGCTGAACTGATGTGTAAATTAAAGTAGTATTCATTTTTGGCCCTTAATAACTTTATGGTTGCAAGGTAAAAGTTATGAAATTACCTCTACATACCTCATTTGCTGCTGCACGTCCAATCAGGCAGTAAACCAAAATTCACCCAAAATGTCAAACTATAGGGAGGTCCAAAAGATTTTTTTTAAGCTTTTTACCATGCTATGAAGTTTTTCCCTCACCAAAACCATCCCTGAAGAGGTTTTAAATGTCATTCATGCCATTAGAGTCATTTTGCGATCTCTCTCGGGCCTATATGAACCCTACTTACTCTTTATATGTACGATTCTGTGTAATGCTCAGCCAACAAGCCTATGTCGCCCATGCTCCCACATGACGATTGTCTATACAAAAGCATGATACAACAACCACTTGACCTGATACAATGTACAGTATCTTCACTAGTGGGATGCAGCTGATTGTGTCGTGATAGCGCTGTGAGGGGGGAGTGACTTTGCGTGGGGACTAAAAGGAAGGGGGACACAATGTCCCCCTACTCTATATAGAGCATCAAAAATGAAAGTGAAATTTATAAAACATGTTAATATGTTATTTTCTGGAAATACACGATTTTCAGAAATTCTAAAAAATATTTTTGAAAACAGTTTTAACTATGTGAAATGTCATATGCACTTTAACTTTCATCTAGATGTTTATGTCACAAGCAGAGTACGTCAGTCTACTCCATTGGTCTATCAGTGATCCGGTTTCCGTTTTTTTTTTTCTCATTAATTCAAGGAAAGTTGAAGACACAAGATGTGAGGAAAATTAATTATCTTGCCAAAGGACACTAAGACAGTATTCACAGGCCAGAGCTGGGATTAAACCTCCAGCATTTCTATTGGTGGGATGTTCCAGACGTGCCACTGCACACTGCTCTAACAGGTCCACCTCGTCTGCTGTAGTTCCTATAGGGAACAATAAAATGCAGTACCTAGTTCAAAGGATTCCCATTGTTGGGAGGAAAGTATATGCTACAACTCCAAGCACACAATTGCCTCTGTTTGTCTGTTTGCTGTTATTTATGCCTTTATGGTGTGACGTAGCGGACTCCTCGGGGTTACATTTTGAATGGTGTTCACTGTTAAACTATCAGGGCTCATTCTCACAACTGCTCCCATGTGAGTTCCATTCAAACCACTGTCTGGATCACATGCAGCTAATAGGTTGCGTTCTCGACAGAGTTTGATGTCATAATCTTAGATGGAGAACAGGAGTCTATAGCTGGGTTTCAGATGACCACATCACAACATTCTGTAGGCCAATATTTTTTTTATACAAATGGGGAGCAAGTAAATTGAACATTGTTAAAATTTCTGTTGTAGTAAAGCACATTCTTGGGTCGAGTCATTAATAGAAATGATCAGGTTCAACATTTGTGACTTTACCATTTAGATATTTCATGGCTAAGTACAATGTAATCAATGGAAAATGGTTCCCCCATCTGGGAGTAAGGACACCAGTTCATGGGTTTCAGTTTCTTATTTAATGGTTACATTTTTAGGGCTTTCGACCAAACTAAAGACGTATTTAGTTTTGATTTGTTAAGTGCTATGGCAATGCACTTTCATCACTTTAAAACCCATAGGCATAACTTCCTTCATAAAGAAATATCCAGACTAAAAAAAATAAGTTTTGCCACTTAACACCAACTGATTTGAATTAGATCAACAAATTTACAATATTAATGTTTTGACTTCAAGTCCTTTCAACAGCATGTCTTTAATTGACACCACTTTCTGAAACCACTGTCTAAAAACAAATAAATAAATCAAAGATGTTGAACCAGGTCAAAACATCCACCATCAGACAGTCAAAACTGCAATTTTTTTTTTATATGTTGCCCATGCATGTTTGAGTAATCTAGCGATCTCTCCTGGGCCCTATTCAAACCCTCCTTACAGTACAAGCCCACACCTCTTGTACAAGCCTACATAACCCATGCACCTATGCTACATAATACGCACAACAATCTTCCATAAATATACAAAACATGATACAAAACAATACATTACAACTTGACAAACCTGATGTGATGTGCAGTAATTTCATTAGAAGGATGCACGCAAAGAGAGGGGCCATAAAAAATGAAACGGAAACTAGCAATAGCAACAATAAAAGGTGACATGGTGATCTAAATATGTGAAGTGTGAAAGCTTTAGCTGTTAAGTGTAACACTCACTTTTTAAACTAGAGAATAGAGTGTTGTAATGTAATATGAATACAGTCAATGCTTAGGTGCTTGGTTTTAGAGTGATGAAAAATTAGGACTGTTGCCATAGCTATTAACAATTCAAAACATATTATAAGTCTATTTATTCTCTCTTTTAAATGGGAAAAGGTCCTCAAAAAGTTGCATATACAGGAGGCGGAAAGACACGAATAGCTTGAGAATCAAAATTTCAGATGCAGACAGGGGTCTATGTAACTCTATGGAAGAGATATGTAAGATTTGCTAGAAATATCCCAACAGAAATATCCTGAAAATATGGCATGTTAAAGCAGACATAAGTCATGTCAGTTGTTTTATCATGTTTGTTTTTCCGCTGGAGACCGTCTGCGTTTGTACACTCAACGCAATGGATAGGAGATGAGCGATGTGTCCACTGCTTTTCAATAACTCCAGTCAATACTTGGAGGGGGGGGCAAGCAAAATTAATGCTTGATTTAAGTTTGGTTATTGGCTGAAATGCTTTGCAATGTAACTTTAACTAATGTAGATATCCTACATTTATTATGTTTGCTTTGTAGGCTGTTAATTACAGCTAAAAGAGCATTAAAGAACTTTTCTGGTGGAGTATCTGCCACCTGCTTGTTTCAGTGAGGCTGTTATTACTTTGCATGTAGCGTTCCAGCACATGCCATTAAACTTGGCTATCTCCATCAATATCAATCAGTTAATTACTTGTCCCAGAGGGGCAATTTAAACACTTTGAGCAGTAAAATACAACAATAATAAAAAGCTCAAACAAAAGTCTCAGTGCAGCTCAACAGATTCTGTGTCAGGGCAGTTTGAGGTGAGTAATAGGCCTCAGGACAAAGGTGTCCCTTTTCTGTGTCCTGCAGCATCAGAGCCACCTCTAGGGGATCCAGGTGGACTCTGGAGGAAAGCCTCTTCTAAGCCTCACTCTTTTGTTTTGTTTTGTCGGTGAGGAGACGGGACATTCCCTCTGGAACATCTTCTGCCGTATTTGGTGTAGAAAGTTGTTGCATTGTGGTAAAAAGTTTGTAATATTTCAGAGCCAGATGGTTAGCATAGCTACCTCCATGCAGGATCGCCATAAATACAGGAAAAACAAACTGCTCAAATCTTACTATCCAATAGTTTTAAAATTTCATAGTCGTTAAGTCGATTAACTGGTCAGTGCTGTCTTAGTCCTTTTTTGTCTCGAGTAAGGATGTAAAATTTTCAACAAGGAATATTTCACATTCAAATACCAATATCAATGCAACCTTTCTTTTAAATCTCAAATCTTTTCAAGTACCCCCAGGCAAGTGCTCGGTCCCAATACCCCTGGTTGGGAAACACTGTTTTAGTCAACCAAAATTTGTATTAGTCAACTAATTATTTTATTTAGAGTTTAAGGATTCATAAGAGACAACAGCAGATAAGAGAATGTATGGTGTGGGTTAGCTGATGATTTGGGAGCATAGACAGTATATAAATGGACCTAGCTAACCTGCTAGCCACCGCATTCCAAACATGAAGTCATCAAAACTGTCTCCCCTTTCTCTGTAACTGCTGCTGTCAGGTTTGTCATTTTGGTCTTAAAATATTCGTATTAACCTGCTCTATATGATCCTGATTTTTATTTCACTATTGTGTCTGGAAATCAAGATATGAACATTAATAACTGACAAATCCTTTACCTTTTTTCCTTGAGGTCGCTCCTGCCAATGTTAGCAACAGGTTTGATTGACAGCATTGCTAAGCGCCCGCTCCCTGCTAAACCAGTGGTTTGGGTGGCAAGAGGCGTTACCTTCAACAGCCTCACTGCAGACTGACTCTTTAGTTGCTATGATACTCATGGTCGGAATTCTAAATATGTAACTCTGCTCCAAATTGGTCCTGTAACTGCTAGCCTCAATGAGCTACATTTGACTGGAGCTGAACGCTATGGGTGATGTCACACTCACTTAGTCCTCTTCTTTATACGGTCTATATTTGGGCATTAATCTATATTTTAAAACATAAATACATAATTTCAAGTTATAGTCTTGTGAGAGCAGGTTTGGTCACATACATGGTCTGTTGAAAACTACACAGAATGTGACCACAAAACGGCAATTAAAATAAACTTTACAGCATGACTAGTGTTTTCCATAGATTCTACTCCAAGCCAACAACCATGTGGACTGTCTTTGTTGCCTGATTCTTATACTTCAAACTAATATAGAGAAATTGAGGACAGAGTTGACGTCAATTGCGGCCATTGTCATGAGTGCTGTAGTTATTCTGCTGGTGCATGATTGTGAAATTATGTATTAATCACTGGGGCGGCTCCACGTTTGTAAACATGAAAGCCTCTCCCTTTCTGTGCTTTGAACAGTGATTCACGCAGACATAATAGGTTTGGGTTCCATGGGAGTGAATGGATGTCGTCAGGCTCTGGAGATAAGCCAGAGCAGGTAATCACTGTTGCCATAAGTGTGCTAGGAGGTTTTCATTTAAGTGCATATGACTTTTTAATCATACTTTTAGATACACAGTGTGTCAGTTTGTGGAAAAAATAGGTGACAAAAAATAAAATAAAAATTTTAACTGCAAGCAGTGATAAAGGGCCGTCGCAACCCTTGCGACCACGGAAGGACACGCCACAGTGGGAGAGCTGCATATCAACCTCACCTTGACATGGGATTTAATATTTCCAGTGTCATGTTGAAGATAAATGTCCACAGCCCACTGTAACTTTAAAGGGGGCGCTGGAGAGCCATTGTTAATAGATAGAATTTTAATCCACACATCATTTTCTCCAGATCATCAAAATACAAAGACGCTGCATTGGGTTTGTCGGGTTTGAATTTTTTATGCTTTCAAAATGTCTGCTTCATTAAGTGATCATTATGACCACACCCTAAAACTTATGTAAACAACTTTAGACGCCAGATACGTCCTGATGAGCCTGCCTCAGTTGGGAGTCTGTTGGATAAAAACCCAAGGACAAGTTTGTCAAAGTACAAGGCCTAGATTTCGGACATTTGTATATTTTGATTCAAAAGGTTGGGGATAGGGTGTGGTTTGTGCTTAGGGTCACATCAAGAATGAGTTTACCAAATTTCATTGGATAGTTACAAACATTTTTTTTTTCACTTCCCATTGGCTTTTTTGAGGCGTGGTCATGCAAATGTGGATGTAGACAGGGCATGGTCTTCATTGAGTTTTTTGTGCCCACAAAGAAAATATAGGTTCCCCTCCAATCTTGTAATATATTTTAACATTCCAGAGGGTGCCACTGAGCCGTCCTCCAAGGCAGCTTCTTGGCGCCGTTATGTAATAATAAAAATGGTTGGTTTTTTTTAATGATGGGACTTTGTCACATTGTTCCCCATTATGAAGAGCCACTCTGTAAATTCTTTCACATGTCCACTACAAATAAGATAAGATATGCCTTTTCCCCACAGTGGGGAAATTCCAGATAGAGTGGCTTTTATGAATTTTTTAAAATTAAATTTGAAGGGGGCGCTATCAAGCCATCTCAAAAGATAGAGCCCTAATTTGCATGTCATTACGTCCAGCTCAGAAATGTGCAGGCCGGCTTCAAATTTTGAGGTGGCGCTACTGAGCCGTCTTTCATAATTTTTTCTTGGGGTCTTCACTCAAAATTAGCGCTCACTAAACTCTGTTTTTCGATACCACCTAATTCTGTGTACATTATTGTTTACTGTTTGATTTTTGCGATTTTCCTCAAAATTGTAGAAATACAATAGGGCTCTTGCACATTCGTGCTGGGGCTCTATTAACAGGAGGTAGCGCTGATTTCTTTAAAGGAAACCCCCATATCAATGTCTTAGATATACAACATTCTATCCAAGAGCTTTTGGCCATTTGCCAGAACGCAAAATTACAAACTTAACCAAAGTTACATTCAAGTTTACTTCCGTAAATGCAGTTCTGCCCAGAGTAATCAATTTCAATCACCGTACTTTTACCACTAGTTGAGTCATATATTTTCTTCTTCCCACTGTGAATAATCTCACAGTAATAAATGACATAATGCACAAAGAAGCAAAATAAATGCAGAAAAAACAAACAATAAAGCAGAATTAGTTTTGTGTTTACGCTCGCTTCAGCCACGTCTCACAACGCTACAAACTAAACATCTTTTTGTGACTTTCTGAAAACGGCCTTATGATTACAAGAATAATTCAAATTTTGATTTTGTTCATTAAGAAACATTTTGTAGTGTTTGGGTGACATCAGTGTGTCTTATAGCAGAGCCCCACTGCAGGACTTGGAGCCGTGCACGGGGCATGGAAACACAACTCGGTTGGAGGGCGCAACACCAAACAGAGCGGCTCCGAGGCGGCCCCAAGCGAACCGTGCCAGTGGAAAGAAGCTGTTGTGTATTGAAGTGCCTGTGTTTGACATGCCCAGCCCCCACTCCCCCACACTCTTCACTGTGAGCGGCTTCAGTTGGCTGTGTGCGGGTCTCCATGTTTACAGTGCAAACACGCAAGCACAGGGGCGGGCTTTACATCCAGACTGTTTTATTGAGGAATTATGGATCAGGTATTTGAAATAGAATGCTCAGTAGTTACATTCGCACCATTCTACAATGTGACATCATAATTTCTGATGGGCGCAGGGACCTAACAAACCTCCATGGTGTTTTTGAATGAAATATTCATAGTTTGAAGCTTTCATTTACCACATAATTGTTATTCATTTAAACAGATTTCTGTGTTCAACTACAGACAGGTAGAATGTAATTGTAACACTCAGTGAGTGATTTGCGCCCTTGTCCACCAAGCCGAAGGTTCGAGGACACATTCCCTCTAGTTTGGGTGTTTAACCCACCTTGTCTAATATGAATATGGTGTGATTGGTCGGAGGGGCCAATGGTGCAGATTGGCAGTCTCCCCCTGAATAATGATTACAGTGTGGAATTTTTCTGTGTCCGATCATTTGTGAACCTTTATTGATAGTTTTGTTGTTCACCATTCTGTGGGGGAGGAGAGCATGTTTCCATTTCAACACTTGGTGGGCAAACTCAAGTTAAAGTCTAGTTTTGTTTTTTCTAACACAATTTGACCATAATCACTCAGTTGCAACTACAGCTGAGCTAATTTGTGTTGTTTAACAAGCCCTCCTCAAATAGTCTAACCTTAATAACCTTAAAGTCACAAGCTAGTGTTAGATTTCACTTAAAGGTCCCATGTTACACATATTGACTTCTGTGAGCTTTAAGCTGTTCTAAAGCTGTTCCCTCCTCACAAACAGACCTGGAGCTGTGTTTTGTTTCATTCACACATGTTTGAGTAACACTTTATTATTAGTCTGTCTACCTATCTCAAAATCTCAAAATGCTCTATTCCACCTTGTGATACCATGAAGTGGTAGTTTTCTTGTTAACAGCTCTTTTTACCTTTAGTTCAGTTGAGATTGGCAATTCCAGATCTGAAATTATCAAAATGATTGATGAAAGTGATGAAGTTTAAAATCACAGTGAATCACGTCTTGTTTGAGGGAAGACCTCGATATAATTGTGTGTTAAATAAAAACACAAACTCGAGGTCTGTTTGTGATGAGGGAACAACATTATAACTTAGATCAAAAAACAGCATGATATGGGACCATTAGTGACACTCTTTTATCTTTTATGTTGAGAAACAAACACCTTGCATGGATCACATGCTCCATAAAATATGACGTTTATTCCAGTTTGTATTTTTCCTTGAGTTGTCAGATCATCTGAAACAGCTATGTTTTCTTATGTGGGCATGGTGTCACCATGGTAAATGTCATGTGACTGAAAACTATGTCATTTGTTCCATTTGAGAGAAATACAAGCCTGTCACTGGCAGCAGCTTAGCTTAGCTGCTGCGTTCTGGCTCTTGTCTGTTCTCCTGTTGATCCTCATCCTCTTTTGGCTCCACAGGTCAACGTTCGCGTCACCACAGTGGACGCAGAGCTGGAGTTTGCCATCCAGCCCAGCACCACCGGCAAACAGCTTTTTGACCAGGTATGAGAAGCACCCCCTCTGCAGTGTCCACAGCCTGCATCATTCATCCAAACATGTCATATGTGGAGGATTTTTGTACACCTTTTTTCAGTATAAATAATAACAATAATAATAATAATAATAATACAATTCTATCATGTTAAGAAAAAAAAAGAAAAAAAAAAGATTAGAGTGCAGGCTTAAAGGTGCACAACTGGAATGGGGACAGCTATTGCTGTTGCTTGGAATGTTCCACAGTATGGCATTTACTTTATTTTTAATTTCTTTAACGTTGATTTATGACCACACCCTGATACTTACGTTTACTGGAATTTCCCCACTGTGGGACTAATAAAGGCTTATCTTATCTTATCTTATCTTATCTTATCTTACGTTTACATTTATTACATGGGCTTCTCTCCAAAGATCTGACATCACTTGCTTGCCTCTCCAGGGAGATAGACAAGCTAAATGCCATACTGTGGAACATGCCATGTGAACCAATAACACCTCCATGGAGATAAGTGGACCCTCTACCTGAAAAGTTACATAGTGAACTTTTAAAATAGGAGAGTAGTACTCAGTTACATTTACTTGCATAACCTCTACTTGTTTACTAGCTTACTACTACTTGAGTCATATTTTTATTGAAGTAGTTATTGAACAGTACTCTTACTTGAGTACAAATTTTGATTCATCTTCCCACTGTGCGTAAGTCTGCAAGTAGCAAAAGCTTTATGTTGACAATATGAAAGGATTCGAACATGTGTGTTTTTTGCACCACTCCTTCAGATATGATTCAGTTTGTCTAATTTTTGTGGTATATTCTTCAAAAATATCAGATTTTGAGCATGTTTTGTCCTTCGAATTATAAATAACATGTTACTCAGTTACTCTTATTTGACTAGTAGTTGAGTATTAATTAATAGAGTAATTTCTTGGACCATTACTTTGTACTTCTACTTGAGTAATATTATTTTGAAGTAACTCTACTCTTACTTAAGTGCACTTTTTGGCTGCTCTACCACCTCTGATAACCTGCAAATACTCAGCCGTTTCTTTTTGCTTGACTGCTCATGTGGACGCACCCTCTTCCCTTCACACTATGACTCTAGCACAGATTTAGAGGACATGTTACCTCCTCATGCACCAGCGCTAGGGAATACTTTGTTTTTGCCTTCTTCCTGTAGAACTCGTTTTTCAATAGCTCCAACCTAATGAGTCTACAATTTCTGAGCTAAGAATGTGTGGCCTTGACAGGGAACACCAAGCCTTCAACAAAACTCAATAAAAGCAGTTGGATTATCTTAAGCAATGTGGTTCTATCACAAATCTATAGTTACGGAGTTAATAATAACATACTAATACATTCAGTAACTCTCACCATTATTGTACATCTGTATATATGTATATCTGTATATATGTACATCTGAATATATGTATATATGTATATCTGTATTCTATAATTGCCTTTGGGTTTCAGGACCTTTTAACATTTGCCCAGAGATGAAAAATAGCCATCTAGGCTACATTTACAAAAATGTTTATTAATATACATTGTCCCTGTCAATTAAATAAATAAACAAATAAATAAATATAAGTAAAAGAAATAAAGCCATTTTGATCAGTTGGATGTAAGTCAGGGGTTAAATTTGACCAAAGCTGTGTTCCAGCACCAACAGCAAACAGCAAATAGACACACTACCAGGCAAAAGTTTGGACCACTTGTTGTTCTTTCTTTATTTCCATGATTATTTAGATCACTATGAATGGACACATATGGAATGTAGCAAACAAAATAAACTCAAAATAACTAAAACTAAAACTAAAAAAATAGCCACCCTTTGCCTTGATGACTGATTTTCACTCTTGGCATTTCTTAACCCTGACATGGCACAGCCGTCACAAAGGGTGGACTCTTTCAGGAATTTTAATATAAAATTGAAAAATGATATAGTAAATCCTTTTTTCCCTCTGATACATAATTCCAAAGATCATGCTTCATATATTGAATGCCTTGTGGTATTTAAAATATAGAAAGTAGTCAACTTAAAACAAAACAAAGAGAAAAACCTGAAGTTTCACCACATCCCAGATTCCACTCGAGCTGTGTGCACAGTGCTTATTTAAAGTACATGTAACTAGGCCTGTCACCATAATTACTATATCAAATTATCGTTTAATGAATCACATACAGACGGAAAGATTATTTTTGGGGATCAATATTTATCGTGCATACTGGTGGGAAATTTTTGGTTATTTTTGTTGCAGTGATTGATAAGATTTGAACTGTAGAAGTTTGAATTCTAAACTTCTATGACTCATCATAGAGCCAAACTAACTACTGAAGTGTTGCATTCTGTTATTTATTTATGGCAGAATTTATTTATTTGTTGTTTGTTTATTGTTTTTAACAATACTGTACATTTAGAATATATATATATATTTTTTTTTGGGATAATTCTCCTTTATGGTTCAGTTTCAATATTATTGTTTATCGTCTATATTTCCTTCAGCGATACAGAGCTCTTCAAAATGTGTTATCATGACAGGCCTACATATGATTTTCATGTTTTCATGTTTTTCTAATTATCACATGGTTTGGTGGATAGTACCTGTGGCTAATATTGTTCATAGTTTTATATCAGTTAAGTGACAGTTTGTGAAGAAAAGTTGA